>JAQFVV010000290.1:171258-771258 GCA_028023455.1 Epiperipatus broadwayi | reverse complement strand
CATGATCTGGACCAACAGATGAGTGTGGTTTCAGCATGAAATATGTATATTGAAGATCATTTATCTTTTTCACATGTATGTGGTCATTTGCATTGGTTGTATACACATAGGGAATTGATGACTGAAGAGAGCTTGAAAGTCTGGGTTCAAAAACTCCTTTATTACATCTAGCTAAAGTATATATATACTATACTTGTATTTAAATAAGTATTATAATATTTGTATAAAAATATAACATAAAATGTCAAAAAATGGAGAAATAAAATTATTTTTATTTAGATTAATTTCTTAGTGGAATCACTTGATTGATTTTATGATCAATTATTATAATGAAATAAATTTTATTTTATTTATTATTACAAAAAATATATTTGTATAAAAAGTAGAAAAAATATAATCATAGATCACTAAAAATGGAACTTCTACCTGAGATCAGTTAGTTGCCTTTTTTTAGGACAAGAACAATCAGTTATTATAATAAATATATTTGATTTTTACTATAGTAAGCATTATTTACAATAAGCATTATAATAGATGTATAAAAAGTAGAAAGAAAATAACCATAGATTGCAAAAAACAGAGAAATATAATTATGTTTAGACTACAAGCAGTATGAGATACCACTAAACCCCCCAAAAGTAGCATAAATCTTGCACTATGTGGCATTTTCTTTTTGAATAATAGACACTTCTAGGAGAAGGTACTGAGATAAGCTTTCAATAAAAAAAATTCTATGAAATTAAAGCATATGAAATTTTTTTTACAATATCACATACTGGTTGTAATCATTAAGGATTAACAGAATCAATCCAGGAATCTTTCAGTCTTGAATCTTCCATTCTAACATTGTGGTAAACTGCATGGAAAATAAATAGTGAAAATACAATAAAAAAAAAACAATACAATGAAATTTTGGGTGCTTTTTTTTTTTTTTAGAAAATAACAAATATTAATTAAAAACATATTATATTTACAAGTTTGTTTTAAATGAGCAATTAAGCTATTTGTTCAAATCATTCATTTAGTAATTCAACTTTAAATGATATAAAAAAGCAAAAGATACATATGTCTTTATCTTACTCATTAGCAGAATGAATATTTAACTCAATAGTTTTTCAAATTGGAGGATATTTTGAGTTTATTGTTGTATACATTAATCCCTCCCTTTTGAATGATAATTTTTACACATCATACCATATTATAAATTATACATTTTTACTAAAGTTTATTCTATTGCTAATGATACATGAAAGATCTTTTTTACTGTATTCAACTTTGAGAGAAATCCTTTTTTTTGCTAAACAATGGAAGAAGACTCATGTTACACAATTTATATATATATGACTTAAAGTTTGAGACAAAATAAAACTATTTTTTGGTCTAATTATTATTGAAAATGATTTTAGTCATAACTAATATAACAAAAAAGAAACAAAACAATAAATTTATCTAAAGAAAAAAAAAGTTTATCTTTCTACTTAGTTAGCTAGAATAATGTAATTTTTTGTTTTTATCTCAAATTTAAACCCTTCTAAAAATGGGTACAATTATAAAAATAAAAAATATTTATTATTAAAAAAAAATCTTTCAAAATAATGAAAATTACTGGGAAAAAAAATTACCTTCACAATGTGCTTTTTAAATGTAATGTAAATACGAATTGCCATTTTATGCAAATTGATCTCTCCACTTTAGAACTTTTTTTAATCCGTTGATAATTTCTGACATCAAATGTCAGAAATGAAAACTAAAATATAAATTTTTCACCAGAAACATTCATGTAAAATTACAACACAAATATCAGAATATCGACCATTCAAATGCTATCATAAAATGACTTTGAGAAATTAATGATTGAAACACCAACTGAAGAAACTTATCAGTGGCTGGGAAAGAGTTTAAAATAGGTCAAAAAAAGTAAATTAATTTGGCGATTAATATAAAGTAAGTTTGCTGCTTATAAAAGGAGGTTTTCTCTTCTTTTTTAATACCATTAAGTTGCATTTTTCTTTTTTTCTCAATGGTATGATATATTTATATTGCTTTGCACACTTTCTGTATATAAATAAATAATATTATCTATGAAAGTAGTATTTTTTATAATTACAATATTTATTATACATACATAAAAGATACAGCATAGATTTTTTAAAATTTATGCCATAATTTACTGTATGTATGGTATATGTTTAGTAAATATGGATTTACATATGTTAAGCTTTTATAAATAGGGAACTATCTGCAGATTAAAAAAGAATAATTTAAATATTATAAATTCAATGAAGAGATGCTTTAAAATGTCTCAGCAATAGGGGACAGGGAGTCCATTTTTTTAAAATTAAAAAGGTTATGTTCAAGCTTATTAGTAATTAAAATTTAGCTTTTAATATAACATTTAAAAATAAAAACATTATCAAAATCAATTTGCTGAACATTGATGTTATGAAATAACTGCTTGTATGCTGACCTCTGATAGCTCTAGTTTAAGATTTTTTTGTGTATATATTATTATTAGTTAGAATCAAGTTCAAGTGCTTTCTAGCTATTTTATACATTGAACCCATGATATATGCTATATTAGTATATCCTACTTTAATTATACATTATCCAAGAAAAAATGTAAATTAACAAAATAATGTAAATAAACAAAAAATCATATTAAAATTTATGATTTTAATAAATTTTATGATGTGGCGGCAGCCATTTTTTTTTTATATTGGAAGCTCTCACTATATTCAAAATTTTTAATGCAAAAATTTAGATATATGTAATCACATTTATGAATAATATTTATTTAGATTATGCTGAAAGAATATATTTTTTATTTTTCATTTTTTCTTTTTTTAAAAAAATTGATATTGTAAGTATTTCATGTAATGAAATGTTTTCTAAAAATAAAACTAGAATCTTCATGAAATTTAAGAAAATTCATAAAATACTTTTTATTAAATGATAAAATGTAATAATCAATAAATTTTACAAACACTGTGTTTAGATTATATAGAAAGTAATCATCTCTCCTCACTAATGCCATTAAACAGTGATATTAAAATTGCAAGAATAATTTTGCTGCAGACACAAGATAGAGACTTTGAGAAAATAAGAATGCCAGTCTTATTTTTAATGCTTATAGGAGCCAATTTTAAGTGTTTAGAAGTGAGAGTGATTATATAAATCATTCACTTTAAATCCATTTTTTTTAAAAAAAAATCATATTAGCACTGTTTAACAGCGTTAGTAAGGAGAGATGATTTTTTTCTATATAATTAAATGATAAAATGAAAAATGACATAAAAAAAGAACTGGTTAAATTTTTTTGTTTTGTATCAAAAAGTTTAAAGTTTATATGAATAATTTATTTGAAAATCTGAAAGATTTAACTGCAAATAGGATACTTGTATGGAGTTTGAAATCGATACGGAAGAAAAATGATATTTTTTCAAACAAGTCTTTAATTATAATGAACTGGATTATTCTGATAACTCAATTGTTGAGATGGCTAATGTTTGTCACTTGAGTGTTCATTTTTCCTAAAAATGAAGATAAGGTATATTATGGTATAATAAGTTTATTATTATTTTTATTTTTTGAGCAAATGTGAATGAGTGAACACAAAGTAAATATTTATATAAATATGTTCCCTCAATTTTTTTTATTAATAACTACATTATTTTTTAAATTTTTTATTTATATTCTAATCTTAATTTGTATATGTTTATTATACATATAAATAAGCATCTAAGTGTATCTGGTGAAACATGCTATACATTCACAGTGCCAACATTAATACATAGTGGTGTAATTAACACTTATATGTGAGCTATTATTTGTGATATACAATATACATGAAGGGACTTAGGAATAAAGATAGTGGATATTATATCATGGTCTTATTATAAATAGTTTTCTAGAGTGAACTATTAACAGTTTAGGCTGTCAATTTGCTTACATATATATTATTTTATTGTGATAGTAGGACCATCCATATTATTGCTTTTTTTATACATCACAATAGATTTAATGGAAAAAACTCATGCGTATATTATTTTTTTCAGTAAGGTTAGCTATTCATGTTCTGTTGAGACCTGTCCATGTAACTGAGGTCCTTGCCAATTTTTTTACACTAGTATAGAGTAATCATTAATCTTATAAGATGTAGTTCCTTGCTAAAGTAACTTCTCTTTGCTAAGGTTTTTGTCTAATATTACAACTTGAATAGTTTTTTTCATTATCTAATTGCATCTCTACAATTTGTCAATCAGATCAACTTAACTAGTATTTATTAAGACATACAATTTACGTTACAAGAGTTTTTGTTACGAATGATTTAAATGGCATTCTATCATTCATTTAGTAGCAAATGAACTTTATTGATTGCTTTGCCAGATGAAAGATAGCATTTCATTTTTATTTTGATATATAGCAGACTCTCTTTCCTCTATTCACAACCTTTGATTAGGAGCTGCAGAATAGATACTAAAATTTACTGCTAGTAGGGAATCATGCCATATGTATTTTAACATGCTTAGATGTGTAGGTAGATGTACCTATTGGGTATATATATATTAGTAAGGAAATCAAGTAATACATATGTGACATAATTAGCTTGGATTTACAAATGTAATATAATTAGCATGCTAATAGCTATAAACAAGCTTTTCGATAAATGCTGCAAGAGATAGCATTTAAAATCTCTATCTAGAATTATCCCTATTCCCAAACTGGCTTTAAGCTAATGGCTCTTGTCAGTAAAGACACTAGATCTAAAGTAAAAACTCAAACCCAGCTTTATTGAATACTTAACTATTAAGTAGAAAATCTGAAATGTTCAGACATCTATATGTCTTCAAATCCAGTTCTCTAATTTAAATAGCCATTTGAGACTGAATCTGGACATTTCATATTTTCTACTTAATAGTTAAGTATTTGATAAATGCTGGGTTTGAATTTGTATTTTAGATCTAGAATCTGAATGTTCTAGTGTCTCACTGATGAGAGTCATTAGCTCGAAACCGGTTTGGGGATAGGGATAATTCTAGATAGAGATTTTAAATGCTTTCTCTTGCAGCATGTGTATACATACTTCGTGTGAATTATAAACTGAAAAAATAAACATAGAAAATTAAAATTTCTTCTTAGTAATTTTTTTTTTTTGAGTTGCAGAAAACTGAAATTGTGTATGTTGAAAATCCATTCACACAGGAATGTGGGACTTCTTTTTTTAAGATTTTGGTTCATTCATTTATTAGCATCCAATTGAAAATGTATATGAAAATTCTGATTCTAGAAAAAGACAAGCAAAATTAAAGAATGAGAATAAGACATTAAATGTTAATCCATGAATCACAAGTATGTCCACTTATATATTTGTATTTTGGTCTATTTCTTTGACCTCTTGTGGTACTATTTTTTAATCTTATTTGCAGTAACTTTTTTCTTCTGAAAGATTTTTTGCCCAGTTGCAGTTTTTGATTTTTCCTACCCTAACCATATCCTCTCAATGGTCACAATTAATATTGCATCTTTTTAAAGGATATTTGAAATAAATTGCCTTCTTAAATATATATACAGTATACTTAATGCATATATCTAAGGATTTATGTGCACATTGTAATGTTTTAATTCAGTTACTCTATTTTATCTAGAAAGTTTTGATAAGGTTAATCAGTGAATAGAATTAAAAGCTATTAATAATTTTTATTTGTAAATCAATTAATTGCTTTTTAAACACTAAACAATACAACGTTATTAAATTTAAAATTATTTCTTAGGTAATTTTTTTCATTCAAATTTCACTGAACTGTCAACAGAATTCTTCTTTTAATGCATGATATCTTTTTTAATAATTCATTTTTCACTAATTATTTTTTAGACTATTAATTTTATTTAGTATTTGTAATTAATTTATTGTATAAATATTTTTCTCTGTGCAGTTTGATACAGTGGTAATATGATGGAATGTAGAGCTAATAGATTCTAGATTGAAACTCGGTCTGGTTATTTTGGTGCTTAAACATCAAATCACTTCACAAACAATAACAATTCAATTACTTTTATTGTGTATTACAAATACTTCAATTTGCTTTTTTTTTTGGAGAGAAGGATTCTATTGAAGCGGAATTTTCATGATATAAGCCTAGCCCCAGTTTATACAGGGCATGTAACTTTTATTTAGTAGGGTTATACATAATTTTCTCTGCATTTTCATGTGGATCTTAAGAAATTTTCAGTGATGATGATTACAATAACAATTTGAAGCAAAGTTTTATCCTGCATGGTTTAGTTTAGTTCCGTAATGTGGCAGACTCCAGAGTTCAAAGTTTTATCTCTTCTGCTGTTCAAACTCCTTATGATCTTCAGAAAGATAAACCATTCAAATATTTTGTTTTAAATTTAGTTTCCATGAAATGGTGTATCATTGGAATATTTGATTTTTTAATAGATGGATTGGAAGAAGTAAGTTAATGAATGAAAAGATGATAAAAAAACTAGAACTCGTGAATTGGACTTTTCTTTTTGAGGAAAATTTCAAGAGATATTTACACATTGAAAATCTGATATGATTTGTATCAATGCATTTTGGATGATTGATATTAAAACTTCAGTCTCATGTTTTAAAATATAAATAAGATAAAATCCTTTCTTTATTAGTTCAGTAATAAATGAAAAACAAAACAGACTGCAATCTGTGGAATTACCACAGTTATTAACTATCCTTGACTTAGATAAGATAGTTATCTATTCTGTAACTTTTAGATGGAGTCAAATTAAAATAAATCAAATTTTGTGTAATGCATGTTTATCGTTAATCATAGTATAGAATCTAAATTGTTTTTTTTTTTTAACAAATGAAAATACACATTACAAAGTATTATAAGAGGTATTTATATAACATGGGACAAAGAATTGAGGATTGTGGTGATTTATATAATTTTTGAATTACTTGCATTTGAATTGTTTATATAAATTCAGATTATATAAGTTGGGATTACATAAGTAGAAGCCAGCTTGTATTTTAAAAATATTTCATGTGCATCTTGTTTGAAAGTTAAGTACTTGTAGTATCAGAAACTATTCACATAATGCAACATGCTAAGATAAATTTACAATTTTTGAGTAGATGATCTATGCCTTCTTTGATATAAAAGTTATTATTTTTAAAATGAAGATCATTTTGTTGACCCTCTTTTTAGAGACAGACCATATTCATTCAACAGCTTTATATATTAATTATTTATTTAATTGACTGAGTAAATATTTATATTACTTTTAGCATAGCGATTTGCCTTGAAAAATCTGATTTGAATAATTAAGTTTATCTTATCTTTTTTAATTAAATTATTTCATTGTATAGATATCATTTTTATATCAATCAACAGTTTGTTACAACATTTAGATTATATTTTTGATTATATAATAATAAATATACAACTTGATACATATATACATATGATTCATAAACAAGCTCAAAGGTGGGATACCAGAATAAAGAATGCTAAGTGGATTGTAAACCATAAAAAATTACTATACAATAATAATTCACTATTATTGAGTAACATGAATAGCGTTTTTGTTTTAGTTTGTTGATTCATCACACTTCAGAGAGATTTCTTGTATGCTCAGGTATCAAAAGCTATATTAGTATTAGCATTGCTAGTGGTAAGGTTTACCAAAATAAATAGACTTTTTTTGGGAGATACTAGATTGAGAGATATCCTAGTAGTAGCACTTTTGTTACTAACATGGAACTTAAGCTGAATGACATTAACAATGTCCAGAGATAAATAGGCAAAGACATGGACTGAATATTTACCTATTTAGTAAGGCTAAGAAAATTTAATCAAAAAGTATCCCAAATTGGTTTGTGCACGAGTCATCAAAATTACTGTCATCCTTTTGAAGACTAACAACAATCTTGTTATTTAGAAGAGATGTTTTTAAATTACCAAATAATAAAACCTGCAGTGTGGTTCTGTTGAGTTCAGCATTAAAATAAATGTTGGATAATAGAACATGAAATGTAGTTTAAGATGCCCACACTATCCACAGATGGTTTTAAGTATTATCTTTGCAGTATTTATTATTCAAAATATTTGTCAAAATAAATAATCTTTGACATTTTCTATAAAACTATGCAGATAATTAAAAAAAGTAAATAATGAATGGATTGTATAAAAACAAATCCATATTTATTAATCTTCATAAGTAGAATACAGACATGGCTAATGTAGCAGATCTCTTTCATTCAGGGGATATTGTTAATACTATTATCTAATATTTGTAAAATTTGGAATTAGTACTAGTTGGTGAATGATTGTTTGTATATAAAAGCTATAGTATATTGTATATAAGTTATAATTCTTTATCATCATAAGTGATAGTTTGCCATCATATTCATATAATCTATTTAAATTTAGATATATTTCATAAAAGTACTAGAGCTCTTTATTCATTTCAAGACCAATTCTATTAATCCTGCTCCAGAACCATTTACTGTAAGTTCAAATAATTACCAATAAGTACTAAATGATAGTGCTATTACATCTACATACCCAGACCGATTTTTGATTTTTTCATCATCAGTGATGATTCACGATTCAAAGCTGAATTAATTTTCTCAAAAGCTGTTAAAGTATCCATTTTATTCATTATGATATGTAGAGTAGTAGATATGAAAGATTTAAGATGGTTCAGTTTGGCAGAAAGTTTTAGAGCAGTCATAGACTAAAGTGGAACTATTAAAAGAAAGTTTTATATTCTGTATTCTCTGCTATTACTTTTTAAAAAAATTTAATGTTATTGTGAGTTTTAAATACATTAATTAATTTATGCTGGATTTGAATAAGAAAGCATGAATAAATTGTCAGAAAATGAATGTTTATTATTTATGTTTTATGCAAAATAAAAAACTGATAAAAAGGCTGATGGGTCTGTAATTTCTAATACCTTCTTTATTACCTTTTTTAAATATTAATATTAATACTGCATTCTTCCAATCATCTGGTACATCTTTATTATTTAGACATTTGGTATATAACTTTGCTAAAAGTTTTTCTATTTCTTCACCTGCTTTTTTTAATATATCAGTTTTATACAAAATTTTTATCAAGATAATTACAACTTGTCTACAGAGAACATTGGATTTCCACCAATCAAGAGAACAAGCTGGATTTAAAAGTGGTTTTACGACAGTAGATCATATTCAGATATTGAAAAAGTTATAGAAAAAACAAATGAATATGAGTTGCCATTATGTTTTGGATTTGTAGATTATGAAAAGGCATTTGATTCTATAAACATTTCTTCAGTGATTGAAGCATTGGATCATCAATGTATAGATCCAGGTTATTGTCATATTTTAAAGAATATTTATAAAAGTGCAACAGCATCAGTTAGATTACATAATGATACTAGGAAAGTTAACATTGAGAAGGGTGTAAGACAGGGTGACGACAGTACTGCAAGAAGTATTTTGTGAATTAAAATGGGAATCCAAAGGAGTGAAAGTAAGTGGAGATTATTTAAGTAATTTAGATTTTGCAGATGATGTAGTTGTTTTTGCAAATAATGCTTTAGAGCTGCAGAAATATTGCAGGAGTTATCAGATGAAAGTAGGAAAGTAGGACTAAAGATAAATGTTAAAAAGATTAAAGTAATGTTCAATGGGATTTTCTCAAAATATGAAAATTGATTATGATGAGTTAGAAGAAGTTAACAACTACAAATATCTTGATCAGATGATTAATACAGATGGAAGCATAATGGATGATATTAATCATAGAATTAAACTTGGTAGGAGTGCTTTTGGTAGAAATAGTTTGATACTAAAAGGAAATATTCCTATGTGTTTGAAAAGAAAGGTTTTTAATAAATATGTTTTACCAGTTTTTACTTATGGATCTGAGACTTGAGCACTTAATAGAAGAGAAATACAGAGACTTCAGACCACTCAAAAAAGTATGGAGAGATGCATGCTAGGAGTAACAAGAAGAGATCGAAAACACAATATATAATTAAGAGAACAACAGGTGTTATTGACCTCATTGAAAAAATTAAAAGACAGAAGTGGAGTTGGGCTGAACATATTGCTAGAAGAGATGATAATAGATGGAAAATTGAAATTTTAAACTGGATTCCAAGAGATTGTAAAAGACCCAGAAAGAGACCACATGTGAGATGGATGGATGAAATAAGAAAGTGTGCTGGGGTGATGTGAAGAAGATAAGCTAAAGATCGGAAATGGTTTGAACTTGGAAAGACCTTCATCCTGCAATGGACTGATAATGGTTGATGATGATTGATGCAAAATAGCTTTTGATATATAATAGTGAAAAATCTTTTACTATTTTTTTTTGTATCCATATGAATCTAGTTGATGTATTTTTCTGGAAACATAAGTAGAATAAATTAAGTAGTGTTTCAATAATAATGAAAAATCACCAACTTAACCAGATCACACTATATATAATAAACCAATACGAGCTTCATACTCTAGTACCATCTATTATAAGCTTGTGCAATCAATGATTACCAGACGTTTTATCACACTTAAATCTTCACTCAGAGATCATTTTAAGCAGATTGATTAGGATTTAAAATACAGTATTAAGTTGATTGGGATTTCAGGTTTTTAGCTTGAATGGCACAATGGAGTTAAAGTTGATTGCTGGTTGATATTGCATTACTTCCGATTTTGAATCTCAAAATCTTATGGATAAAGGCAAAATCCAAAAATCAGTCTGGGGATTGGAATTTAAATATGATAAAATATCTGATAATCATTTATTATTCAAACTTATAGTAGATGACACTAAAGTTAGGAGTTACTCTTGTTTTATTATAATTAGTTATTGATACAAAACTAAAATCTTATTCCTTTCATTCATTTCCACAATGAAAAGTTGTGTGTGTGTGTTTTAGGTAACTTGCTTATAACAAAGTTATCTATCTTATAGTGGTCAGTAAATAAATTAAGTCTGGAGAGTAATTACAGCAATAAGATGAATGACAGTGTTTTGATTTTAAAGAGAAAGGGGAAACTGTTTTCACCACGGGTGTGTGTGTGTTTATGCTGTATTATGGATACCGAGATCATGTTTATTTATTTAATAATGTTTTGATTCGGAACATTTCATGCAATAGCATATATATACCATTTCATTTAAAAGTTTGTTTTGTTGCCAAGTAATGGAAATTTGATACATCAATCAATCATCAGTAATACATTTTAATTCGTATTCTAAAAAGAAATATATTTCCTGATACCATTATTGATATCGGTTTAAAATCAAATATACTGAGTGTTAAAATCATTATTATTCGTTCAGTTATCAATTTAAATGTGTATTATCTCGTTTGCTGTTTTATAATGATATCATTTACCATGAGATGGCAGCACTTGAGCAATAAATGTCTGTATTTTTTAAGAAGTCACTGTGCATCACATCACATGTATCGCATGTACTTTATTAGGATGTTGAATAAATAATGGCTGATGTTTTTATTTTAAAATAAATAAATTAAAAAAATTGTTTTGATAAATAAAAAGTTTCTTTTGACTGATTAATTTATCTATATCCATACTTTCTAGGCATGATTTTTATTTCAAAATATATATTTAAATATATACGCATGTTTATCCTATGCAAAACCCCAGTTCCATATTAAAAGGGAAAAAATAATTATAGTTTGGAAGGTCACGTGACACTCAAGCATTAAAATGCCAAATGCCGTTTAGATCAAGGAGTGTTTAGTTCTTTTGAGTCTATAATGTTATCAATACTCTAAACCACTCAGGACAATCCATATTAAATATTGTGGTATAATATTAATCTTTTTTTTAAAAATCACTGTACTTTCATTCAGGAATATTAATCATCATAATATGTTGATACTATTTCTACTTTTTTAATGGAATGGTTATAGCTTCTGTTTGTATCTTTTTCATATTTAATTCCTTTTTTTTCCACTTTTTTACTTAAAACTATATTAACTGAAATATAGGCTTATTATAAACCTATGTAATATATAGAGTATATGAGCACAGACTTTCACATGACCCATCACTCTCCACCCTATCTCATAACACTGATACTTCTCATCACATATATGTCGAAAAGATAAATAATCACCAATATACGTATTTAAAGCTACTATCCAACAATTTGGAAAATTTTATTTGTTGTGGATTTTTTCTTTTTTAAGTTATATAATTAATTTTTCCCCCCAGATAAGTCGCATCGTTTTTGGGTAAAAACTTAACCTTACTTTTTATAACTCTTATATTAAAACTTTACCAATTTATTTTCTAAATAGCTTCTATTCCAATTGCTTAGTTTCAATGGATATCTCTTAATTTTTTTTTCTTCAAATTTTAGAGGTTCAATATTCTCTTCTTAAAATATATCATCTCATTATCATATATTTAATTCTAATTCATACTTCAATATTCAACATTCTTTCAAATTCCAACCCATTAATTTTTTCCCAAATGTTTTCTTCTAATAATTCAGTATCAACTGTTATCAAAATGAAGTGATAGATTTTACATTTTATATTTTATCATTATTGAAACAATTCCCCCCCCCCCCCATTTTTTATATTATTCTATTTATTTACCTTCATTATTATTTATATTACCAGTTATACTATATTGTTTGCTTTCATATAATTATTATATATTTTAATATTTAAATCCCCTCCCCGTATTTTTTTCATTGACTTAAATTCTATTTTCTCATTTTAATCACTATAATTAATTGTCTTAGAATTTTAGACAATCTCATCTCACTACCTAAATCTGTGGATAGAAACAAAATCAGCATTATAATAGTTTTAGCAAATTTTATTTTCTATTTAATTCATTTATGTTACTCACACTTCCACAATCCTCTTATCAATCATAAGTACCAATCTACCAAAAAAACTTTTACTTTACCGTTAATTGCTGTTATATGTAGACATAATTCACTCATCTTCTGAAGAACTTTCATTGTTTTCTATATATTGCTTTCAGTATACATCTTCTAATTTATTTTTCTTAGTCTTTTCTATGAGATAATATATAAATAAGGAATCTATGAAATACTTTATATTCATTAGAAATAAATAATATACATTTAAAAATTAGGTTTTTTTATTTTTTCATTTTCTTCCTCACTCATTCTCAACCCCTAAATAAAAATTTATGTGTATAAAACTTCTGTATTTAGTCCTTCAAGACATATATATTTTTATTTCTTCAGCATTCTTTTCTCTTTCTCTCAGCATTTAAATTTATCATATATTGTCCATTGCAGTAGTTTATTTTCTTTGTGAATTTATATTTTTTTGGCTACAATCTTGAAACTCAAATTTTGAAACATTAAACAGTCCAGATTTGAAAACAATATCCAATTTGAACCTTTTATAAATTTGAGCAAACCAATATTTATTCTCATAGGCTTATCAAATTGAGTCAATTTTTTATTTGTTGTTTCAACTATGCTTTTAAAATTATGTATGTAAAAGGCAAAAAAAAAAAAAGAGAAAAAGATAAGATATATTGCTATATATAGTTTTATTTCTTTGCTTAAGCAATATTCAAAATATGGTCTATAATATAAGAATTAACAAACTTTTTCTTTGAAGGACCGGATAACAACTTTTAGGGGACTTCACAGATTAATTTAAAAAAGTACAAGCAAGTATGGAAATAAAAGTCACAAACAATGCATATAAAATGTTTATTAAAAGAGAAATAAAAATACATATTTTTATAAACAAAGAGCTTTGTTAATTGCTCAACAAGCTTTATGATAAATGCTAACCAAGAGAAAGCAACTAAAATATCTATCAGAAACCACACCCAATCCCTTGACCAATAGTTTCATGCTTTGGCACTCCTCAGAGAGGTACTAGGATAGTTTCAGACACTAGATCTAAAAATACCAACCTAAAGCCAGCATCTAAGAGTTAACCATTGGGTAGAAAATCTGAGATTTTCAGACACTTAAATATCTTCAAATCCAGCTATCTAACTCAAATAGCTGTATGGGGCTGAGAAATCTTCAGCCAAACCATATATTAGTAGTCTTAGCAATATAGCATCACTTAAGACTTAAAGCAAAGACTATAAATAGTTAATGAAAAATAAAGAGTCATATATCACATGACTCCATTTCTTTTTTTAAGCTGTGCTTAAAAAAAGAAATGGGATCTAGGTGCAGTGCTCTCAGATCCAAGGGTTCTCACTGACAAAGGCCACAATCCAGAAACTAGTCTGGGGATATTGGATGAGTTGGCACTAGATGGAGATTTTATGTACAAGCCTTCTGGCATCCATTGATCTGGCTTGTACTGAGTGACAATACGTATAGAGAGTTTTGCCTGTTTTAATAACTTGTGTATGATTATATATTATAATAATAATTGTAGCTTACTCCACTGCACATGCACTTTGCAGATCAAATGCTAAATATAATGAATAATCTCCTCTCCAGACACATGGTAAAATGAATTAAGTACCGGTAATTTACTCCTCATCTTGTGTACTCTCATAGTAAAAACCTCAGTAGTTCAAGTTTGAACCTAAAATCATGATATACACAATATAAATAAGATCTTCCATATTCAATAAGCATAAATATACTTATGAATATATCATAGTTTGAATCTGTATTATTAAATTAGATAAGGAAGATGATAATGGTTTTATGATTACAATCACTCTAAAGTATTTTGTTTTTGTTTTTTAGTGGAAGAAACTCCTGGTGCCAAACTCTCAAAATAGAACATTTACTTAGAATTATGTAAGATAACGATCATCATCATTTACAAATCATTACTATAACACCCCAACCCATCCCTCAATGATTCACATGTTTTTAGAGTTGTGGATATTTTTATGAACTAGCACATGTGTGTGTGTTGAAGTTATAATATTTAAATTTATAAAACACAAATGAACTGGAATAATAAAACAATATAACTATTTATTATAATAATAAAACACAATGTATGTACACCCGGGTCTCGTTTTATGCAGATTTATTTAATGCGATTTTGAAGTTATGCGATTTATGTTTCTTCTTAATATCTTTGTATGTGGTTTTCTTTTATGCAATAAAAATTATTATATCAGAAGTGGAGCTCCAATAATGTGCTATTACTTTAAATATTATAAATTTCACGCACTCACGTCATATTTAAAGTAATAGCGCATTATCGAAGTTCGACTTTCATCTAATAATTTCAATATTTTCAACACTTTATAATAGTACTGTAATAGATTTTATGCAATAAAGAAGTTCATAATTCACTTAAAATCAGGATTTCCTCATTTTATATACACACATTAAATTTTACAAGATTATAATGTAAATCTGTTCAAATGTTATAGATGAAAAATACTATGTATGTTGTTGTTTTTCCATTTTAAATCATGTTCTATTTTTTCTTTTTTTAAAAAAAATATGTAATCAATTAATCATTTAGTGTCCGCAAGTAATAAATTTTACAAGACTAATGTAAATCTGTTTAAATGTTATAGATGAAAAATACTATGTATGTTGTTGGTTTTGCATTTTAAATCACATTCTATTTTTGCTTTTTAGAAAAAGAGTATGTAATCAATTAATCATTTAGTGGCCGCAAGTTTATTTTTAAAAGGTGAGTAACAGTGGGGGGCACAATTAAATTTGACAATTAAAATCTGATTTTTAATTGTAATTAACAATTTAAAAATTACGTAATGTGATCTGAAATTAATATGATGTGAAACGATGAAATTTGATTTTTAAACGGAATTGGAAATTAAAAAATTAAAGACAAAAATAAGAATTTAATTTTTAATTGTTAGTTTTAATTAAATTTTGCCCAACAGTGGTGAGTCGGTGTCTTTTTATTATCGTAAGACTAAGTTTTTATTTTTATTTTAAACTTTTAGTTTACCCTAATGGAGAGGAAAAAACACCCAAGAAAATGAATTTCTTTGGAAACAAAAATTTCAATTTTAGATTGCTTAGCGAAATGGGAAGGATCAACAGCAATTGGAAAACATTTTTGTTGTATTTCCTCTTGACTTCATTTAAGAAGCTACAGTACCTCACATCATATCATGATGAATCTGATGTCTCAAATAGCGATAATGATTAAAATACCATACATGTATGAAAAAAATGTAAATTACGCATAAAAAATATTGTTTTGAATAAAATTAAATACTGTAGTTAATAAAAAAAAGTAAAAAAAGTTTGTCTTGTATCAATTTTTTTTAAATTTGAAATTTTTTATTAGTCATATTTTATTTTCTTACTTTTTTTATGCGAATTTTAAAGTAATTTTACGTTGTTGCTTTTATGCGATTTTGGAAAATTACAGTAACCTATCCCCCATTTTTCAAGGTAAGTTAAGTCTATTTTTGTGCGATTTCTTTTGTGCGCGTTTTCTGAGGAACCTATCTACCGCATAAAACGAGACCCAGGTGTAGTTTGGTTGTAGCTATATAATATTAATTCCAAATATAGATTTCAGATTGAGCCCATAATAATTAATATAATCATAACTAATAGTTCATATATTTCATTTGCTTTTCGTTTAATAGTTTTGCATATAAATATAAAATCAATCATATAATCATTAATATATTTGTAACAAACAATTCCTAGATTTTAGTTTTTAAATATATAGGATAACACACCACAATAATTCATTTCTTTCAATCTTTGTGACTTTAAAGTCTCTTTTCAATATTAAATCTTAATATCGTACCAGTAAAAACAAATATTTAATATCATGCATCGAGGTTTCAAATATCAGTTTCTTCTCTATCATTACAGTCAGTCAACTTCATAAATTTTCTTAAAGCATATATTTCTTCTCGTCACACACTGGATACATAAATTATCTTTATATTATTATAATGTATATTAAAATACATATAAATCTTCAACAATTTGATTGCATAGTACAGTTTTTTCCCTTTAGTGGCTGATTATAAAGGGTAGAGATATAACTTCATACATTTACTGGATGGGGCTGCACACTCATGGTTCTACGACTGTTGTGCTATCTGTTCTTACCTAGTCTAACATGCCAAAATATTTATCACTATAATAAAACATTCTTACAGCTTCTAATATAAGTGTTGCAATTTCAGTTAACAGCAAGGCAAACTCTTCTTCGCATGACTCACTTCAACTGCTTTAACATATATCTTGTAATTTGGAATTCGTAAATCTACACTGGAATGTAGCTATCACCCATACCTTAATGAAGAATATTCTACTGCCTCGGACTCTAGAGAAAAATATTCCATTGCATTCCTCAACAAAATAAAGAAATGTTTGCTTTCTTTTCTTTATCTAATATGTATTACAAGCGATAAATTCTTTCCCCGCTTTTATTATTTTATTTATAATTAATAAAATATTGTTAAATTCATAATTCTTTATCTGGATTTAAATTTACCATTCTATTTTCTATAGGAATTGATAAAATTTTATTTACAATATGATTTGAAATAGGTAAGAAGACTAAAAAGATTTTAAAATGCTCTTTAATTTACAAACTGCATATATGTTCTTTCTTTACTACATATATGTATGCATAGGTGCACATAAATCTGATTATGTAGCAGTTACACTCCTGCTACTAGGGTTATAATATATTATTAAAATTTCTTCAGTTTATGTTGAAAGCACATTAATTTTATTCTTGCTTTATTATTCTTTCCAAACTTGATGTGTGGTATTTTACATAATAACTTATTTTCCAAGAATAATGTTAAGTTTTATAAAGTTTTAAAACATACTTAATGATAATACTGACTTTAAAAAAAATCCTAATTTCTTCTTAAAGAATCTAGTCTATTATGTTTCTATTAAGAGAAAAAGTTATTGAAGAAAAGAAAATTGTCCAGTTTACTTTATTTTACAAATAAAAATAGGTAGTTAGTTTTTTTTTCTTTCTTATTTTTCTTGCTTCAATGAATATATGAGTGAACACACACTGAGTAATATATATATAAATGTGTGCCCCTCAATTTTTTTATTATTAATAATTATTTAAAATTTTGTTTATACAAACATAGTATAAAAAAGTATTTGTGCTATATATTGTAATGGTCCGAATTCCCTAAAGGAATCAAAGTGGTTGCATCTAACTATAATCGGATTTAGGGTCTTCATATAGGATGCTATGAATTATATGATTTAACTTTAATCCAAGGTTGAATCCATTTCAAATGAGATAATTTAGATTTAAATATTTAACATAGATGCAATTTAGGCTAAGTCATCCAATCTTCACCTTTGTTGATTGTTCCGTTATGCTCAGTATTCGAACTGAGGGTAGTTTTTACATTTAATTCTCTTCAGAGGTTTCCATCAATATCCTATAGTAGTAATAATACTTCATATAATTTCAATAGATTTTTAAAATTAATTTCAACCAAGTTATCAGGATATTAAATTAATATGATATATGTGTATAGATATGTGTATTCAATCTTATTTTGTTTCGGAAAATGAATAAGTAAGTTAAATAAACCAGAGACCTCTTTGAATTTAAAATAAACTTTAACATATTTATTAACAGATAACAATTTAAACTTATTTGAAATAATAAAAAAACCCTATTATTATTATTATTATTATTATAAGTGCTTTACATACATTTCTACTATTTTGTGATATCAAATTAAATTATACCTTCCCATATCCCCATAATAGATATGTATCATAACACGGACAAATTTTAATAAGTTATAAAACAATAAATGAAATTTTATAATTTCAAAAAAAAAAATTATAATAATACTAACTAGCTAAATTTAATTAAATTAATATATGTATAAATGACAATCTTATATTATCCAATCCTTATGAGGGAATTCCAATTTTATGAGATCCCCTTAACCATTTACACAAAGAATAATAAACAAATATTACTATATTAATTACATTAGTAATAAACAAAAATTGTGTCATGTCATGAATAAATTGACTATGAAGAACAATAAAATCTTACCTTCATATTAAGTCTACTTATTTATCTTGGTCAAGTCTCTTTACAGGGAAGACCTAAATTTTATTAAATAAAAAAAATATTTAACTCAATGATCTTTCCATTTCTCTTTATCTTATAACTTTTTTAAATGGACTATTTCAGTACAAACGGATTTTAGAAGCAAAGGAAATAAAATTAGATGTCTAAAGCTGATAACACACAAAGATAATGTATTAAAATTTGATAGTATTGCCCTATTCCTTTCCATAATTAGATTAATAATGTTCATTAAGGATAAAGTTTGTTATTCTTCAGTCATCAACCATCGATGAACACTCCATTGTTCAGAATTTTCCCTCTCGCATGATCTTGGCATTTTCCATAAATTATTTCACTATCAATTGAAGTTTCATTTTAAATTATATAGATGAAGTATACATATATTTTAGGCATTTTTGTAGGAATAAGTAATTACATTATTTTCAGTTAAAACAATGGCATTTCATCCTATGGCAAATGGTATTTACTCATGACACATTTCTATACTTATTATCTTCTTAAAATAATTTAGTTTAAATATATAAATGTTTTTTGATGAAATTTATCTTCTTTAGAATTCCAATTTAGAACGATCTTATGAATTTCTCTAATTAATAAACAAAAATTATATATAATTTCTTTTTGAAATTATAATTAATAATATTAAAGAGTAATTTATTTACTCTTTTTATTGAGTAAGATTAGAGTTCTTTTCTAATAAAATTTTTATCAAGAAGAGAATTTGTTCAAACTATTGATCCATCTTTTTAATATGTTCAGAATTTGAACACAGCAAAATGATTATGTGTAGTGGCTAGTTCATTAGCAAAAGATAGAATTAATTTGGAAATTATTTGATCCAACTTTTATAGTAGAATCGACTTCCGGTAGCATTTGTTAAATATACTATTTGATTTTCACAATTTTGTATTCTGTTATTGTTAATTGTATTATAATTAATAATTGTATAATTGAATTCTAATTTTTATTTCCTTTGTGTTTAGTTGCTAAGATGCGACTTGACCTAAGGTTATCTCTATGTTTGACGTCTTGATTAGTGATTTTAGTCAATTTAAATAATCATTATATATATATAAATGATTTAAAAAATAATAATTTTAGTATCTATTTCAATTTAAAACAACTATTTATTTGTCAAGCATTTGTGGTCTTGTGGTTAGCATAGCTGCCTTTCAAGCAGCTGGCTCGGATTCGCCTGGGCAACGCTTTGAGATATGAAAAAAAAAACCCAACTATTTATTTAAATGGACTTTTGTCATCAATGTTTTTATAATTTAACCTTTAATTTATATATCTGTATATATATGTATTTTAATGTAAAAGGATAATGTATATACATATGTATGTCAGTAGTTTTACGTACTCTCACAATATATATATATGCATATATATATATATATGCATGTTGAAAAGTTCTGTAGACTTGCAGTTTAATAAACAATACATATTCTAATCTAATCATTGTTTATCAACAAAACAAGTGAGCTGTTATATGTTGTATATATTGAATGTGAGAGGAATTTGGAACAAAATATAGTGTAGTTTACGGCTCCTCTGTATAGAGTTGTTTTTAGTTTTACTCTCTGGTTGCCAACATTACATAATCAAAAAATAACATTTTACTGTTCCATTATAACAAAATGGTTTCATTCTGAGAAACATGGACTAGATAAATTCATCTTGCAGATCAGATATGGCTCACACAATTGTTTTTTTTGTCCACCTTTACTTTATCTAACATAAATTCTTATGCCAAATGACAAGACTTGAAGTCTTTAAGACATTGTGATTTATTAATTCCTTCTATAGTTTTAGCTAGCAGTTTCACCCTGAATTCAACTTTAGTTGTTGAAAGAATTTCATTTTTTTTTTTTTGTGACCTTAATTAATTTGGTATAAGATACAATCTTTAATAAACTCTTGAAAAATATTTATAAGTTAAATTTTGTAAGTGTGAGAATTATCTAGTTTGCAAGGATAAAATTAGGATCTTTAATCATATTATGTATTTTTTTGATTACATGAGGCATCATGCTTCTGCCCCCTCCAAATTCCAACATTTTTTTATATTTCAGTTTATTATTACTAGGAAGCCACAGGCAGAGAACAAAACATTAGAATCTATGATGTTTATAATTTCTATTTCCAAAACTACATATAGATAATCCATATATGAAGGAAATACAAATAAAAAGTCCAATCTATTGAGTGAATACTAGAATGTTTCAGGTAGTTTTAACAAAACTGAATGCTTTATTATAATTGTTAAGTCTAATGAAGATATTTGATATACTATGTGCTTGGAGCACTGTAGCTCTTTTCTAGTTTGAAAGCTTATATGATAGAAATAGAGATTTATTGCTGCTAAGTTTGCTCTTTTAAGGAATTGCAAAACTTGCATATTCAATTTTTTTTTTTACAATTTGCCAAGTTTTGTTTGTCATTGGGTGGAATAATGGGTGAGATAAATCAGATTTTTTTTTTTTTTTATTAGTTTGTTTTTAAAATCTTGTTGACTTCCAAATTCTCAAAATTTGAACTAGTTTTGAAAATGTTAAGAATGTTATTCATTTATTGATATTTGTATATGGATTAGCATATTGATAGAGTGGTAAACCCAAGAGCTGAAATGATTCATGGATCAACTCCCAATTTAAATGGAACTGTTGTGCTCAGTCCATTATTTTAGGATTTGAACATCATTACATAATTGCCTGAGCAACATAGATTTTTTTTTTAATTTTTGTTGACAGAGAAAAAGAAGAGCTATATTGATATTTTAATTGAATGAATTAATAAAACTTAACTGATTTTATATCATGGTTGGGAATCAGATTTGTAATCATAAGTCATGCTAAGTCATTTTTTGTTTAATTAAAGAATAGTAAACATTGGCTGTTTCTATTATACTATGTTTTGTTTGTATTAAGCTGTAGGCTTTATATATATATATTATTAAATTTTGGATAAATTTAACTCATTTTATTATTAAATTCATTTTTAACAGATTTTATGTGAGAATATTTATATATTTTTTCATCCATTAATGTATAACATATACGTAACAGTATTCATTGTTAAAAGGAGGTTGCCTTGACAATGGTTTGAAATTGTTGATTGTTACTGATATTGAGATTGTCTAAGTGTTGACTGGTTTTTAATGATAACAGTAATATACGTATTTACTAGATGGCAGTATTTGTCAAAATTTTAATATATAATGTTATTGCTAATTATATATATATATCAGTAATTTCATTATTTAAAACTGCTTTTCTATTTTTTTTTAGACATCCTTAAAAAATGAATTACAAGAAAGTAACAAAGTAAGTAATTTCTATCATTTTATTTAATTAAGTTTCAACTCAGACATTGTATGAGTTTTAAATCGTTGCATTGAAATTTCAATCATGATTGGTTCTAATTATTATTTGAAAATTTAAATATTGTGTTAATATAAATATAAATTAAAAATTATATATAGATATAATTCCTATTTCTGTGGATCAATGTCATTGTACAATGAAAATATTATTAAACCTATCACAGACAATATTCCATTTGTTAGGGCAGTTATAATAAAATCTATTATGATAATTTTTTACACTTTTGTCTATAATATTTTTAAAATAATTTTGTTCATTAGAATATAAAAGAAAGATTTGTTACATTTCTAATTTTGAAATCATGTTTTTTTTAAATTATTTTTAAAAAGTGTATTTTTTATAGCAACCTTTCAATTATTACTGAATTATACATCAAGTTATATGTCAGAAATTATATATTATCATTTAACATGTTATATTAAATAAAGTCTTAATATATTTTTTTGTTCCTTGATCATTATTTTTCTTGCATATCCCATGAGTGTTTTGTTTTATTAAAAGACTGATTGCGTGATAGTGAGCTAGTTTTTCACTTTAGCCATAAAAGATCCCACACATTAAAAATTCCTTATAGCCACATTTTAATTCTTAATTTTCTTGGTTTGTAGTTAAGATATTTATTTGAGCAGAATAAGTGTGCTTATTTTGAACTATTGTTTTGCATCTTACTAGTCATATGAATCTTAGCAGGGATAATGTAGCTCTTGGTTTTTTATCATTGAGGTTGTTATTTGTAATGAATCTTGAACACTATATTGTTTGGTACAATGATAGAATGAGGGAATAAAATATTTATGAATCAATTCCCAATTAAAGATAACAGAAAAAAAAACAACTCAGTGTAGCCATTTAAGTGTAACTGCTATTCTTAATCATAATATTACATGATCTCTCAATCTAGAGAGTGCATTTTTTATTTTTTACTTGCAATGGTTGGAGCAAATTAATAAGTTGGGTATTATTTGACTCAATTGATATTTTTTTTGTTTCTTTTTTGAATTAATTCATTTGGGAACTAATCAGGAATATTTTAATTTCATTCAGTTTTTAATTAGAATTTATTGGTTAAGGCTACAAAATGCATAACATATTTTGTTAAGCGGAGGAAAGCAGTGGTAAACTGCTATTTACATTTTGAAGTGAATGCTTTTTATCAAGTGGTACTTTGAAATACATAAACCTGATTTTCATGTGATCGTTTCACATTTTAAAAATCCAAGTTTACGTAAAGATTTAGTATTTATTAAATAAATAGTGTCAAGCAGTGTCAAACTACTGGAGATGATGATCAATTATTATTATTTTTTTATAGTATTTTGTTGTCTAGTAACCCAACACAACTTTGAGAAGACAATATTTATATGCAAACAAATAGAATGTAAGCTACCATTTAAAACTCATACAAAGAAAGGCCATTGACTTTATTTTCTCATTTTAATAAATAAAAATGTTTCACTGTTATATTTTAAAACTTTTCCAGATATCTCATAAGAATCTGCAACCTTTACCTTCCTAAGATTACAGTGTTTTAAATTTATTAAGCTTGATATATGTCCAAATTTAAGTGAGTAAAAGAAGTGACATATATCCGAAGCATTCTTTTTAAAATAATTATTTGCAGCAGGGAATATTACAAACTTGGAAATTCAATTTAAATTTTTAATATTTAACAGATATTGAAATTTAGATGAATTAAAACCTGACATTTTTTATAACTCTAACAATAATTGTTATCTTGGCAAAATAAATAATTACTCCGAAAAAACTTCAGTCAAGGCACTATAAAAAGGTATAACAGATATATTCTAACTTAATAGGACTGAGTTAACTTTCAGTGAATCTCACCAGAATCATATTGCAAAATTGATTAACTAACTATGCCAGGAGCAGGATGAATATATAGTTTATATGTAAATTATTGCAGCGAGAAATATAAATTACAAAGTCAGATGTTCCATTTGGATTTGGATTTTTAAGTCCTTCTACAATCCAATTGCTTCCTAATTCATAACTTTTTTTCTTTACATCACTTTACCAAACTCTCTTATTATTCCATATAACATGATTTCTTTTTAGTTTTTTCTTTTTGGATCCAATTTAATTAAAACTTCACTTGTTCAAATTTCTATATTTTTTTTAGTATAAAGTGGAGCAGCAATATTCTTTTTTTTTGTTTGAAACTCATTTCATGTACATCATTTATATTAGCATATATTTTGTAGATTAGCTTTGACTATAATAGAATACATACTGTTTATTGAAATGCAAATGCACACCACTTTTCAATATGGACATGTATATAACACACTTTTTTTAAAAATAAGTATAACATCCATATGTAAATTAAGATTATAGAATAAACAAATCTAAAAATAATGTAGTTATTAATAATAAATTGAGAGAGAGGACACATTTACATATTTAATTAGTGTGTGTTCATTCATTCCCATTTATTAAAAAAAAAGTCTAGCATCTTTATTTTTGAAACCAAAAAGTTGCAAAATATCACCTTTCATTTCAATTAAATGCTTATGACGATATCCTTTTTTTTTTATAAACATTTTTGGTTTTTATGGAAATATAACAGCTGTTTTTGTTTCCAGCAGACTATGGCCTTATTAGTTCATTATTCTGATGTTTTTTTAAATCAATATCAACTTTGGAATCTATACATTTACTTCTACTTGCTGTTACCCAATTCGGATTCTCATTTAAACTCTTCAAAATTTAAGCTTTCTGATGCATTAAAAACAACAATTTACAATTCTTTTCTTCTGCCACTATTAAATCAATAACTTTCATTTTATTGCTTAAGAAAGATACTTTATGAATTATATTAAATTTTGTAAAACTTTTATCTTTATGCTCAGAAATAATTTTATTACATGAAATAATACTCACATCAAATTCAGAAAGGTTAATAAAGCAAAAAATAAAATGTATGTGATTTCAATTAATAAATGTGTTCATATTGATGGGAAAATAAGTGCTGCTATATTATAAAATTGATTAAATTTATGGATTTTAATGTTGATTATTTTGGATATTATATAATTGAAGTAGTTTATATTGGTACAGCAAATATTGTGGCTTTATTGGGTGTAAATCTCACTACAAAACAAATATTTTGTCACAAGGTCTTAACATTACTTAAATTTATAAAATTATTCTCTTCACTTATATTAATAATATCTGCCAAAGTGATGATAAGATAGCGAATTTTTATATAAATGTACAAAAAAAATTTCACCACATCATCAACATTTTAAAATAGTTGTGGAAGACTTTAATGCTAGAATTGGAAAGCAATTGAAAGAGAAAGTGTTGTGGTGATAGAAATGAGAGCGGACACTTGTGGAATTTGCAGAAAAAATAAAAATAAAATTGTACATTATGAATTCTATCTTTCAGAAAAATGCTAAATAGAAATGATTTGGAAACATTCAAATGAAGATACAGCAGAATAAGAATATAATTATATTTTGACTAATAGAAAATATGTATTTCTGAATTACAATGTTCTTAATAGTCTCAACACAAGAAATGATACATCAATTAATGAGATATAAGTTACATGTTAATGCAAAACTAGAAAAATAAAAACTATTAAAAAGACCATATTGACAGTGATATTTTCAATTTTCATAAATATTCAAACAAATTTAAATTATTGATAGACTGTGAAGATGGTTCAAACTCAACTGAAATCAATAAGGAGATAAGTGGTTGTCTACAAATAAAGGAGCAATTTACTAGTAAATTTTCTATTGAGACAAAGAATATATGAAGAAAAGAAAGAATATTAAAATATTTAAAATGATCCATTAAGAATAATCGAATATCTGGAGTTCTATAAAATGGTATGAAAAAGGATTAATTATAGGGGAAAATTATAGCTGAGAATAAAAGTATCAAAAATTATTGATGAAACAACATCTTGGCAATGGAAGAAAATTTGGTAATCCTGACGTTTAGCGCCCCGAACAATTCGTCCTCTATTTTTAAAAAAATGAACTATTTTTTCACTATGTAACTATATCCAAGTGTAAATGCTAATAAAAAAAGATTAAAAAAAATACTTACATTTACATGCGTATTTTTCACGTATAGCGGTCTTTGCTGTATATAGAACTGTAAATAAATGACGTATATTAACTGTAAATGTTTTTCCGTAAAGAAGAATAAATAACAAGAAAACAAACTTACATTTTTAGGAGTAATTGGAAGCCACACAAGCGAGGAAATGCACGAAAAGGTCGTCGCGTGCGTGCAGATTTCTGAAAGAAAATTCCTGCAGGTAGGATGAGAACAAGGTGTGCTCATCCCAAATTGGTATTTTAGCTTATGCTATGCGACAGAGTGGACATAGGCATAATTCCACGCGGTCAAGCAAAGTAGTTCAGAATTTGTCTCGTGTCACAAATGACGCGTGACCAAATTGCGTGAGTCTAAATACAGCCTAAAAAAGTAATTATTTTTTGGTTATTTATTATTCTTTATGTAATTGCAGAGTATATGTAACTATAAATGTCTTTTTACATGAAGATGAATAAATAAAATGGATGTAACAAAACTTAATTTTTAGGCTCTATTTAGTCTCACGCAAAGTTGCTATAAAAATTATGAACTACTGTGCTTTGGTCATTTGTGACACGTGACAAATTCTGAACTACTTTTGCTTGACCGCGTGGAATTATGCCTATGTCCACTCTGTCGCTAGCATAAGCTAAAATACCAATTTGGGATGGCCACCTTTGTTCTCATCCTACCTGCAGGAATTTTCTTTCAGAAATCTGCACGCCGCGACGACCTTCTGTGCTTCCTCATGTGGGCTTCCAATTACTCCTAAAATGTAAGTTTGTTTTCTTGTTATTTATTCTTCTTCTGAAAAACATTTACAGTGTATACGCATTATTTCAGTTCTATATACAGCAAGCTATCAAAATGCAAATGTAGATTTTTAATCTTTTTTTACTACACTTGGAAAGTTACATAGTGAAAAAAAGTTCATTTTTTAAAAATGAGGTCGGCAAACGTCAGGAACAAATTGTTTCAACAATAAGAAAAAAAAGAAAGAAACTTATTAAAATGTGAAATGTTATTGTAAGGAAGATCGTTATGAGAATTATAATAAAAACACAAGCAACTAAAGTAACTCTTAAAATTATAAATTGTTAAGCATTTTAAGTGAAGAAATCAGACATACATTTAAATCTATGAAAAAAAGAAAAATTTCAGAAAATTATTATTTGATTTTGTAAAAAAAGCCAAGAAATAAAGTTGATGGCAAAATTATATATCATATGTTTAAATTGGATGAATGGAAGAATACAATATCAATTCTATACAGGATCATTATCAAGATAATTACAATTCTTTTACAGTGAACTTTGGATTCAAATCATCCCAAAGAAAAAAGCTATAATTTAAAAATAGTTTTAGTATAGTGAATCACTTCCAAGTTTTGAGAGAAGTTATAAAAAGGACTAATGACTATGAGTCATGCTTTGGATGTATAGATAATAAAAAGTCATTAGATTCCATAAGTATTTCTAAAGTGATTAAACTTTGGACTATCAAGATATAAATATTTATCAGAATATAAAAACGATTAGATGACATAGAACATGAAAAAGATTAATATTCATAAAGGTGTATGATAGAGTATTCCATAGCTCCAACACTTTTTATAGTAGTTTTCAAGAAGTGGCAAGATAAAGGATTAAAAGTAAATAGAGATTATTTAAAACATCTACATTTTGCAGATGATGTAGAGCAGGGGGGGGGGGGAGGGTCGGCAACCTTTTAGATATTGCAGACCACTAACATAATTTTTAAAGATACGAATTAATATGAGCATTAAGTATGATATACATTTATATTTTAATTTTAACACAAAAATAATAATAATATATATTAAAAATTAGTGCGACATTTGTTGCTCTTGGTTCAAAATTATTTTACTAATCCTTGACTCCAATGATATCACCAGTATTCTTATTTTGTTACTTTTTCTATGCAGCGAACCAACGGTTGCCTATTGCTGTTTCAGAGTTTCAGGAAATAAAGTCAGCATTGTGAGATGACAATAAGATTGTAGAGTTAAAAATAAATGCTAATTTTTTTTTTAAAAATGTTCAGTTGATTTTCTTAGAAGAAAATAAAGATTAATAATCATGAAGTAAATGAGATTAACAATATCAATCGCACATAATAGATATAATTAATCAAATAATTAAAATTGGATGAATTGCTTTTAATAGAAATAACTTAATATTAAAAGTAAATATGACTGTGCGTTTGAAAAAAAAAAAAAGATTTTTAATAGATGTGATTTACTAGTTCCTATATATAGGTCTGAGACTTGGATACTTAATAGAAAAGCAATATAGAGATTTCAGACCATTGAATAAAGTATGGAGAGATATATGTTGAGAATAATAAGAGTTTTCAAAAGCAAAATTCATAATTGAAAGAATAAATGCATATTATTATTATAACTGAAAAAATTAAGAGACTGAAATGGAATTGTTAACTGGGCGTATTATCGAAGGCATTTTGTGAATTAGTATTTTTTTTAAAATTTTTTAAATTCTGTTTAATATTTATATACATGTTGGGTAGACAGAATATATGTGAGATAATTTAACAATATAAATAAATTTGCTGATGTGATGCAAAGAATAGAAACTATTAGATTGGAGAAATTGAATTAAACTTGGAGATAGTTTCAGTCTGCTATGGATCGATAATAGTTGGAAATTTTATTGAAGTAACTAGCAAATACGACTTATATTGATTAAAGCGTTAATAAAAACAACATTAATGCCAGAACAATACTATTTGAACCATTATTAGAATTTTGGGTTACCGAATTTTGTTCTATTATTAGAGCCATATAAAAGCAGAAAATGATTAGAGTATATTTTACATATTACCGGTATATACAGTATAACTTTAAAAGATAATCGTTTATTAAGTACGACACCTAGTGGTCTAAAAACTAAGGAAAAAATAGTTTTTAGTTTTATATCCGATAAATCGTTATTTATCAAGTATTATGTACGTTTTTCACGTAATTTGTTTAGCATTCCAATTTTTGTGATTTTATGATAAGATTTTAATCGTTTTTTTTATATCCTTAAGATATATCACTTCATGTTAAATTAATAATTTGTATTTACATTTAATAGTAGTTGTTATACCGTTTAATTATTGTTCATTTTATTTTCTTCTTTTAATGTTGGGGGGTGATTATTTTATTAAAGTTTAAATTTACTGGACATAAGTTGTTTATAAAAGTATTTATGTATTATTTGTAAATATACAATATAAAGTTTTTATCATGATACATAGATATTAATTCTGAAACACAGACATATGCTAATTTTTATTATAAGCACATGTGGGGTGACCGTTATTATTTATTTTTTCCAGTAAAAATTAAATGTAGTAAAGGATAAAATTGGAAAAAAAAAATTAAATACCCTGTGGAAACTAATCTATTTTAGTACTGAAACAGATCTATCATGTATTTTAGTTGAATGTCTTGACAAATGAGTTCTTAACGGTCTCAAAACCAATATCATAAATATCCTAGGTTAGAAAAAAATACGTCTATTTAGATAATTGATCAAACTCTATCAGTATTCTCACATTTCAGATTTTTTAAAGCCAAAGGTATCTATATATTTATATATGTAAAAATATTGCAAACTGAAAGAAATAATAATAAAAGAAAAATCAAAGAAGCTATATTAATATATAAATATAAGCAAGACTTAATCAATAGGCAGGCAGCAAACATTAAGAGCACAGAATTATGGGAAAGTTGACCTTTCAAAGTATTAGTTGACAAAGACTATGAGGATAGTTAAAAGCATTCCTAAGTGAGTTTATATTTTTTGTTTTTTTAAAACAAATTTTAATTACTGTATTTTCTAATATTTATTTATAAGTTTATATATATTATTTTGAAGAAATACAGACATCCGATTTGTATTAGTATTATTATATATGTATAATCATATATCAAACTCTACCAGTATTCTTACATTTCAGATTTTTTAAATGTACAAAAATAAAGCCAAAGTTATCTATTTATCTATATATGTATACCCATATAGACTTATTTACTATTATTTTTTTTGTCTGGCAAAAAGAGAATTCCATAATGACAGATATATTTCATATCAAATTGTTGTCTTGAATTTGAATACATAAAATGTCTATTAAAATTCTCATTGAACTTGTGCACACAATATAATAAATAAAAGCATGCAATAAAGCATAATTCGTTTTTAGTTCTAAAGAGATGAGTAACTATTAAATGCAAGATTTGTTGGTAAGTGAAATGCAAAGGAATTTTGCAGAGGTGTATAATGTTTGTAGAAATAAGATTAAAGTTATTACATTTTGAATCTCAGCTCTTTGTTGTTCCATAATTCTCGGGAATAGAGAATTAGCTTATTTACCAAAGATATTGAACAATTGGAAAATCATTAAAGCAAATATATTAATGTTTATCTTTAAGACCATAAACATTTATTTATTGAGGTAATTCTTGCATACGATTAATAATCACTGACTTAATAACCAAAATATCTTTTTACTCTCATAATTAGTCATCAGTGAATTTAGAGATTATTGCATATCTGTTTTACTTGCTTACTGCAAAAAGTACAAACATTTAGAAGTGAAATTTCTATCAGAGAATGAGTTCTGGTAAGAAGTTATGGAAGGTGATGTATAAAATGTAATATTACAATTATTATGTTCTATATTGTTTCTACAAATGTGGTCATATTAAGTTCTTTCTGAAGGCAAGTAGATTAATTAGGTTATAAAGTGCTACAGCCAAGTCAATTTTTGATCATTATTGGTAGTAGTTTACTGCTGTTATCATCTTTTTAGCACAATTTATTCTAATATCTTAATTTTAGGCCTGCATCATAAACTTTAATAACTCTTACATAATTAAGGTGTGTGTATGTATATATATGTGTGTGTGCTGCTAAAGGAGAGAGCTGCTTTTATCATATTATAGAAGTTGAATAATTAAGTTATATGATGGTATACACATTACCCATCATGGGGGAAAGGGTGCTTACAGTCAGAAAAAAATTGAGGTTATTAAAATATGTAGTTAAAGACCTAGGGCAGTTCTATATAATTAAATAAACAGATTGGTTTGGGTTCAATTATGAGGATTTTTTGTATGTGAATTCAAGGGTTTTAGTTTGATGGTATATAAGAAATTAAAGGTGATTTCCAGATGACCAAGTGGATTGTTAACAGTTTTGAATCTTAAAATTTTCATTGATAAAGACAAAAACCAGAAAACAATTCTCTTCCATCTAGTAAAATTGAATTACTAATGTTTATTATAGTTGGTACTAGATCATATATACATCCATATGAATTTTATTGAAATTTATGATTATCTAAATAAGAATTCAGTACATAGAAACAGACTTCTCTATTTTCAAACACAAGTCCTTATTTGTTATGGAAATTGCTTAATTTGATTTTGACTAGATTACTGTCCTGCATAGTTTGGAAAAAGTAATGGATAGGGCAACTATTTGGAGCTTAAGGTCATTGGATCGTACTCAGCTCTGTGTAGTGGTCAAATTTTTTATGAACTCCCAAACAGTAAAATCATTCAATTGTTTTTATTTATTTTGCATTAAATTACTAGCTATTAGAAATTTAAGAAATTATTTACATGTGGAATTAATTTATTAACCATGTCTATTGAAATGCAATTCACTATGAATGTCAGGTACTCTGTGCAATTTAGCACAGTGGACAAGTGGCAGATTCAAAGCTAAATATTCTAGAATTGATCTTACCTGAGTAAGATAAAGAAAAATAAATTCCAGTCAGCAGTGGAATACTTGTGTTTATTCTGCTATTAGCATACTCAAGTGTCATATCATAATCTTTGGAATGGCTAATCATAGTATGTGAACACATACATAACATTACACACTGTTGTTTGTGATTGGAATTTATTAATGTAATATTTAACATATTATCCAATACCTTTAAAAGCTTAAGTTGAAACTATTACCTGTTAATATTTACAGAGTGTATTTTTTATATATACTTACTACAACTATTTTAAAATTGTTATATATCTAACAATAAATATGTTATTTAATACAAAGAAGTTTCTTTTAGTGACGTTTTATAGACCCCCTTAATTGTTATGGATTTTTACAAACCATTATAGATAATGACTTCTAGATTTTTTTTTTCTCTTTTCATATATATATTATATACATTAAACAACCTAAATATTTTACCTTAAGATCACTAAAAAGGGCAATAAAAAGTAAAGAAGGAAGCTTTTTTGTATTAAATAATATATTTGTTATTATATAACTTTTTTTCAATATTTGTATGGGGAAACATAACATAATTGATTATACTATGTCCATTTTATGATAATATACATATATATTTGCAGTATGAATTGTATAACACCTGCTACATTTTCGAATCTATTTCTAAAAAAAAAATCAATGCAACTAACTACAACATATTAACTTTAAAGTAATGTTTATTTTAATTTACTTCTTCTTTTTTTTTATGTTACAAAAAATTTTTGTTTAGTTAAAATATTACACAACTTTTTATAATAATGTGTTACATTAAATTATTTAAGGATAAAGACTTAGGAATGGTGCTTTTTTTTTCTTCCAAAATTATATATTATATGTAAATACATAATGTGAGATATTACAAAGAATTAAAATTAAATAAAAAAAACCTTAAGATTATTAAAATCAACTAAAAGGATTACAAAGTTTTGCCAGTAAACAAAATAAAAAAACACCTTGTCAATAATAACTGAAATACAGGCTATAATATTATGTACTTGTATCAATATATGTAATATATAGGGTATATGAGCACAGACTTTAACACGACCCACCACTCTCTGCTCTATCCCATAACACTGATACACTTGAACACACATGTTGAAAAGATAAATAATCACCAATATACTATTTCATGTTAAAACAGCAATCATCAGTTGGTCCAGATTATCATCTCTACACATATATGCAATAAGTGCTCAGATACATATATATATTAAGATAGCCAATCTTCATATTTTAATTGACAGGCATCAATCCACTCCACACTCCAACTTTTCAACCGTCCATCCAATTGAAAATCTGATGATGGAACGCTCAAAGTCCCCCCTGAGGCTGAGATTCTCATCACACCCATGTTGACCTAAAGTCAATCTGATTCCTCATGTACAGGACATAATCCATTTAATACATATACAAGGGATGAGCAGACCTTTCTACTATGTAATAACTAAAATACAGACTTGTTATATACCTGTATCAATATATGTAATATATAGGATATATGAGCACAGACTTTCATATAACCCACCACTCTCCACTCTATTTCATAACACTGATACACTTGAACACACATATATTGAAAAGATAAATAATCACCAATTTCAATTGGATGGACGGTTGAAGAGTTGGAGTGTGGAGTGGATTGAAGCCTGTTCATTAAAGTATGAAGATTGGTTATCTTAATATATATCTGAGCACTTATTGCATATATGTGAAGAGATGATAGTCTGGACCAACTGATGATTGTTGGTTTAGCATGAAATATGTATATTGGTGATTATTTATCTTTTCAACTTATATGTGTTCAAGTGTATCAGTGTTATGAGATAGAGTGGAGAGTGGTGGGTCATGTGAAAGTCTGTGTTCATATTGTCAGTAATATAATATAGATGTTTATATCTATCTATAAGTATATATTGTTATTGTCTTTTACTTTCTTTGTATTTCTTTATATATTCATATAATTGCTTATGATAACTTTTCTCATATACACTTTAATGCAAAAAATTTTTTTTAATAATCTTTATTTTCCTAACAGTTTCCACTCTCCAGAAGTCTTTTTTATTATTATTAAATAAAATTTATTTCAGAAGTTTAACTGAACTATAATACATAATGTTACTTGAAATCAAGGATCCGCGGGTATCCTACTTCATTGCTCTTCTCATACAAGTGACCAGGTTTTATATAATCCTGAGCTTTTACCTGCGCCGGCACATCTCAGCGCAGTTAACTAGATTCCATGGGAACTCACGTCAATTGTTGTGTAGCTAGACAAATTTTTTATGGCACTTTGGCAATTGGATGATTAAGGGCAAGTTTTGTTGAACACACCATGTCACTATTTGTATTGTGGAAGTGTTCTTGTCCCTTGCAGACCTGAATCTGCAAATGTAAAGGACCCATTGATTCCTGCAATTATGTCAGATGCAATGATGCATTTAGGCCACCATTCATGGTCACCCTAATTACTACAGCAAGACACAACTTCAGTATCCACTTCTATAGTTTGGACAATATTTTTATAGTAATATTTGGTATATGGTCTAGAGCCAACTGTTCCCAAGTATCAGAGAACAGTTTATCAAGGGCCAGTAGATGATCTCTAGTTCTTAAATTACACACGAGTTCCCTGAACACTTCCACAAACTTTTTATGCTGGATTGGAATAAGAGATGACATCTCGTGAGCCATTTGGCAAACAGTATTGTGATGGCCATCCGGATTGTAGCGAGGGTGCCACTCCTCATCGCTTTATATGTATCCAGTATTGAGGCACATCCTGACCGGACATTAGAACACAGTCTTACTTCAAGATCCATGAATTCCGTGCAGTGAGAGAATATATGGTCCATTGTCTCCTCATCTTCGCCACAGAGGGTACATGTTGGAGCAATGTTTTTGAACCATCTGCAGTCCACCATATTCTCAATTTCCTGTATGTTTGATGAAGACTGCTGGACAGCCAAAACTGTCAGGAAAATAAAGAAGTTTTATTAAAAACAATTTTTGCATTAAAGTGTATATGAGAGAAGTTATTAAGTGATAAACACATGACAAAATAACTTCCTCTTTGATCCTTATTGATGGTTGTTTGTATGTAGAATATTCCTAATGTTTCTTTAGAAAATATAAAGATTTTTATTTAGTAATTACTAGCTAATGAGTGAAGAAAAATTTCCAGAAACTTTCAGTTTGGATTAATTATTACTTTGAGAAGATGAATCAATTTATTATATATTTTGGCAGCTTTTTAGGCAAAAAAGACAAGTTTAATGCTGAATTGCTCTACATTTCATCTAACAAGTTAAAAGTTAGGATATTTATTTCATTATAGTGATATAAGTTGTGTAATTAAATTTGTTATACATAGGGTTATTATTTTGCTTAATTTATAATTTGGTTTTGAGATGAATGCCTTTTATCAACATAACTGAAAGTGTTATACATATATTTTAATGTATATACATTAAGAATACTCTATAAGATTCTAAAAATATGATGGCAAGATGCTAAGATCAGTCAGCTTATACTTTAGCTTCCAGAATTCAGTTGGGCTACATTTAGCTTGATATTCATAGATGGGGCAGACTCCATTTATCTTACAAAGATTATCTCAAAACATTCTAAAAAAATCATAACATCAATTGCTTTTATTGGTAGAATATGTATGAGGATAGCTAGCAAGCAGGGTGAAGTTTTTCAAAAAGTAAAGTTTGCTGTATCAAAAGTTAAAGAACAGCATCACAAAATATCAAGCAAATTAGAGAGCTAGTGATTTGCTTTGATCATTTGCAGTTTACAGATAGTTTTATATGATCATTGTAAAACTCTTTGATTTTTTTTATTTTCTTTCTATTTTACATGTGTGTTAAATCTTTGGAGTTAAGAATGTCCATATTCATTTACTAATAGTTTCTAATGATTGTATAAGATTGTTTAGTATCTTTAATTTTTTTTATTATAATATAAGATTTAATAATAAGCACCCAGAGATATAATTTATACAGAAATAATTAACAACAATTGATAATTATCAGTCACCTAAAAGAATCAATTATAAGTATTTTTTTTTTACAATATATATATAAATAATCAGACTGATTGATTACATTGATTATTAGAAGTAATTACAATATTTAGATAATGAGATCTAATGAACTAACAGCTCTTTCAAAAATTAAATTTTCACCCCCGATTCAGTTTCACTTAAAAATTTTAGCCAGCCACTGATCACTTTTGACACTTTTTTTTTTTAAAAAAAAAAAACAACAAAACATTCAAGTCTTATAAAAATTAAATTAATTTATTTGTTAGATTTTTTATTTTTTGTAACATTGTTAAAATTGGTGTATTTCATTAGCTTGACTGACTGCTATTTTTTTGTTCTCTTCTGGATCATGTGTTAATAGAACTGGTTTGTTCTCTCTTCACTAGTAATTACTATAACTACATAAGCCAAACGTGGTTTTAAAGTTGTGATTATGATAACCTTGAAAATTAAATTTTATTGAACAGATATATATATATTACAGGTAGAACGAATTAATGTTCTATTAAAGCGAACTTTGTTGTTATGGCTCGTGTAGAAGCATCTTATCCCCATCATGATAACTGAATGGCTAATTTTTCATGTTCTCCTAAAAAAATGGATTCCATTTGATAAGGTAAATAATAATGTAGATAACAATAGTAGTGCTATAATAATAAAAAATTATTGGTATTAAAACAGAATTCTAGCAATATATCTAATAGTAATAAATTGAGAAAACTAATAATATGCTAAGTGATTTAGTGGAGCCCTAAAAATTAATAAAAACAAGAAAATATTATTGTTAATAGTATTAATATTTTTTTTTTTAGTAATAGACATTTACTATAATATACGTATTAAATATAAATAAAAGCTTCACAAGTATCACAACTTAAACCTGATTTAATAATTTTAGGGAAGTTTATTATTGTTATATCTTCAAATTTAAACATTTTAATCCGTAAAACATTCCATTATTAATTTTGATAGTAGTGCTTAAAATGTAAATGTAGATAGATTTATATTCTTTCTTCATTCAGTAAAATTAATTTTTAACCTCTATGTAATTAATTCTTTAACACATTCTATAATCAATCAGTAATTTTGTAATATAATATTTTAATAAATACTTTATAAATAACTGACTGAAATTACTTAGGTCTTAATTCCTATTATCTTTTTCCTCTTTATTTACTACTTTTATAGTATAGTTTATTGATTAAATCATATTTACAATACAAATTGTGACGAGGAAATTGAATGCAGCCACAAATTTATCTTCAATGCATCACTGTCTAAATAAATAGAATATAATTACTTCTACTTAAAAAACTAGCTATTGTGAGAGCATAGACATTAAAATAAATATTCCCTCACTCTTTACAAATATTATATAAAAGTAGGAAATATATACTATCACAGTTATTTGTTTTCTCTTAGTTTACCAGTTTGGTGATAACGATAAAGGATTTCATGTGGCTGCATAAATGTTTGCGGGGGGGAGGGGGCAGGGCTTAATGTTTGATCCCTAATTTAATTTTATTGATTTTGAACTTTAGGAAAAGTGAGATTGAAATTGAAATGGCTCTTTGAAAACATCCTTATTTTCCACTAGTTTTTGTTTTTTTTGTTATAAAAATTCTATAATGTTTTGATCATTTTCTGGAGCTTTTTCATTCTTTGTAGATTTAATTTCACCACCTTTTTGTTTAAGTTTTTGTGGGCAATTTTAAAAGTTATTTTGTTTCTTTGTTCATTTCTATTATGTAGTTCTGTGTAGAAATTTTCCACATATTTCTCAATTTAATTTCTTGTTTTAATAATAATGTCATATTTATTATTTCTGAAATTACTTTCAAAAACAAACTATCATCTTATATTTTCTGAGATTTTTATTTTAGCTTGTATTTCTTTATATCATCATGCTATTGTAAAGAATTCAAAACTGTCTCTGCTTCTAGATCAGGGATTTCCAACTTGGGGTAATCATAACCCCAGGGAGTTCAGGAAGCTTGCTCAGGGGGTATGGTGAATAACAAATAAATACATATATTATTCTATTATTAACATATTCCAAAAATAGTTATCAATATTTTTGTGTTATTCCATGTTGGAACTGTCTGTCAGCCACACCAGCAACATTTCTGGTCGTTTTTCAGACGCAGTGAGGTTGCAAAGACTTTTTTTTTTTCATTGCAGTGTCCAGTAACTCAAAATGCCTGGTTAAGATGTATTTATTGGGTAAAGCTTTTATAAAAATTTAGTTACTGTTTATTTCTTATTATAATGAATAGAGAGTACCGGATAATTTACTAAAAGCCAAGGGGGTAAGAGGGCCAAAAAGATTGGGAACTCCTGTTCTAGATGGTCATTTTAAATTTTCATATTTTTAATTCTGTATATCTTCTGTACCAGTAATAGCCCATTATAATGCATTCATTTTTTTAATGATAAATTTCCCATTGATACACGATATTCATCTGACCAACCTGATTAATCTGAATTTATTATCTTCTAATTAAGAATCACTGATATTTTTATTTACTAATCACAAATGACTGGATAATTGAAATAGTTTGTAGGGCAATATCTGAAAGAAAAATTCCCACCTCTGTTTTTTCAGTTGAAAAAATTTCAAAGTTTACTCTACCCACAGTCCATTCTCAGGTTCCATGTAGATGAATTAGCCACTATGTGTTGTCATCATCATCATCAACCATTATCAATCTACTGCAGGATGAAGGTCTCCAAGTTCAATCCATCTTCTCCAATCTTTAGCTTCTCTTGTCCACATCACTTCTGCACACTTTCTTATTTCATTCATCCTTATCATATGTGGTCTCTTTTTGTGTCTTTCACAATCTCTTGGAATATAGTGTAAGATTTCAATTGTCCATCTATTATCATCTCTTCTAGAAATATGTCCAGCCCAACTCCGCTTCAGTCTTAATTTTTTCAATGAGATCAGTAACACCTGTTTGTTCTCTTACCCATATATTGCATTTTTGATCTCCTCTTTGTTACTCCCAACATGCATCTCTCCATACTTCTTTGAGTGGTCTGAAGTCTCTGCATTGTTCTTCTATTAAGTGTCCAAGTCTCACATCCATAAGTAAGAATTGGTAAAACCCATTTATTAAAAACCTTTCTTTTCAAACACATAGGCATATTTCCTTTTAGTATCAAGTTATTTCTACCAAAAGCACTTCAACCAAGTTTTAATTCTATGATTAATTTCATCCATTATGTTTCCATCTGTATTAGTAATGTGATCAAGGTATTTGTAACTGTTAACTTCTTCTAACTCATCATAATCGATCTTTATTTTCATATTTTGAGAAAATCCATTAAACATTATTTTAGTCTTTAGTCCTACTTTCATCTGATAACTCCTGCAACATTTCCTGAAGCTCTAAAGCATTATTTACAAAAAGAACTACATCATCCATAAAAATATAAATGACATAAATAATCCCCATTTACTTTCACTCCTTTAGATTCCCATTTTAATCCAAAAAATACTTCTTGCAGCACTACTGTAAAAAGTTTTGGAGATATGGAGTCACTCTAACTTACATCCTTCTCAATGTTGACTTTCCCAGTATCATTATGTAATCTAATTGTTGCTGTTGCATTTTTATAAATATTTTTTAAAATATGACAATATTCTGGATCTATACCTTGATGATCCGATGCTTTAATCACTGAAGAAATGTTAATAGAATCAAATGCCTTTTCATAATCTACAAATTCAAAGTATAATGGCAACTCATATTCATTTGTCCTTTCTATAACTTCTCTCAATATCTGGATATGATCTACTGTAGTAAAACCACTTTTAAATCCAGCTTGTTCTTTTGGATGGTGGAAATCCAATGTTCTCTGTAGATGAGTTGTAATTATCTTGTAAAAATATTGTATAAAACTAATATCTTCTTTATCACCATTTTAAAATATTAATATTTAATACTGCATTCTTTCAATCACTTGGTACATCTTTATCATTTAGACATTTGGTATATAGTTTTGCTAAAAAAATTTTATATTTCTTCACCTGCTTCCTTTAATATATCAATTATAATTTCATTATTACCGGGAGCTTTTCCTTTCTACATACGTTTAATTGCTTGTCTTACTTCTTCATTTAAAATTCTGGGCAATTTGGAAGATGTAATAGATATAAGTGGTATTTGTTCTTTATTACTATATAATTTTTGATAAAAGTCTTCAACCCATTTCATGATGTCTTGTTAGTAATAATTCCATTTTTTTTCTTATTGCAGACATACATTTCCTACCAATACCAAAATGTTGTTTTACACTCTTGAGACTCTTATTCTCTTCTACAGCTTTCCTTGCTAGTTCACAGTTATACTTTCTTATATCATTTTCAACTCTTTTCCGCATCATTTTATAAAATTCGAGATATTCAATTCTTTTTAATGCATCATTTTTGTATATCTTCATATTCCTTCTTTTCTTCAAAAATTCTCTAGTCTCAATAGAAATTTTATTGGTCGATTGCTGTTTTTTTCTACAAGCTATCTTTGTTGCAGTTTTTAAAAGAGTATCAGTTATTTTCATATTAATTTCATTCAAATCTGAAACATGTTCAAAGTCTACTAATACTTGAAACTGATTTGTAAGTTCTAATTTAAATTCATTAAAATGTTTCTGAAGATTAGGAATATCAACTGTAAACATTGTTTTTCTTAATAATTTTTGTCTTTCTAGTTTTACATTAACGTATATCTTACATCTATTCATTGATGATCACTTCCTGTGTTAAATTTATTAAGAACATTACAATCTTGAAAATATATATTTTCTGTTAGTCAAAATATAATCCAATTCTGTTGTACCTTCATTTGGATGCTTCCATGTCCGTTTCCTTTTAACATTTTTCTCAAAAAAAAAAAAAGAATTCATAATATAAAGTTTTTCTTTTTCTGCAAACTCCACAAGTCTATGTCCTCTCTCATTTCTATTACCATAATCAAAATTATCTACCGCTCTTTCATCTTTCATTTGTTTACCAATTCTAGCATTAAAGTCTACCATAACAATTTTAAAATGTTGTTTACTCTGATCAAAAACTTTTTGTACATCCATATAAAAATCTTCTACTATTTCATCACTACGAGAACTTGTTGGAGCATAAACCTGAATTATCTGCATTCGATATCTGCTATTAAGTTGTATGACTAATCTTGCCACTTTGTCTGATAAACCATCAATCTCCACAATATTGTTCTTCCACTTTTTATTTAAAATGACTCCTACTCCACTTGTATTTTGTGCCTTTATAATAGAGTACATGTCCACTTTTAAAATCAATTGTCTCTTCACCCTTTCTTCTAACTTCACAAAGTCCAATAATGTCACATTTAATATAAGACAGTTCTTTTAATTCTTGCAATCTTTCTTTACTTGAAAGTGATCTGCAGTTGTAAGTACCTAAATAAAAAGTTGTCATCAAATGGCAGTATGGGTCCGCAATCAGGGGATTCTTAGCACCCTCTGCCTTCGTCTACCAACTGCTGCCTTGGTGGTGACTTTACAGCCTCCTGGGAATAAGGACCATGATTTATTGTTGTCTGTCTTAATTGTATATATCTATTGGGAAAAATACTTATTTTTACACAAACATTCATTCTGCCTTACAGGCAACTGAGAAGAAAGATCATGGTGTTTCTTGACTTTAAACTCAGAGGTAAAAAGCCAATAAATACACCATGCTGGCTAAGGTGTGTTGGTGAGCAGCCCATCTATGTTCATATACCATATGAATAATCACATAGTAACAACAGCTGCAATGACAAGAATGTATGGAGTGGACACTAGGAATTTGCTCTGCTCGGTTCCTTTAAGACCTCTATGAGGAATCAAAGGGTTTCCTTTCAGTTAATAGCAAACTCCTGCAGCCCTATGTGTTGGATTTTAAAATAAACAATATTATAACTACTAATCAAAATAAAGTTTTAATTAGAATACATTAATTTTGTCAAATATTATTTAATACGTATCTTTTTATAAATATCTCTCTATATACATTTATTTATTTCAGTTTATTATTAGCACTGGGATTATTTTCATATATGTATACGTTTCCCATAAATATATATTTTAATATTACATTTTACAGTTTTTTATCATGTTAAATGATTATAAATAGGTTAGTTACTAATCCATTGATTTGATCATTTCTCAATGTAATAGATTTTTTAAAAATTTAATCTAGGTCTTATTACTTTAAGCTCATTTTTCAGGTACTGTATATATATTCTACTCTTAATGAAATATAGAGACTGATAAGTATATATTAATCTTCTTATCTTTTTTTCCCCATCATTTCCTACCACTATTTTTACTTCTAATAATAGCATTAGGTTTTTATTTTTTAAATATATCTGCATCATCATCATCATCATCATAATTTTCTTGTTCATTTTGCTAATAGGTCAAAGAAAATAACAGTAAATTGTGTTTGAATTGATATTATTATCTTAGAATAATTTTTATACAGGACAACTCTAAAAATTAAGCTGAATTTGCTTTGCCTTTGTATATTGGTTTAAGTTGACCGTTCTCTGACTTTTTTTTTTTTTTGGTTCTTCAACATAAGCTGATTGTCTGCATTTTTGTTTAATTTTATGAAATTGGTTTCATGTTTAATGACCAACTCCATTCAGCCTTTTAACTCTTTCAATGATGATAATGATATTCATTTGTTTCTTTAGTCTTGCATTTTCTTTTTGATCTCTATTATCTGCAAGTAGATTTCTCCATTCTTTACTATATAATCTGAAGTCTTTGTATTGTTCTTTTATTAATCTTCTAAATCTCCAATCTATATGTTAGCACTTGAAAAACATGTTTATTGTACACCTTTTTCAAGCACATAGACATTTAGATGACTGAAGTGCTTTTTGTTTATTTTCATTCTCTTCTCACTTTAATTTACAGAATACTTCCTATTAACTGCTGAAAAAAGCTTTACACAGATGGAATTATTCTGTCACTTTCAGCCTATTAAAATTAAGTGGGAGCATTTAGTCTAATTGTTGTTGTATTGTAACAAATATTCTTCAGAATTTAATAATATCTTGGGTTTATATGTTGGTGTTCCCAAGCTTTAATTGCAGCAGAAATATTTTTCATAATTTATAAATCCTATGCATAATGAGAATGCCCACTTTTTGATCTGTTCTATAATTTTCTTAATACCTATATGTAATAATTTTGAAATCCAGTTTGTTCTTTTAGTTAGTTTGAGTTCAAAGTTTCCTGGTAGATAAACAATGAGGATTGCCAATTCCTCAACAAGCTTTGTGATAAATGCTTAGCCAGAGCCAGCATTTAAAATATTTCTGTCAGGGACACCCCCCCCCAACCACTGACCATGGTTTTGTGCTTGGGCACTCCTCAGAGCGGTTCCAGGGTAGGTTCAGACACTAGATCTTGGTACCTCTCTGAGGAGTGCCAAAGCACGGAACCATGGTCAGGGGTTTAGGGGGTTCCTGACAGAGATATTTTAAATGATGGCTCTGGTTAAGCATTTATCACAAAGCTTGTTGAGGAATTGGCAATCCTCATTGTTTATAACTTACAAGCTTAAGAGAATAGGGTCATGTGATCTATGACTCTTATTTTGACTATTTCCTAGTAGATGATTTATAATGACTTTAGAAAAGATTTTGTGTAAAACTATCTGAAGATTATCTAATGTTTTCACATTTCTTAAATATCAGTATCACTATTACATTCTTCTAATTGTCTGATAATTCTGTTATTATATATATTTGATATATAATTTAGCCAATAATGTTTGTTTCTTTTTAAAAATATTAATAATTCCATTACATCTAGGAACTTTTTCTTTCAGAGTCAGATTTAATTGCCTGTCTCACTTTTTCATTTAAAATACTTGGAATTTCAAAAAATATTTTCAGAATCATTGGAGGTTTTTCTTTTCCCCCCTTCATTTATAGTTCTTTATAGAATTTTTCTATACAGTTTAAGATAGTCTCTTTTTTTTTTTAGTTATAGTGTTATCTTTTCTTCTTACTGCTGAAATAACTTTTCTTTCTAATACTGCAGTATTGTTTTGTTCTTTTAAGACTTTTTTTTAATATATCTTATCTCACCACAATTATATTTCCTTACATTGGCATCAAACCTGTTAATCACATCATAATTTTTGTTAACCCAAACAATCCAATTCTGCTTTATCTTCATTTGCATGCATCCATATTCATTTCTTCTTAATATTTTTAAAAAAAAAAAGAATTCATAATATATATTTCCCCCTGCTCAGCATAATTTATAAATCTATATCCTTTTTTTCTTTTTTTTTCACCAATTTTATTTCATAGCACTTTCCTCTTTCAATTGTTTTCCAATTTTACCATTATGGTTGATAGTTTGATCAAAAGCATAACATTGGTGAATATGAATTATCTGCATTTACAATCTTTCATTAATTTGAATAATTAAACTTGTACATTCCATCAGATATAATCCTTCAATTTATAATTTCAAATTACATTATAATATTAGTCAATTTTTTTTATTTATAATAGATTCTACTTTACTTATTCTTCCAATATTTTAACATACAATAGGTGTCTAGTTTTTAATTCAATTATCTCTTTGTCTTTTCTTCTAATTTCATGAAAGCCAGTTATTTTCTCATTTACTATTAGGAAGTTTTTCTAAATCATGCAATATTATCTTTTTTTGAAAGTGATGTACAGTTGTTGATGGCTAAATAAGTCATCAGACTTTGAATGGTGGTCAAAAATCTGTAATTAAGTTATCTATCTTTGATCAGTGACTGCTATAGAGGATGCTATTGTAGACTCTGAGGAATGAGAGCCTCAAAAAGATAATAAACATTAATACACCCATATGCATTCATTCAAGTAAAACCATAAGAATTATTTAAAAATATATTGTCTTCAGCTAAGAAATAAAAACAAGTAAACTTACTAAACTGGTGATACATGTCAATGAGGAGCCCATTTTCTGTTTGAATAATCCTATGGTAATAATAGTTAGACATTAGTAAATTTTCCCTGCCCAATTCCTTTAATTCAAGGCTTCAAATAGTAATCAAAAATGTCTTTCAAATAATAGCAAATTTATTTTTGCATTTCTGTTACATTATACAGTATTTTTATATTATTAGAATGTTGTTGGTATGAGTAATTCTTGCTTGATGTTTATCACTGTGATTAAAATTTAATACCACCTTTCAAGTAGTCATGTTGTACACAGTGTTTAGCAGCCACAATGTTCTTAGAATTATCTATTTCCCTAATCACCACTGCTATGTATAGAACATCCTTGGTATTACCTGAGTTCATATTAATTCATAAAAGTCTTATGCAAAATACATTGCTTATTTTAGAATTACATTGTTTACAGTATATTCTGAATTACTGGAAAGACATGCCAAAAAACTTGAAGTAAAAAAGAAAAAAAAAACAAAATTGGAAGAAGCTGAAGGATTAGAAAAGAGAAACGTAATCGGCTTTATCTTACGATAATACACCTCTCCTTCTTTAAAAGATCATTTAAATATACTATATATACTCACATGTATCACACATGTAGTGAAGATATGCCATTAAATGATTTAAAATACACAGACTTAAGTAGCTTTTATTATTTATCCATTAAATATTCATGAATTTTAATCGTCTTTACCCTACTTAAGCATAATTTTGAAAGATTTAATTATATCAATTAGTACTTTTTTCTTCTTCAAATCTTTGAATTTAATTTAAAAAAGAAAAAAAAAGTGAAATAATAAAAATAAATTATTTACATATGCTTATGATTGTTGAATAATATTAGTTCAAATTAAATGTAAAAATCAGTACTCATTTCTATCTATTTATATCCATATACATATTTATTTATACAGGTTCATTATAGCTGAAAGATCACTGATTTGTCAGTCTTTTATCATTTAGTATAAGAAATCACAGTCATGGTCTACTGTATATTCTAAATGGTAAAGGCTGGCACTCAAAATGCATTTTTTTTCTATGGTGGAGAGATATATTATATCTAATTAATCCAGATTATTTTAGAATTTTTTTATCATAGTATATTTTTTACCTGCCAATATTGATAGCTATCAGGATCCCTAGGCATACTGGTACAACATCCACCTGTCATTTCCACAATCAAGTGTTTGAATCTAGACTGGATAGGGCTTAACATTTTTTCAATTTCCGAACAGGCATAGAAAGTTTTTTTTCCTCAGGTAGCTTCTAGCCATAGTCAATTTTACTGCTGTCAAGAATTTATCAGTAAATAGCTATTACATAGAGTGTAAAATAAAATTTAAAAATCTCAAAACCTCACTCTTTTAGAGGGCTGTAAAAAAAAGCCTTTGCCTTGCAGAAAACTTTAGCGGCTAAGTAGCCTTTTAGTCGTATTAGTCTAATTGGGAAAAAAAAATTCTAACCTGTATTCTAGATTTAATTCCAAGTATGATAGTGTTAGTAGATTAAATGCTCAGATGACCTTTATTTATTTTTAAATAAATAATATTTATTTTTTAATTGGGAATTATTTAAAATTAGTTGTTGCATTTATAATATAGAAAAACAATTCAAATTAATTTTTAAAAAATAACTTGATTTTGCTGCTGGATTTTATTAAAGTACTGTTATGGAATGGGTAATAACATGTTCTCTTTAGATCAAATCAGACATTTCTGCACATAGGTCATATGGTCAGAGATGCTGTTAGTCAAAAATATTTATTTTAAAATCATTTTATGTCATTGTTAAGACATTTATTTGTTTCCTTAATTACTTTCTTTTAATTTGTATATCATCAAATCATTCTTCATGCATAACATGTTCTCCTTTTTTATCTCCTTTAAAATAGTAGATTCTCCAAACAGTATTGCTACCAGTAACCATAGTTGGATGCTAAAAGTTTGTAAATGAAAATCCCTATTTAGCACCTATTCATCCAATATTTCCAAACTAGTTTGTAGCTTTTGGCCTTGATCAGTGAGGAGTCTTGGATCTGAGACTAATGCATCTAGATTTTTGGATCTAATACAACTTTCCAGAAGCCATTTTTTATCTTTTTAGTTAACTATAAAGCTATGGACTCAAAATAAAAAAACATAATAACGTTTTTATTCCAAACTTATTTGCTTAATTATAGTCATACAGATCTGAACCTAATTCAGTATCTATACATTTTAGTGTTTGCTTTTTTAATAATCAGTCACCATCATCTTTTGGCCAGGTTTTTATTTTGGGCTCATAGTTTTAGAGTTAACTGGAGGGTTGCATTAGATCCAAAGATGTACATGCAATACTCTTAGATCCAAGATTTCTCACTGATGAAGGTCATAAGCTAGAAACTAGTCTGGGGATATTGGATAAGTAAGCACTAGAATAGGATTTTTCATGACAAATTTTCTAGCATCTATTGATTACTATGGCTTGCACTGTATGGCACCATTGTTTAAACAGATCATGCAAGTAAATAATGACCATATGATGTTTTAGTGGTTTAATACTATCTCATTTTAACAAAAGCTATTTAGTTAGTTGCATTATTCTATTTTTATAATCTCCATTTTCATCACAGAAATCTAAACAATAATTTTTTTAAATCTTCTTTGATTTTTTCAGATTTATATTTCTTTTACTTTTCTAACAATTTATCTTGATTCTTTTTAAATAGCCTATATTCCAAAAATATACTCTTCTCTTCCTTTCCATACTTACAATTTTTTTTTTTTTTTGATGTCTAAAGTACCAACTAATAAAAAGTTCTCTCTAATGTTACATATCTTTTTATATCAGACAGTTCTTACATATGAATTTGAGATTTGAATTCTTAAAACTGGAACAATACAAATAGTTATGAAACCAACAAAACATCACATGATCTCAGCATATATGATGCTCTTCGGTAGCAAATTTTCTTTCACCCCAATCATACCATTTAATGTAAGCTTGAGTAATCATTAGATGTTAGATAGTAGTGCTTAATAAATTTCTATCCATTGAATTCCTATTCATATCCTTAGACTAGTTTCTACCTTATGACTTCAATCGTGAAGCATTTTTGAATCTGAGAGTAGAACATTTTGATTTTTTGATCTAATTCATCTTTCAACCTGAAATCATTTTTTACTCTTTTGTTTTAATGTCAAGCTACCAATCAAATTTTAAAACATATTAATGTTTACAATCTAAGCCAATTTGCTTGTATTCTTGCCAGTTCCATACCTATATTTTATGGTGTCCTGATTTTTTTTTTAATAACTAAAAGAAGCTGTTTTTTGGTCTTAAGGATATGGATTAGAAAGCTCCTGATAAAAATTTATTAAGTACTGTCATTAGTATCTATTGATTAGTCAAGTCTACATTAGGTAGGATAACTGAGATGAGAGAAAGAGAATTTGCTACTATACTGTGAAGTATGAAGAGGTTTATTAAGAATAATTAGAAGAGCTCAAAAGTGAAATATATGGATAAGATAACATACTGGTACACTGATCTCATTGAAAGAATTAATAAGTTGAAATAGAGCTAGAATGGACTTATTGTTAGAAGATGTAATAATGAACAAACTGTTGAAGTCTTGAACTTGTTCCAGAAGAGACTATATAAAAATTTTAGAAAGAGATTGTGAAATAACTGGATGAGATGCGGAACTTTGCTGGAATGATGTGGAAAAGTTATGAAGTGGAGTCAGAAGATTAAACTTAGACATATCCTGATGTAGATCAAATGATGATGGCTTTTCATAAAGTATCTCTATAATATTACTTGTATATTTATTCATTTTTCATAACCGCTTTTTCCTTCAATTAATGTCTTTATCAATTGTCTAAGGGCTTGTGATAATGGCATTATTATTTATAGTTATATGTTAGAATCCATTGTCTAGTTGAATTGTTAAATGTTTTTAAAAAAATTAAAACTTTATATATACTATTCTAAATAAAATTTAACTGTTGATAACAGCACACAGATTAATATGATCATAGTGCTTTAAATAATAGTTTTCTCTTCATTAAAGGTTATTGGCTTGACTAATAATAGCTAGCATGGGTTTTAAACTTGTGATCTTTAGATTCACGAATACTGAATTTAAGATGATACTTTAATCAATTAGGCTATTCTAGTAAAATTAACAGTAAGTAGAAATTTTATATACTTCTCTACAAAAGTCTCCCTAATTTCTTCATTTTTTTTTTTTTGAGGATAAGGTTAATAAGCAGCTTCCAAACATGGAATCTTATGAACATTATTAAGAATGATAAATAAGCTACACCATTTATTTATTTTTATCTCAAATTATAAACAAAATATTAAAGTGGATAATGGATGGTTCTGTTTCAATTTTATTTCACATTTAACTTCCTCTAACCATTCTCAGATGGTATTTATGAAATTTAATTATCTTTAATATTTAAATACATGCATAGCATACTTATTTTAAGCTAGATGTAATTAGAGGGGATTTGAATCCTGACTTTTACCCTTTCTTTAATCATCCATTCTATCTTATATAACTGATACATATGGCCACATACATGCGAAAAAAGATAAATGATCTCCAATATACGCATTTTATGCTGAACCAACACTCATTACTTGGTCTGGATTATCATCTCCTACACATATTAAGATAGAAAATCTTCAATCATTAAAGGACATGACTTCAATCTTCTCCATACTCCAACTCTTTAGCCATCCACATCATTGAAATTCCGATGATGGCCCAGCAAAATTTGGCAAATAAGGGCTTTGAGCATGCCAGCATCGGATTTTCAATGATGTGGATGGCTGAAGTATTGGATAGTGGAGAAGATTGAAGCCTATTCTAATGTTTAAAGATTTACTATTTTAATATAAACTGAGCATTGATTATATATGTGTGCGTAGATGATGATGATCCGGATCAATTGATGAGTGCTGGTTCAGCATGAAATGCATATGTTGGTAATAAAAATTTATCTATATAAAAAACTTTAATCATTCTTAACAACATAGCTTTTTTCATATTTTCAATTTTGTGTGTGTGTGCAATCTATTTATTTATATTCACTATAACAGCAAGCTTTTTCTACATCTAAAATCAGCTCAAAAATAATCCACCCTCTCCTTATAAATCATTTTATTCAATTGGAGATTGATGAAATAAAATATCTTATTTCAATTTCCTGAATTAAATTCATTCTAAATTTCCCCAGCTATTCCATTTAAGTCCTGTCCATTTTTATATATGAAAATATTTTACATTCTATAAAAGTATCCAAGGCAGGCTGATCAATGTTGGCTACTGAGGTAACCATTAAACACTACATTTTTTAAAATTATTGAAAAGGCTATTAGTATTTATTTAGAAGGGCCTCAGAGTCCAGTGGTAATGCATCTATCTGCCATACCTACAATATGGTGTTCAAATTTCAGACAAATGACATTTTTGTCAAGTTTATGATTTTCATAAATAAGTATGCTTTAACCTAATTAGTTATCCATCTAGAATTGGTTAGTAAATAAATATTTAACTATCTTTAACTAGATAGTTAAAAATATACTCTTTATCTACGAGGATCAGCTATTGGAGCTATATTAGCCCTGCATTGGATTTTTCTTTTTTTTTAAAAAAGTTTTATCTTCCTATTGTTCTATTAAACAAAATAATAAGTGTAAAATAATAATAAATATATATGAAATTAAAAGAAATATATTTATTACATTTTTTATATATATATAAAACTAAACAAATGCAGGAATTTGGCCCTGGCAGTGCACCCTATAACATTTTAAACTTTTATTATTATTATTTTTAACAATTTATTAGGAACTTGATTTTTTTTCTCGACTGTGAATTTCAACGCATTCAGAGTTCCTGAGAAAAATATTGCACTTTGTTAGCTTTTTTTTCCATATGTCAAAGCGTTGACCGGGAAGCGACCCCGGGCCAGCTTCTTGGAAGGCAGCTATGCTAACCGCTAGGCCACCAACGCTTGACCACTTTGTTAGCTTTCTAAGATAAAAGAATGTACTTCCCTAAATGCTTTTATTTATATTTCTGCTAATGCATTCTTTTTAATTAAAAGACTAACACTAAAATTTTAAAAATTAGTAGAAATTTTGTTTAAGAGTTCAAATATTTTTGTTTAAAGTGAGAGAGAAAAAGATATTCTTTCCATTAAAAATGCTCCCAAATTCTTTTATTTATTTAAGTATTTTTTTTAAAAAAATACTGTCCTATACTAGCGCTTCATTTAATATCTACTCTGAGACAATTGTTTCTTTGCCTTACTTATAGGATCAAACACGATTACTTACTACTAATGGTGTATATCTAGTTAACAGCCTAAAATTTATTTAATTTTTTAAATTCTGCCCTCTAGTGACTGAAAATGTAATTAATTTTTAAATGTTGGCATTTAAAATATTGTTTTGGTAAAAACGTTTTAAAATATTGTTTTGATAAAAACATTTGATTTCTTAATTGATCTGTGTTATGTTAAAATTTCTCCCTCATTCTAAAAGCAATTACATATATAGAAGTACTATATTTTTGTAAACAAAAAAATGCAAGCTCAGTGTTAATTCTTTATTTTTACAAAATGACAGGTTTTACATTTTGGTATAAACATTTTAGAAATATAAACTACGATTTTTTTTAATTGGTTTTTAAAAATTAAATTAAATTAAATTTTGTTTTTTGAAAAACATTAAAAAAAAATAGTGAGGGCTGACTTTTTTTTAAAATTTAAAATATTAATTAATCACAATTCTTAAATAGAAAGAATATTAAAAAAGTATGAACTATAAAACAACCCTTTATTTGTTATATATTTATTTTTATACATATACTGTATTAAACAATTTCCATACTTCCCCATTCTTTTTAAATTCATATAAATAAATATATAATAAAAAACAAATGACCCATAAGCTATTGAGCTAAAATTGAAAATATTTTTGTGTTTTCAATTTCATTCTCATAGTTTTGTAGTAAGTAGAGATAAAAGGTGGATGCTGGAGGGTTGCATTAGATCCTAAGATCTAGGTGCAGTGCTCTCAGATCCAAAGCTCCTCACTGACGATGGCCACAAGCCAGAAACTAGTCTGGGGATATTGGATGAGTAGGCATTAGATAGGGATTTAATGCACAAGCCTTCTGGCATTCATTGATTACTCTGGTTGGCACAGGGTGGCAATACTGTATAGAGAGTTTTGCTTTGTTTATAAACAATTATGTGCTAGTATAAGATAGTGATCATGTGATGCTTAATGGTTTAAATATGGAGGTTCTTTAAATGTATCTATAAAGATATTACATATGTGAAAGAGAAAAGTATGTTTAAAAAAATATTAAAAAATCAGATGTACTGTATTAATCTTTAGCTGAGGTTTAAAGTTTATATCTGTGCTAGAGATAATCTCTAGTTTAGTAAATGATTATTAATAATTAATCATTATTGTATTTATCTGAGGTGGATGGTGTCAAAGTTGTGAGTGGAGTGAGTTTGACAGTTGTAAATAAAAATGTGACAATTTACTATATATTTATTGTAAGAATTTTATCACTTATTATTGTTATTTTACTTTTTGCACAAGTTACAAGTTTTATTGCCCCTGTTCTCTCATTTTTCTCACAACCTTAACAATTGCATTTCTTAAACTATTGCTTATTGCAACTATACTCATTAATTGGTAAACTTGTAAATTCTAATATTAAAAACTTGCATGGATGATTAGAAAGTGTAGTTTTGTTGATTGTTTTTAAGATTTTTTTTTTTACTGGATGACATATGGTGAAAGTTGCCACTACTTTAGTAGAAGCTATTACAATACAAAAGTTGTTATCCATATGAAAATTTAAAAAAGTTCATACATATTCTGACATAAATTTTTTTTAACAACTTCCTGATACACAAAACATCTTTAAACAATTTTAATACCAATTACCCTTATGAAAAATATTAAGATAACATTTCCACATGAGAAATGGCAATATTGGAAAATTTATGCCCTTTTATATTCAAACATAAATGAAGGGGCTGACTCTAATGCCATATTACACTTCAAAGAATTCTTACTTCTACCAAACCTGAACTGGAAATGCTGAAGAACAAAAACTGCATATATTAAATAACATGTGAATGTGGAAAGACATATATTGATAAGATCTGTTGCCATTGTTGATCAGTGATTGAAAGAATACAAAGTAATGGTTAAAAGAGAAGTAGCAAACTATTTATGTACTAATGACCAATTGGAAAAATATATGAACATTGGATAGAGAGGAAACAGTGCAAAGAAGAAAATTCAAGGAAGCTGCTCATATGACAGTGGTAAATAATCCTATAAGTCAACCCAGTGTGGCAACACAAATGTATGGAAGCCTCTAATAACCTTGCTCTTAGAATTTTTTTTTAAAAAAGCCTCTAATTAACCTTGCTTATGAGCAAAAAAAATTGAAGGACTCAGGAGGGTTTGAACCAATCCTTACATATAAATATGTGAAATTTCTATTATCTGTTGACTATGGCATAATATCACAGTTGATTAGAGTGTTTGTCTTAAATTCAATACATGAGAATCTAAAGGTCGAGTTTGCCTCCTCCGTGAATACTGTTACTATCGGGCCTACAACACTTGAAGAAGTGTGGAGAATAATACTACTTGAAACATTCTAACAAATTATTTGTATTTGAAAAGTTTAAAATTTTCTAATCCGTTCAACATTTACTGATAGATGATGAAAGTAGTCAACATATTATCACATGTAATATAAAATCATTATAAACTTTCAGACAAAATTGATCTTACTATTGGATCAGCTTCAAATAGCACTTTAAAAAAATATTTTATTAATTATTCACTCTAAAATCCTACTGATTTAACTAATCTCTCATAGGCAAGTTTTTTTCTTAATCTTAAGAAAAATAGTTACACACTTCATAAAAAAAAATCATGATGGAAGTTAATATATCCATTCCACTTTCTTATTATTATTGAAGAAATAACTACATCAAAATGAAAATTGCCTCAGATATGATATGTAAATTTAGTGCCATGTTGAATCCCCGATGAATTTTTAGCTTATTAAAAGCCTTTATAATGAAACACGTAGATCAGGATTGCATAATATTGTATATAAGAGAATTCTTATAATATCAAGAGCATATATTTTTCAAGGCTTTTAATTATTCTTTTGGATCATTTAAGCAGTCTTCCTCAGCTGTTAATATAATAATTAAAAATTGTCAAAATAATTAATTTATAAAAGATGTATTAAAAGAGAAGTGAATGATTAGTTACTTGGGTAGTCATATGATGTTCAAACGCTGGAAGTGAGCTTTTGACCATTATTCTATCACTGTGCTAAATTTTGCAAGACTTAACAAACAATAATGCTGTTGATTATATAATCAATGTGACACATATCATCTGTATGTTTAATAAACACAATCTTCCATTGATAAATAAATAAAGTATTCATCAATCAGGTAGTCAAAACTAAATGTTTAACCTATTATCAGTGGTATCAGATAAAAATCATTCTTTTTAAAGATTTGTTTATATTTTCATTAATACAATTTATAATTTATTTAAGTTTTGTGTTAATGAATATAGCAATTCCATCTGTTAAAAACTTTAAATTTATTGCAGTATAATATACTTTCAAGAAAGTACTTATATTTTAGAAATTTCTTTTATATTACTTGAGGAGTATAATATGAAAATCTCACCCACGTAATCAACCATTTGGAATATTTCCATTTTGTTTTAAGTAATTTTATTTGCCACCTATTGAAAAAAAGTAATGGATTCTTTAGTAACTCTTATTGGCACCCAAAACATAGTGTTTGTCTTCTGTATGTATTCTAAATGATTTTAATAATAATATTATAGTCACTTAAAAGGGGGGAGGGATTCTGCTCTTAATTTTTTCCATATTGTGTAAATCTTCCATTAGCATTCACAGATATTTCCTTTGGCATATGTTGCCAATGGATAATCTTTTCAAACCACTTTCGTTACTCCCTCCAAAATTATTAAAATATTTTTTATTTTTTGCATTTGCGATTGCAAAATGTTCACCAGAAATAAATGGCTGCTTTTGTAAAATAACAGTGTGCTGAAATTACAAATAATAATTTAATATCAGTGATATTTTTAATCTTTTGTATTTATCATCACTAATTTTTATTATAAGAAAAATGAAGAAAAAGATTGGTATTTTATTTTATGTTAATTAATTTTATTGATATCTTAATGTTTTAAAAACATTAACATTAAATGATTCTTTTACACTTTACTCAGAATAATTTATTTTAAAATTTGATCTAATTTTTATCACATATACACACTATATTGTTTGTCAACTGTTCATACTTAATTTTTTTATTAATTATTTTTGTTTTTGTCTTAATGATTGATTATATGTAGGTTTTTAAAATTTTATAACATTAATAAAGTTTGCAAATATGATAATGTTTCTGAACATATATTTGGTATTAAACAGTATTTTATTTATTTTTATTAATTATATTTCTCATTGTTTTAATGTGTATCTATTATTAAATGAAATATTATACATATTTCTATGTCATCATCATCATCAACCATTATCAATCCACTGCAGGATGAAGATCACCCCAAGTTCAATCCATCTCCGATTTTTAGCCTCTTCTTCACATCACCCCTGCATACTTTCTTATTTCACCATCCATCTCACATGTTGCCTTTTTCTGGGTCTTTTACAATCTCTTGGAATCTATTTTAAGATTTCAATTGTTCATCTATCACTATCTCTTCTAGGAATATGTCCAAGCCAACTCCATTTCAGTCTTTTAATTCTTTCAACGATGTCAGTGACAACTGTTTGTTTGTTTACCCATGTATTACATTTTCAGTCTTGTTACTTCTAATATGCATCTCTATACTTCTCTGAGTGAGTGTCCATGTCTCAGATCCATAAGTAAGAACTGGTAAAACACATTTATTAAAAACCTCCCTTTTAGGCATAATTTCTTTTAATATTAAGTTATTTCTATCAAAAGCACTCCAACCCATTTTAATTCCATCTTTAATTTCATCTATTATATTTTCATCTGTTATAATAATCTGGCCAAGGTATTTGTCATTGTTAACTTCTTCTAACTCATCATAATCAATCTTTATTTTCATATTTTGAGAAAATCCATTGAACATTACTTTAGTCTTTTTAACATTTATCTTTAGTCCTATTTTCTTACTCTCATCTGATAATTCTTGCAATATCTCTTGAAGCTCTGAAGCATTATTTGGAAAAACAACTACATCATCTGCAAAATCTAAATGACTTAAATAATCTTCATTTATTTTTACTCTTTTAGCTTCCCATTATAATCTACAAAATACTTCTTGGAGATGTGGAGTCACACTGTTTTATACCTTCTTGATGTTAACCTTCCTAGCATTATTATATTATCTAATTATTGCTGTTGCATTTTTATAAATATTCTTCAGAATATGACAATATCCTGTGTATATACCTTGATGATACAATGCTTTAATCACTGAAGAAATGCTTATAGAATTAAATGCCTTTTCTTAATCTACAAATCCAAAGCATAATGACAACTCATATTCATTGCTTTTTTCTATAACTTCTCTCAATACTTGGATATGATCTATTATACAAAAACCACTTCTAAATCTAGCTTGTTCTTTTGGTTGGTTGAAGTCCAATTTTCTCAATAGATAGAGTTATAATTATCTTGGTAAAAATTGTGTATAAAACCGAGAAAAGACTGATAGGTCTGTAATTTCAAATATCTTCTTTATCACCTTTTAAAAATATTAATATTAATACTGCATTCTTCCAGTCAACTAGTGCATCTTTATTATTTAGACATTTGGTATATAACTTTGCCAAAAGTTTTTCAATTTGTTCACCTGTTGTTTTAATATATCAATTATAATTCCATTATTACCTGGAGTTTTTCCCTTCTTTATAAATTTAATTGCATGTCTCATTTAAAATTTTGGACAATTAAGAAGATATAATAGATGTAGGAGGTACTTGTTCTTTATTACTATATAATTTTTTTTTTCTAAATAAAAATATTACTATATAATTCTTGGTAGAACTTTTCCACCCATTTCATGATGTCACTCTCTTTTTAGTAATAATTCCATCTTTTTTTCTTATTGCAGATATAAGTTTCCTACCATGTTGTTTTACACTCACAAAACTTTTATTCTTTTCTACAGCTTTCATTGCTAGTTCACAATTATATTTTCTTATATCATTATCAACTCTTTTTAGCACCATTTTACAAAATTCGAGATATTCAATCCTTTTTAATGCATCATTTTTATATATCTTCATATTCTTTCTTTTCTTCATAAATTCTCTAGTCTCAGTAGAAATTTTATTGGTCAATTGCTGCTTTTTTGTACCAGCTATCATTGTTGCAATTTTTAAGTGTATCAGTTATTTTCCTATTAATTTCATTCAAATCTGAATCATGTTCAAAATCTACTAATACTTGAAAACAACTTACAAGTCCTAATTTAAATTCATTAGAATGTTTTTGAAGATTAGGAATATCAAACAGTTTGAACATGATTCAGAATTGAATGAAATTAATATGAAAATAACTGATACACTTTTAAAAATTGCAAAGCTGGTAGTAGAAAAAAGTAGCAATTGACCAATAAAATTTCTACCGAAACTAGAGAATTTATGAAGAAAAGAAGGAATATGAAGATATATATGTACTGTGTATATAAATACATTTGTTTGTGTGTGCATAAAATTATATAGCATTTAGAATTACCCATGGTTTTAGAGTGCCTATTGGGGACTTTGGCATCAAATGATAGAAATAAGGTATTCTCACTGCAATGTTTTTTTTTTTTTTTTTGCCAAATATTTAATCAAACTGCAGCCATCTAGTGGATCATTTTTCAAGCAGTTTATAGAATTTGTGAATAACTTGAAACAACTTATTCTCCTTAAACTTGGATCAAGAATTAAAATAAAAGGCAAATATTCGCATTCAAAAATCAAAATAAGAAGTTCACCATATGATTTTTACTTAGTTATAGTAATTGCTGTATTAGGATGAATATTTACAATCATGATTAATAATAGGCTTCAGTTTTTCATTTTCAAAATATTTACTTTGAGTGCCTGAAAGAAAATATGTATTTACGATTTTTATATAATCTATTTTATGCAATACTTTTAAGGACTCTTGTGTAGGATTCTAATTGACATTTACCTATTATTGTCAACAATGTTATATATTCACAAAACAGGATTTCAGCTTAAAATTTTAAAGCCAATATTTTTATTTTAATTGGTAAAGTACAATGAAAAAGAAGCCGTATAACGTTGTAAGAAGTTGTTTTCTTTCTAATAGGAAGAAACATTCATTGTGAGGCTTCTTGAAACTGTTACTTGACTGTATTCTTAAGTTGTGAACTTTTCAATATTAAAATCGACATTCCCTTTTGATTTTTATTTTTAAAAATCTTTGTAGTCTAAATCTTTTGTTTATTTATTTTAAATGAAAAACAAAATGCTATAACAATCAATGTTTAATTTTGACTAAGGAGGAGAGATATTTATTATTTTAATTCATATTAATAAGGAAAAAAAAATGTAAAATTCATATAGTCACAGTTATTGTAAACTTATGAAAAGGAAAATATTAATAAGTCTAATCGGAAAGATCGCCCTGTTTTAAGTGCAGTGGTTGAGTGATAGACTCTGGAACTTTTTAGCCCAGCTCTGTCATATCCGGTGCTCAGACCTTTATGGACTCCCTGAACAATAAACTATTAATTATTATTTTTATAGCAAAGATCAATATTATAGCACCTTTATTTTACAACAGTAGCATATACTATCTCTCCACTTCAAAATGAAATGTGTCAGCATTAAACAAATTAGTGAATTTGAAAGAGAGTGTAATTTGACTCCTGTAATTAGTTTCAAGTTTTTATAGCAGTTATTATTATTATTAGATATCAATTTATCTCAGTCACATATGTATTTCTCCAGAATAGTTCATTTCCTGTTACGTTTTCCAGGCTGCTTAAAGGTGTATTCATTATGATGATGATGGAATCAATCTCCTATATTGCTTATCATTATCTTTCATCACCAGCTTTTCTAAGCATTTTACTTAAATGAATGAGATCATGTCAATCTATGATCAGAAAATAGTCAATTTGGTCATTTACGTTTCAAGAGAGAATCCAGATATGATCTAATGAAATATCAGTTTGTTTATTTTTCTCTGCTATCCATAGAATAATTTTTTTTAAGAAACACCATTACTCAAACAATTGCAATTTTAGTTTTTAAATATATATATATTTAATTATTGCTCTTATCAAGAATAGATTCAGGATCATTGTATTCTAGAATTGCCAACTTTAACTTCTGAGCCAACCTTTCAACCTACCAAAAGAGCAAAAATGATGCTAATAAAAAAAGAAAGAAACAGAATTGAATTAGTAGACATCTGCAGGTATAAATATGAAAAGTATGCATATCTTTAGAAAACTAAGAGTTGAAATAAGAATTGAATTAATAAAAACTAGAACATGAAATATCTTACTTTATAGTGAATAAATTTAGAATAATTCAAAAACAATTTACATTCACATGTAAAATATTGATGTTATGAATAATGCTAAGAATTGAATGGTGTTTCAGAAACAACCAATAAAAAAAAAAAATCTTAAAACAATCAGAAAGAAATGGTGAGAGTAGAAAGAAAAAAAAGTTTGTATGTTTGATATATTCTAAGATACAATAGTCAACATTTGAAGAAATATTAGAAGAAACAGAATTAATATGAAAGGCAAAGAATAGTATAGTTTAAAAATATCTAGAAACACATTAACGTGAAATATGTGCAAGAGATGCAAAAACAACAACTTTGAAATAGTAACATGGCACTTGTTTGAAAGAGATGACTTATAGAAATGAAGAACTTTTGAAAAGATTTTTCTCTGGATATTGTTTGATTATTTTATTAAAGATTGTCTTATCTAAAGTTTGTAGTCAAGTTTCTTATTATAATCAGATAATTCAGAAATTTACATTTATGTAAATAATTGAATGGCAGAATAAAATACAGATAAAATAAAAAGTAAAAATGTTGGCTATTGTTAAAAATAAGCAGTACTCATGTTTAATAAATTTTGATAATTTGAGATGTTCTCCATAAAGTCAAACTTAAATGTACATTCTCTCACAGATGTATATAAATTTTATCTTTAAAATGAGAATGGTTAAACACCCATTAATTGATCAATAAGTTGGATGGTAGGTAGATTTATTTTGTCTGATTAATTAAAATAAATATTTTGTTCTTATTTAGAATTCTCAACTATCTGAAAAATTTTCAAGGTCACAATTTTGAATCCTTTATTGAGAGTATATATCCTGGTATGACAATCGTTATATCATGAATCCTTCATATTAGTAGTGAATTTCTTATATCAAGTGGTTTTTCTAAGAGTTTGTAACGCCATAAAATAAATTGAAACATTTTTGTTATAAACAAGTATAATTATTTTTTAATTTTTAGCTTACTAATTTTACAAAGAAATTTGTTAATATGGATGTTTTAAAGCTGTAACAAATGACCCAGAAACTACCAACATTCCAAGAAGGTGCAATATAATTATTCAAAAAGGATTTAGAAAAAATTTCAAAATAATTTGTGTGAGGAGTAAAAAAAGAAGAAACAATTACATTTTTTAAAAATACAACTTCAAATTCAATTTTCCATATAATTGACTTTAATGTAAAAGCAGTAGTCAAAGAGGTGCACTGATTTTTAGAAAACTTCTCCATATAAATTAGATTTTGTGATAGTACCTTGTGATATGAAAACTCACATTTGTCAGAAGTTTTGTCTTTTCACCAAACTTCTGAGATCATTCTTTATCAAATAATGCCTAATATTGTTTACCAGCAGATGCCACATCATTATGACACATCTTCATGAGTTTCCTCTATGTGGACACAGGTTTTGATTGGAATAATGATAATATCATTCTTGGAAGAAAGAAGATACATTTTCATATTAAATTTACTATTGTCATTAATGTCATTTTATCAGAGCCAAGCAATTTATTTATCAAGTGGCTTTTATTCCATTTTGATTTACAACTGTCAAACTTACTCCACCCACAACTTTGACATTATCCACTTTAGATAAATAAAGTAATGATTATCATTAATCATTTATTAAATTAGAGATTGTTTCTAGCCCAGATATAAACTTTAACCTTCAGTTATAGATTAGTACATCTATTTTTATTTTTATTGTACCTTTATTCATATGATTTTAAAAGAATGTGTGGTGATGTGGAGGTTCTTTAATACATAAGTAAATGGACTTTATATAGATATATGAAATAATAATTTCATAGGGAAAAATGAACAGGTTCAGTATTATTTTTAAATATGTTTTCTACCATTTTATCTATATTTTTATTATATATTTTATTTTTATCATTTTGCTTGTACTAAGGTAGAAATATTACAACTACATAAGAAAAAGTGACCTGTCTGCTATATAAAGGTATTTTGGATTATTGTGAAATATGATTGAAGAGATTTTGTAGTGGTAAGGCAGACATAGTAATAAAAATAACAGTAAATTGAAAACGTAATAGAAAAGCAGAAAGTTTAACAAAGAAGTATCTGAGCTGCTAACTTGCCCTAGAACTGAAATATTAAAAAGGAAAAACAAGTTTTCATTATTTGCATAGTATTTAATAATTTTTTTTTTTCTAATAGAAAAGAGAGAAAAATTATGACATATTATTGAGCATTTTTAAAAAAAAAAAAATACTAGCAACTGCATAAAAAATGACTGCAAATTAAAATATGATAGTATGCCTTGTTTGGGGAGATTTAATATTATCATGAGAAATATTATTAGCATATTCAATTCGATTACTTTGTAATGGATTTCTGCTGTTTCACATGTTTCTCCACTAAATACCCAAAGAGAAGTTACCTCACAGAAAATGTATAAAAACCTGTTAAGTTGATCAGACTTACATACTATTTCATCACTTAAAACATATCTCAAATCAAGATCATCTCTCAGAATGTTCAACCAACAATCCCTCAATCACCGAAAGAATTATGATTAAGAATGGATTTTTTGAGAGGTAAATTTTGTTATCCAGATCAAATAGTAAAACCAGCCTGATTTGATCATCCTAGATATTATTGGAGTCTCATTACTATTTCAGACAATTTATGGTTGTTATTCTTATTTGCTAACGACCTGATCATTAATATCTGTCAAATCCATGAAAAGCAATAGAAGAGGAAAACTTGATAAAGTCACTAGGGAATTTATCTCTTGACTGAAATATTTACATATTTAGGTATGATGTTTGATAATAGTTATACTACCTAAAAAACAAATTAACAAACAAAAAACATCTGCTAAATAAATAAATTATATAAAGTTACATAATTCTTGTCGTTTCTGTTATAATCTAATGTAGGGCTATAATTTGCATTGAGAACTACTTGTTTTCCATGTGAGATGGAATTATTTAACATTTGAACAGTCATTTTTTATGAAGAAAAGTTTGAACGAGGCTATTGGTAGATAATATAATCTTTCACAATGTAGAATTAATATTATTTTAAATGGCTAATTGTAGAAGTTGTAATTGATATGTTTTATAATTCTTATGCTTGACAGAAAAATATTTGATTGTATAGCTGTTTGAATTGGAATATTATCTCCTCAAAATATGTCAGTTGTCGGAATCAGTATTTGTAATGCAGAATGAACATAGTCTTTTCAAATGTTGAAATAGTGTAGATAGTTTCTGATAATTCTGTTAGTAATGTTTTATAGAGAGGAAAAGATTATAGCACTCATAACTACTTGATTTTAAATATTCTACTTAAGACATTCCTGATGGATTATTTGGTTGATACAGGATTATTCAGAGAAAGTGTTGATTTCCTACAATGGATTTGTGATTTGTATATAGAATTCTTCATATTATTTTTATTTACTGCAAGTGTTGAGTTTGATTTTCATTCTTCTCATCTTTAATGAATGTTCGTGCCATTGTTTTTGAAGTTATTGATATTTAAATATTTTATCAATTTTGAACATTCATAAAAGTCAGACAAAACTGTCATTTGTTATGAAACTGACATCAGCATCCTGTCAGATATTCCTAATCATTACTTTAGAATTTGGTATGAAATTTCTATTTTGTCTATAAGATGTGATATTATTTTGTCAAAGTATGACCTAGTAAAATTGCAATAAAAGATATTTGACTTTCTATACTTTGACCACATTATGTTTTAGTATGTTAAATTGCTTATTAAGATTTTTGTTTATTTGCAATCAGTCTATATATGATACTATAATTAATTAAAAGATTTTTACAAGATTTTGGAAGTAAATATTTATAATATTAATGGGATCTTTGTTTACTTTATAGGTTAATTTTACTCAGAATTAAGAAATTGTTATATTTCCAGATTTCATATAGTATTATTGTGTGCTTGTGACTCTTATATAATTTAAGGTCATAAACTGAAAGCAGATTTAGTTTTGGTTTAAAGCGTGTTATACAAATACTATTATTAGATGTCAATATTTCTGTTGGCAATGGCAATTTCTAATTGGTATTTTGCCTGGTTATATCACAACTGAAATTTATTTGGAATTATTAATATTTAAATTTTATATTTTTAAATTGTATTTTAGATTTTAAAAGTCTACAAATTTTATTTTTATCAGATTATTTTGTTTTGTTCAGCCATCTTGTTTATTTTATTTTGTTAAATTTCATTCAACATTTTCACTCTTGATTTAATGTAGTTAATTTCGTTGGGGCTATTAATCAGATTGAATTCTATTATTATTATTTCTATTTTTTTAATTTGCGGTTCCATTTTGAGAAACTTATTTTATTGTCTTCATTATCACTCAAAGTGTCAAAGAAATCAAAAAAGACATCCTGTTCAGTTTATGCAATGGTTGAATGGCAGGATTAAGAGGTGAAAACTCCTATGTCAAAACTCAGTATTGCACTTCTGCTACTCGGACATTATTTCTAAGCAGCTAACTAATTGATTATGAAGTTGATCTTGTGTTTGGATCAAAGTTCCATTTGTGATTTCTGGTTCTTGAACATCATATAGCTTTCCAAGCAACTAACCATTCAGTTATTATTATAAATGAAAAAAAAAACTCTTGATATATATTTGGGATTGAAAAGTAGACAAAAGTGCTGTCACATTCAAAGGATTATAATCAACTATCATTGTATTTTTAAAAATGTATATATGAATCAAACATCAAATTTTAAAATATTCATTGGAATCTGAATTGAAGTTCACATCAGTAATATTATGATTAATGGAGTTATACTAAAAGCTAAAGCTGAGGATTTTAGTATCTTATTAAAGAAACATTTTTTTACCATTCAGAATATGGAAATTTCATATTTGAGATTGAATTCATGAAATGGTCTTAAAGCTACTTTGTGATTATAAGATGGCTACAGTCATTACATTGGTATAATATTTTGTAAAATACAATTAACAATTGTTTAAAATAAGATTTATGTTATGGAAAGAAAAATATAAAAAAAGTTACTTCTTGTGAAAACAAATATTGACTGGCCAAAAACCACAAAGAGTAGAAAAATCTGCAAAATCTAATTGTTTTTTATTTTTGAATTATTGTTATAATAAGATTTTTAATTTGTCAAAAAATTATTTTATTAGGATATAAACATTTTTATAATAATTATAGAATAATTTACTAAAATAATCTAATGAAAAAACAAACTTTAATAAAAGAGGAAAAGTAACAATATTTTTTTATTGTAAATAGAAAAGTAAAACAAAGCAGACAAAAATTATAATTTCTAGTTTGTATAATTTAAATATTTTGCTGGGGGTTTGTTGAATTATATAAGGTTTTGAGTAATTTGAAGCAATATTTAATATATTTTTGTTTGTCTTTTGACTCAAAATGAAAAAAAAAAGAGAGTACATTTTCATTATTTGATATATATATATTTAAAATTCATTTAACATTTATTATTTTTTAGAAATAACTTTTTTTAAAAAAGGAACTAACTACACTTTTCTTGACAAAACAATAGCTTTAATATTCAAAATTTGGTAGTTTAGTATTAAAGCTGCAACACAGGCATGTATTAAACCTACTGCATGTATTAAACCTATTGTGTCTGTTTACATTTGTATCAATCTGCTGATAACTTTATAATCTTGTGATCTGAACAAAATAATGTGTGCATGGATCTTGTACATAGTATTTTGGTGAGAATTACAAAGTTATTGGGAGGTTGATATGAATGCGAACAGGTGCAGTAGGTCTAATACATGCTCTGTGTTGCAGGACTAAAAATAAGTAAAAGTAAAAAAATAGTAAAACATAATAAATATATAGATCATTTTCAATAGCAAACATATACTATTACCACAGAAAATGGAGATCCACAGTAAAAATTTTCCCTCTGAAAATGTACCCTGTGATTGCAAAGTATGCTGGAATTTTCAGAGAAGTGCTAATAAATGTCGTTTTTTTAATAAAGAAATTAAACCAAAAGTACTGTCCCTCGTTGGTTGACTTGGAAATGGTCATAACCAGCTTCATTTAATTTATCAGACAATAACTAAAAATGTCAAAGTATTACAAAAAAAAGATCGCATTGATAAAAAAAAACAAAAACACGTTTTCAAGTATATTCGCAGGGAACTTTTTTTAAAAAAAATTGATGTCATTGCGACATTGCACATTTATTGTGGGAGTGAAAAGGCCTCCTATCTCCCCTACAAGCTTTAATACTAAAGTGTCCAAAATTTACAATATGATTATATTTGAATAGAAAAAAAAATCTTTGATTATATAATAAAAAAATATTTTTTTTACATGTTTAAATTAATTAGAAGGGATTTGAACTCAGATTTTAAGGGGCTTGAAAGTTGAGTTCAAATCCCTTCTAATTACATTAAGTTCAGTATAGACAATATACTTCTATTTAAATGTTTTAAGTTATTGGAAAATAAACAATACTTGATTATTTGTATATTATTAGTTTTGTATCAGAGTTTGTTATTGATATATGTGTTGCATATACCAAGAAATTGTTTATTCCGTAAGATATCTCGGAGAAACTTGGACATTGCTTTGAAATAGATTTGAGCTATTATTGGAATGTAGACTTAATGTAATAATTTAAGATCACATTATATATAAATGCACACACAAAAGAAGATTAGCATGCCTACTTTATATATTGTTATATTCAAGTTTCCATGTTATATTATTAAATAAGAAAGTATTCTTATATATATAATTTTTTCTTAGTTTAAAAGTACTATAATAAAGTATTGTTATTTAAGCGCGCATTCTATCTTATCTAATTCCATTTCAGATATAAGCATTGATTTGTTTAGTGCTTTCGACAGTTAATAAATAAAATGCTGAGATTATAAAAGTTGTGAAATGACTCGGGGCTGTTTTTTATTCTTAGATGTTTATATCTTTATTTAAAAACAAAACAATAAAGAGATTCTTGTGTTTAAGAAACGGTATCATATTAGCATGACATTTAATTTAATTTTGAGTTTCAAATAAGGTAAAATGTAAATCTTATAATTTAATCATTAAGTATATGAATGTAAGTATGTGCATGTTACCATCATTAACATTTTTAATCATCATCAGCCTATTTTATTGTCAGATTGTTTTTAAGTTTAATCTATTTTGAAAAATTTCTTATCAATCCATCTCACACCTGCCTTTTTCTAGAACTTAGAATCACTTTGAATTTTTGTTTACGATTTCAATTGTCAATTTATTGTCATCTCTTTTAATAACACGTTCCTCCCAACTACATCTTAGCTATGTTGATTCTTTCACTTTATATCTATTTATTTTCACACTTATATATTTAATTTTCAAACCTTTATTATTAATCTCTCTATACACCTCTATATCTATTTAACTGTGTGGTAGTCTATTTTGTCCTTCTATCTCAGACCAATAAGTAAGCAACAATTCATAAGATCTTAAAAACATTAAATATTAAATGTCTTAAAATTTTTTGAATCCTTATTTAACTTTCTCAATTATATCCAACTGTTAGTAATAGCACACAAGTTAGTATATACACAATGTTTCGAGTGGTATTATTTTCTTCTCTTTTTCAAGTGTTGCTGGCGTAACCAGTGACAATACTAGCTTGAGAATCAAACCTAAATCTTTAAATTCTTGAATACTGAATTCTAAGATAATGCTCTAACTAACCGAGCCATTCTGCCATTCAGTTGGTTTAGAATGTTACCGTAAAATTCAATATTCAAGACTTTAAAGGTCCAGGTTCAATTCCCATGATAGTATTGTCACTGGGCAGCCCAGCAACACCTGAAAAGAGGAGAGCATAATACTGTTTGAAATATTGTATCTATATTCATTTCTGCCTATTACTAACAGTTGAATGTAATTGCAAAATTTAAATATACTGTAAATATTTTTCTAAAGACATTCAATATCTAATGTTAGATGATGGAAATAGTTCAACATATAAATACATATAATATTACTTAGATTATATTTTTATAAATCTGTCTGGCATAACAAAAAAAAAAGGGGGGGGGGATTCTTTATTAAATTGGAATGAATTTTTATTTTATTTTATTTATACATTACAATATATAATAATAGCGTTATACAAAAAAGCAAATTATAAAACATGAAAATCATTATTATTTTATGTATATCATTTAAGTTATTACATAGTACAAATGTCTGCCCATCCCTTGTATATGTATTAAATGGATTATGTCCTGTACATAAGGGGTCAGATTAACCTTAGGTCAACATGGGTGTGACAAGAATCTCAGCCTCAGGGTGGCCTTTGAGCATTCCATCATCAGATTTTCAATTGGATGGACGGTTGAAGAGTTGGAGTGTGGAGTAGATTGAAGCCTGTCCATTAAAGTATGAAGATTGGCTACCTTAATATATATCTGAGCACTTATAGCATATATGTGTAGAAATGGTAATCTGGACCAACTGATGATTGTTGGTGATTATTTATCTTTTCAACATATATGTGTGCGAGTGTATCAGTGTTATGAGATAGAGTGGAGAGTGGTGGGTCATGTGAAAGTCTGTGCTCATATACCCTATATAGTATATCATTTAAGTATAATTAAATATTAAATATATGTCAGTATTCTACTATATTTTCTGAAACTTGATTTTGCTATTAATCAATGGACATTTCACACTAGAAATAGTTTTTAATGTTTTTTTTATCTTTAAAATCCCTTTCATTTGATAACCCTGGATATATAATTTAATGAATAGATAATATCTCTTGGTGATTAGATTATCTGGACATTTATTTTGGTTTGGATTGGGTGATTGTTTATAACTGTTATCAAATTATATCTAGAGATGCATTTTTATAAGCAGTTTTTTTAACAAATCAGATTGAAAGGTTTTTAAAAATATTAATTTTAAGCTACATGATTTTACATTATGAAAGAAAGATATAATTTTTTCTTAAATAGTTCCTCAGATATTTAAGTATAGAATAAACTTTTGATGTGTAATCAGATTTTTTTGTATTGTCTAGATCTTACCTATCAAGACATTTCATAAATTTATCAATTGTGCAGATAATCTGTAATATTATCTTTTTAATTTTACTAGCAAAAAGTGCCCATATCCTTTTAATACTGTAGTTATTGATATTTTATTTCATATTTTTTGATGTAATTGCTATAATGACTTATTAATATAATTTTGAACTAATTTAGTGAAGCCAAATAGATTTGTGTATTTTAAAAGCATGATTTAGCAATAAATGGACAAAATAAACTTAAATTCACGAATACATATATTTATCAAGAGCAGCAAGTTAACCAATCTTAATATTTATAGATGTGACTATAATAATTATTTTTAAAAATAAAATCCATTTCTTTGATATATATTTGTTATTCTTTAAATCAGAACTAGGAAATCTCCGGCTTTGGGTCACCTCCAGCTCTTGAAAGCTTTCAATATACTCACTGGACATTTTCAAAAGCATATATAAAATAGCCCTGTTGAAAACTTCTATTTAAATACTTGCATAGTACAAATATTGAATTGAGAATTAAGTAAAATAAAATATTTATTTTCTCAACTATATGCAATCTTTATAATAGTTCTAGTTCATTCTATCAGAGGTGTAATATTCCAACAAATATTGTGTGGTCTGCCTGAATACAAACTTAATCTATGATACAGAGGGTATTTTGCTTATTTTTATGGTGATTTTTGCAAACCGTGTATTCACAAAAATAAAATTATTTTGCATTTATTATTTTACTTATGGCATATTTCAATAGAAATGGATTCATATATATTTTTTAATAGAAAGAAATAGTGAATTGATGTGCCTGATATGTCAAGAAAGTATTTCAGTTAACACAATATTAAGAGCCAATATTTATTAAAACATTCTGATTACAGCAAAATTGTTGGGAAAGAAAGCAATATTAAAATAGAAAATTTGAAAAGGAGCTTTATTAAGTAGCTGACAAGTCTCAAAGAAAGTTTAAATGTCAGAAAATTCTGTGAAAGCAAATTACATTACTTTTTTTTTTAAAAAAGCAGAAACTTTGAAACCATTTTCTAATGGGAATTTATAATTGTTGCATCCTAGCTACTGTAGAATTATTCTATCCAGAATATAAAAAGAAATTTGAGAATATACATATATTAAGATGAATAGTTACAAGGCGTATTGGAAAAATTGCCATCAAATAAGGAACAGTCATTAATAATAATGATGTGACTTTATTTTTAATTCACAAAAATAAAAATAAAAATGATGACCCTCATTTAAAAAAGGTAAGTTGAAATTCATCTGCCAGCTGAAAGATTGCTCACCCCTAATAATTAGAGGTAAATTAATTAAATATTTGATTAAATATAGCAGGCTAATTTTTAAATTGATAATTTTATATTGTTAATGAATGATATTATATCCCAATCGCCTTTGGCAGAAAAGAGGTTCCCCACCCCTGCTTTAAGGTACATAAAAATCATTATCAGATTTTCTAAATTAGATTTTTATTTCTGAAAAAATTATATCCAGTCTAAACGTGGAATTGAGGAAAAAGTGTTATTCAAAAATGTATTTAGGGGGAAAAAAAATTGCATTTTTAAAAATCATTCTTTAACATATTTTGAATTAATTTATTGAACCAAAATTATGCCTTGTCCAGATTTTAACTATTATTTAAATGGATACTTCTGGAAATCACATGACATTTTGTTTATGGGATAAAATTTTATTTTGTTGATTATAATACATTAAAGATCAGCCTTTCAAGTTGATCTTTAATGTATTACAATTTATAAACATAGCACTATAAAAATAAATGCTTGTTGATTATAATAAATTCAACATATAAATATTTCAAACTGCATAAAAGAATTTAGCTTTTTAAAAGATATATATTTTATACTTAGATATATTTATCTATATGCAAAACATCTTATTTAAAGGATTCAATATTAAATATGTATATAGATCAGAAGCACTTGAACCCAGAATATTTTTTTTTATGTATTCAATTAGCTATATATTAGTTTTACTAATAAATGATTTAAAATCAAATTGCTGAAATAACATAAATAAAATAATAAATCTGTAATTGTGCATCATCATAAGATCTGAAGTTCATTATGAAACATCAGTTTGCACTGATTTTCTAAAGTTTTTATCATCATCATCATCTTAGAATATAATTATTTTGTAATGAATTTTAACTGGTTAATGCTATAAGGATTTTTTTTTTCCATATGTCATACCATCGGCTGGGAGGCAAACTCACAACAACCGTCTGCAAGCAATTGCTTGCTTGCAAGGTGGCTGCACTGACCTCTCGGCTAACAATGCTTTTAGTTAATAATTGATAGGAAAGTATAACAAGCTAGTCTTGCATTGGTGGTCTAGAGGTCAGCGTGACTGCCTTGCACTTGCAGGCAGTTGCCCGAGTTGCGGGTTCGCATCCCGGCCGATGCTATGACACTTAAAAAAAAAAAAAAAGTATAACAAGCTACCATGATTAATTATTTTCTCTTTTATGAAGTTACTATTTAAACATAATATTTTCTATCAAATCACTCAGTATTTCATATATATAAATAAAGTAGTTTTTGTGTTAAACTATATGTTATTTTTGATTATTTCGAAACATTTTGACAAATTAGCATCCACCATTGTCAAGGTTAACTTTTCAAAGAAAACCGTTAGATCTCAAATAGTAATGAGATTGAGTTTATGGTAAAGAATGAGATTGAGCATGAAGTAGTTGAGCATTCAAAATATATGGTATTTCAAGCTCAATCTCATTTTTTACCTCACACTTAATCTCATTACTATTTGAAATCCAATGGTTTTACTTTGATCAGTTTTTGTTGAAATGTTGAGAATTAATCGAAAGTAACACATGGTTTAACCCCCAAAACTCCTTTTTTACATCATATAATCATGAAAACATTAAATATAATATATATAATGTTTGATTGAATACAAGTGTAATTTATATATCTGGAGTTATATAATTATATAAGGGATTTGAACACAGACTTTCAAACTCCCTTCAGCTATCCAATCTATCTCATTCAAACGATACACACGACCACACACATGCATAAAAGATAAATGATTTCCAGTGTACATATTTCGTGCTGAACCAGCACTCATCAGTTGGTCTAAATCATCATCTCCCACACACACACACACACATAATCAGTGCTTGGTTGATATTAAGATAGAAAATCTTCAAACTTTAATGAACAGACTTCAATCTACCCCATCCTCCAACTCTTCAGCCATCCATTCGATTGAAAATCTGATAATGGAATATCCAAATTTCCTATTGATACCAATATTATTGTCATTCCCATATTGACCTTAAGTTATTCTGACCCCTCATTTATAGGACCTTATCCATTTAAATATACACCTGGGTCTCTTTTTACGCGGACTTATTTAACACGATTTTGAAGTTACGCGATTCGTGTTTCACTGGAAGTGTGTTAAATAAGTTCTTGTAAAAAGAGACCCAGGTGTATGAATTTCCGATAATGCGCCATTACTTTAAATAATAAATTTCACACACTTATGTTATATTGAAAGTAATAGCACATTATTGGAATTCGACTTTCATCTTAGTAATTTCAATATTTTCAGTGCTTTATAATAGTAAGATTTTATGCAATAATGAAATTAAAATCATAATTTCTACATTTTATGTATACACACATTAAATTTTACAAGATTAAAATGTAAATTTGTTCAAACATTGTACGTGTTAATTTTGCATTTTAAATCACATTCTGTTTTTGCTTTTTAAAAAAGAACATAATCAATTATTAATCATTTAGTATCCACAAGTTTATTTTTAAAAGGTCAATAATAGCAGTGGGCATAATTAAATTTGACAATTAAAAAATTAAAATCTGATTTTTAATAGTAATTAACAATTTAAAAATTACTTACTGCGACTTGAAATTAATGTGAAATTTGATTTTTAAACTGAAAAAAATAATTTAATTTTTAGTTGTTAGTTTCATAAACAATTAATAAAATCATCGTCTCAAAGATTACTTACCAATTACGTTGTCACCAGAAAACCACTGTTACAACATGAGTGTGAAGTTGGCGCTAGTTGTTTGCAAACGAACGTGTTTGTAAATTATGCATAAAAATATATTATTTTGAATAAAATTAAATATTATAATTAAAAAAAGTTTGTCTTGTATCAATTTTTTTCAAATTTGAAATTTTTTATTAGTCATATTTTATTTCCTTAGTTTTTTTTTTTGCGCGAATTTTAAAGTAATTTTACGTTGGTGCTTTGCTTTTATGCGAATTTTGAAAAATCACAGACCGCATCCCCCCTTTTTCGATATAAGTTATGTCTATTTTTGCGCGATTTCGTTTGCACGTGTTTTCTGAGGAACCTATCTATCGCGTAAAATGAGACCTAGGTGTATAAGAAGAGAGATGAGCAAGATACAGGTTAAATTTGTAATGTTTGATTAAATGCAATTTATATACCTGGAGTTATGTAATTATATAAGGGATTTGAACACAGACTTTCAATCTCTCTTTGGTTATCCAATCTATCTTATACAAACTGATACACATGACCACATACATGTATAAAAGATAAACTCCAATATACATATTTTGTGCTGAACCAGCGCTCGTCAGATGGTCCAGATCGTCATCTCCTCCACCCCACATATATATATAGTACTCACTTTATATTAGGATAGCAAATCTTTAAACTTTAATGGACAGGCTTCAATCTACTTCATCCTCCAACTCTTCAGCCATCATCAAATTTTCAATGAAATGGATGGCTGATGAGTTGGAGGATGGGAGTAGAATAAAGCGTGTCCATTAAAGTTTGTGAAGATTTGCTATCTTAATATCAACAAGCACTGATTATATATATATGTGTGGGAGATGATCTGGACCAACTGATGAGTGCTGGTTCAGCATGAAATATGTATATTGGAGATCATTTATCTTTTACGCATGTGTGTGGTCATGTGTATCAGTTGTAAGAGATAGATTTGACAGCTAAAGAGAGCTTGAAGGTCTGTATTCAAATCCCTTATATAATATATAACATATATGTGATTACAATTATATTTACAATCAATTATGTAATTAATACTTAAGAGAGTTATACTTTACACTACTATTAATGAGTATAGTTAAACCAAATTCTATATTTTGAATTATGGCAATACTTTTAAAACTCACAGTTTCAGTTTCAAGGGAATCTCCATTATCTGGGACAAGAAGTTCATTTATAGTAAGTAGATGTCACATTAGCTTTGTTTCAGTGTGTGAAAGATGAAAAGAATAGTTATTAGATGTAATGCTTTTTATATTTAGCAAGTGCACATATAATTAAATACTGAAAAACAGTTTTTTATGAAATTCATAATTATTAAATTGTTGACTTTTGCATAATTAATAATCACAAACACCCAATACATTGAGACTTGGATGACATGATGGAGTTTTGAAACTAATCCTGTGTTTTGTTATTATCTTAGTTCACAATTCAGAATTTGGTTATTATCAAACATCTTATATCTTAATTAAATAATGGCCTAGTATAGGGCAATTAAATAATAGCAGTAACTAACTATTTTTCCAAAATAAACAATTTAACCAATGTCAATTGTTATGTTTTAAATAAGAATATATTTCACAGGTATCTCTATACATGAAATTGTTTTAATTAAATATTAATATTTTTTAGCAATGATTTCATTTCAGCAATTAATTTCTATTCATATTTAATCATTTTAAAAATCCCCATTAGCAAATATTCACAAATGAGTGCATCATTTATCATTTAGGTGCGATCATTTAAACTGCTAGAGAAAAAAATAGACAAAAAATGACATATATCACAGATGGGTTTGGTGATGATTATACAAACCAATCCATTATTTTATTTATTTGACATTTTGAGATGCCGTTTCTTAATTTCATCTGCAGCAAATGTATACTTTTTGAAAGACTTCAATACTATGTACAACTGCAGCTCTCCATTGTAGTCTATCTTCAGAAATATCTCTTTAAGGAAAGTAAGTAATATTGCACTTTTTGATAATGCCTTTGAGAAAATCTTTATAATATTAATGGATGTGTCTCTTCCGCAAAAACTACTCTCAACTTCATTATAAAATATATTTTTAGAAAGTATTGCATTGTTCATTCGTTTTAAACATCCAATCCAACAAAGGTGTGATTTTACAGTTGTGAACTCTACAGTATCATAACCATCAAGGTGAAGAACATATTGATTAATCTTAAGATCTTTCTACTGTCTTTTCAGAATTTTGCAGAACATTCGTAAATGAACTTTTTCTAATGTCTTCATGTTAGTTTGATATGATGTCTGAGTCTCACTTCCATACAATAAAATAAAATAATAGCCCTCTATGTTGTTAATTTGATTGCAGTTAGTTATTTTACTGTAATGAGATAATTTATTTTTTAACTTGTTAAAAACAGCAGCACATTATCAGAGTCTGTACTGACCTCAACATTTGAATACATCTTTTTATTTCAAAAATTATGAAATTTAAATGGCTGAAAATTTTTCTTCCATCACTAGCTGATGAAAAATTTGAGTTGTTTGTTTTGGATACTAATTTGTAAATCAAAGGCTTTCTATGTTGCAAAGTATTAAGCACATCCTACAGTTCACCCGCTGAATTATTTAAGAACAACCCAGTCACCAACATACTGTTAATCCAGAATCCAAGGAGATAAAGTACTTATTTTTGCTTTTGATTGATTGAGATTAAAAATTTGATTATCAAATCTATACCATCTTAATCCTTTTCAAAAACATCAAAGACACTATTAATGTTTAAATCTCTTTTCATTCAGTAACATATAATGAATTAATAAGAATTAAGAAAATGAAATAATCCTTTTTAGTTAACATTTATTTTTGCTCAAGAATTGAATTACTGAAATATTAAGTTTGACAAACCTTACTTTAATTCTGCTGTAATAAGTAAGCACAAATAAATATTTGAACAATAGAATTATTCGTAAGTGCTATCAACGCAACATTAACTCTTGATGATAATATGAATTGCATTTTTTCAGTATGGAGTTTTATAGTTGCTCAAAAGCATATTCGTTATTATAAGGTAGCCCTTCCATTTCATTATTAGTCCTTCATTTTTTTTTCACTATCAATCTTTTTAAGCATTATACACTTTTTTAATGAATTAGATTGCCTCATGATGTGACCTAAGTATGACAATTTTATTCAAATCATTTGAGCTGCAAACTGATACAGTTTTTATCTTTCATTTCTTTTTGTGTATGAACTTAAATTTTTCCATTTGTTTAATGTAAAAAAAAAAAAATTTTTTTTCTTTATTTTTGAAGCAGATTTGTACTTTCTTTTTAAATAAATATGCCATAAAATGTATAAATTTAGAGATTATACCTTAATGAAGGGTCCTATTTCAAATCCAAAACAGATAACCTGATTTTTTTTTTCACGTTTTAATTAGAGTTAGGATTTTTCTTTTAGGTAGCCAATTCATAACCAACCTAAGTAATCCACTATTAGTTAATAAATAGATAACCAGCTATTTTTATTTAGAGGGTAGGCAAGGAGGAAAAATGCCCATGCCCTCACCATCTGGCAAATTGATAATCCTGGTGAATATTGCTTTTATGTTTGCTGTTTCTCTTTGAGCAGCAGTTGGAGAGCTGTATAATCTGCAGTGGGCTTACTTTTAAATTATTTATATATATCTAAGCACATATATAAATAAAATATATATTTTTGTTTGTTCTTTGATTATAGACGGACTTGATGATTAATTCTTTTGGTAATTAATTACGAGATTTTAATTCATGGCAATTTTGTAGAATTGAATATTTGTAGGATATAATAAAAGTTTTTTCAAAGCAAATTGGGATTTCTAAACAATAAATTACTAATAAATAATAACATTTCATTACTGTTTGAGTTTGCCCTTGTTTAGTTTAATATCCGATATTTAGAGCGATGTGATGAACTGATGGTTAGAATCACACCTACACACAACTGCTATGACTGATCGAACATTTATTTTAGTTACTCACAATTAAATAGAAGTGTATGTTTTTAAATGCAACTGATTTATTTCCGCTATTATTTTCTGTTATTGAATTAGACGACTAACAATACATTTAGTTTATTTTAATCATTAAGAAGTCTATGAAGGTTTCCTAATGAGCTTTTCTGCTATTTGTCATTGCTGTTCTTTGCCTCCGTTACTTAAAGCTAATTTATTTGTTTATTAAGTTATAGAACGTAGCAACTAGTTAGTGAAAATTTAATAATTCATTGTTAAAAGTAATTTAACTTGTCTGCTCTGCATTAGCTGATTTTATAGCATGGGCTCTAATTATTTCATTTTCTTAGAAAGAAAAAAAGAGAGATTATTCTCATGATAGTAAGTCGACTCACCTGTATATTAAAAGAAGATTAAATAAGTGATAAAAAATTTAAGAATTTGAAATGGTCATTTTTTGAAAAAAAGGATACAACGCAAGTCATTTAAACATCTTAATAACTGAAACACACAGGCTTATTATATACCTGGGTTTATATATGTAATGTATAGGGTATATGAGCACAGACTTTCACACGACCCACCACTTTCCACACTATCTCATACACTTGAACACATATATGTTGAAAAGATAAATAATCACCAATATACGTATTTCATGCCAAACCAGTAATCATCAAGTGCGTTGAGAAGAGAAATAGGGATTCCAAATTTTTTGTTAAAAATTTTAATATCATTTGTAATATTGTTTAAATTATATTTTTGATTATGCTATTATTTGGCTGGATACTATAGAAACACAATATGTATTATATATGTATTTCATAATATGATGCATCCATCAGGTTATTTTCATAACATGAGTTTGAGCCTAAACAAGTAAGAACTTTACAATTTTACTGAATTCCAATCAGGCCTAGAATTTTTTTTTTTTTAAGAAGCTGATTTAAATAATCTAGTTAACCATCCAATCCGGACTGGTGACTATTCTTAATTAAAGGTTAAAAACAGGGATGAAAAATCCACTAAATCTTTACCTATTGGTGAATGTAGTGAACAATATTTTTTCTTTAATGCTTTGCTCTGTAATGAGTTAATTAAAGACTGTTACACCTTTTGTTGTTTATATTATTAAAAAAATAGAGCATTTTTTGGAGAAATATAGAAGTTGATATATTTTATCAAAATAATTGTTACCATTTGGTGAGAGTTTTTATGATTTTCTTTCTTTTTTTGATTTAATTTTAACCTTCTATAAAAAAAATAACTAGTTATCCATTTTACTAGTCTGATAGTATTGAAACTAGTCGAAATTTGACATAATTTGACTATCTGGAAAAAATCATTGTTTATTTGAGAATTAATTATTTATCAAATTAAAAAATGTCAGACTTCATTACAATTGAATTTCATCTTGTTGGACATGTATGGTAAACCCATTAGCTGCATACTATATGCTGATGTTCATATATAAGAATGAGAGTGAAGAATGTTATATTTTTTAAATATTAAAATATGTAAAACCAGTGTTATTTAGAGACAAGGAAACATTCTTAATTATATATTTTTTATTTATTGATATGAGGATTTTACACTTTTTCTGAACACAACAATGAATTTAAATTCAGATATTTATGACTCAAAATATAAGCTCCAGAAGCTATTTATAAATGAGATTTTTTCCAATTTTGATTTCAAATTTGTATTTAATGTATCTCAATGGAAAAACCACAATCTAATAATTTATTACCCTGTAGTTATATATATATATATAACAAAACAATCAAACAAAAAAAAAAAACGTTTAAAAATATAAATCAAAATGAATATCAGATGGAAGTAAAAAAAAGAAAAAGAATATTAATTAAAATATTTTTCCAAATGGTGAAGAAAGATAAAGTAATAATAAAAATTAAGTTTGGTCAAATGACTGGAATTGTTAAACTCATGCTGTCATTTCGGTGCCCAGACACTGCATGTCTTAGAAACCAACTATATGATAATAAATACATAACAATATAACAAAATTTACATTGATTTCTAAGATCCTAGTAGCAGAGAAATGTACCTATGTGTTTCTTCTAAGAATGCTATTGCGAATAATTATTTAACATCCAATTAGTAATGTCAAGTGTGCAGAGTTAATGAATTCCTTAGAGAAATTTACTCCATTGTCTCTATTTGTATATATATATATTTAGAAACTGTAGGAATAAGCTTTGATGGCCTTGTAATCCATTTTAAAAGAATTCTTCTTTGAGCTTCCAAGAGGAATGTATTTTAATATTTAAAATTTGATATGCAATTAAATTTCCAAAAGATGAAGTATAATATTGTGATACCAACAAACATTGACTCTCCTTCTGGTTTACAGTGAATTTATGTATAGTTTTAATATGGCTACCATTGTAGTTAATTACACTATTTTAAATCTGAAATATTTTAACTTTTTTTTTTTTAAAAAAAAAAAGAAAGAAAGTTAAAAACACAAAATCTGTTGTAAGGGCTAATAGTAAAACTTTATTGTGAGCATGTCTATAAATTTGTCAGCTAAAAGAAAAAATTATAAGATTTGAATATTTTTTTCAGGTAATTTAATTTATAATTTTATGGCTAGCTTTTTTTAAAAAAAAAAATTGTGAATCTTTTGAATAATAAAAAAATATATAGAGGTTGGAATTTTTTTTTTAAATAAAAAGCTAAATTCTTTTCTTAGTAGATATAGAAACTCAAAATTATAATCTACTAAGTAAATAATATACAGTGAAATCTCAATTCATCATTTTTTATATGGAAGTAATACAAAAATATATGTGGGAAAACAATTATATTGGGAAATCACTGAAATTTATAAATAAGAATATTTTTAACGTTAATTATTTATTGGAATGCATATAAAGTTAAACTCAAATTTTATAATTCAAAATATTTCACATCTATTATTTGCAAAATTTGTGTGTGTATAATTTTAACATCATAGTAATTTCATATCTTTAAAAAACACAGGATTAATATAAAGCTAGTGATTAGACATATTTTCATTCATAACAATCTATTTTACAAATAATAAATCTAAGTAAAAAGAGCTTTAAAATCATGGTTTTACAGTTTTATTATAAATTTAAAAGATTACATGATCACCATCTCATGCTAGCACATAACTATTAGTAAACAGGCAAAAACTCTCCATATAGTAGTGCCACCTTGTGCTAACCAGAGTAATCAATGGATACCAGAAGGCTTGTGCATAAAATCCCTATCTAGTGCCTACTCATTCAATATCCCCAGACTAGTTTCTGGTTGTGGCCTTCGTCAATGAGGAGCCTTAGATTTGATGAGTAGGCACTAGATAGGGATTTTATGCACAAGCCTTCTGGCATCCATTGATTATTCTGGATAGCACAAGGTGGCACTACTATATGGAGAGTTTTTGCCTGTTTACTAAATTTAAAATATATTATTTACTAAATAATATATTTGTGTGAGATTTATTTTAGACAAATTTCATACTCAGTTTAATGCATAATCTCTGTCATCAAGCTGTGTATGTGTAATGGGCTTAAAAATATGAAGTTATGGAACAATTTCTTGTAAGCTTTTATTTTCTTCAATTCTTCTTTCTCTTGACAAAGTTTAGCCAACCTCAAGTTTATCTTTTTTTATTTATTTAATAAAATATTGTACTTTAATATAAACCAGGCAATAACGAATAAAATATAATAAACAAGGACAAAAATGAAACTAACTCACTTGAGTATATATTCTACCAAAATTATCATTGATGAAATATTCTTAATAACCATGTTTTCAAGTCATCACTTAGTCTAAAGAAAAGGAGAGTAAATAATACTTACTATACATCATTTCAAGTTTTGTGAATTATCTATATGAAAGAAATAGAATGATTAATTGAAACTGTAATTTCCAATAGTTATTGTGATAAAATGACAATTCAGGAAATGAAGGTGTTATTTACATGGTTCTAATTTTACAATTTAAAAAAAAAAAACCAATGAAAAATATATGGAAATTTTTGATCAATGATTCACGTAATTATTCATTATTCAATGAATTACTGCTTAGGAGGTTAAATGATATTCAAGCTTCAAAGTGACAGGCCAAATGTAACAATTCTACTTAAGCATTTTGTTTTTACTTTTCTCAGCTGTTAATCATTCAGGAGTTTGTGAAAGTAGCTATCATTTTCATCTCTGGGCAATTTACTAATTAAGAAAAACAATTATTTCAGAATGATTACATTTCTTTAGGTGAAAAACAGAAGTAGCAGAAAAAAGGTCTATAGTCTATAGAATGCAATTATTGGAAGTCTTTTTATCAATAAATAATTGGAAAAAATTGAATTATTAATAAATTTTGTAATTAAATTATCTAAATTTAATGTAATAAAAAAGCAAAATAACAGATTTTAATGAAATCATTTCACATTGTGATAATAATAGTTATTCAGCTAATATCAAATCACTAAACATATGATAAAACAATTACAACTCTCTATTTAAGCTTATTATAGATGACGCTGGAGTAGAAATCAGCTTTTGTTTTAATTAGTTAAATATTTTTTATCTCTATTACAAATAATATGTCATAAAGCAGAAAGCATTGATATTAGCTAGACGAAGACTGCTTCATATTTCTTCTATGAAAAATTCCTGCTAAAGAGCTAAAAATAAATGCATATTCTGCTTCACTATATTTATGGCATTGCTTGTGGCCCACAACTTACATGTTGTTGGAAATGTGGTTTTTTAATGTAAAATAGTTGGGAATCACTTGTTTCTATTACTTGCATTCAATAATATTACTCAAATTAGATTACAGTTCTTCATAGACTGCTTACAATGTTTCTCAACCTTTTCAAAAATTATCACACTCTTTTTAAGTATTTGAATACAATATTATCATTGTGTCTTTAAAATTTGTCAAATATTATTTTATATTTTATTTTTTATGTTTTACATTTTATAAAAATATATATATCATCATCATCAACCATTATCAATCCACTGCAGGATGAAGGTCTCTCCAAGTTCAATCTATCTTCTCCGATCTTTAGCTTCTCTTCTCCACATTACCCCTGCACACTTTCTTATTTCATCCATCCATCTCACATGTGGTCACTTTCTGGGTCTTTTACAATCTCTTAGAATTCAGTGTAAGATTTCAATTGTCCATCTATTATCATTTCTTCTAGCAATATGTCCAGCCCAACTTCACTTCAGTCTTTTAATTTTTTTAATGAAGTCAGTAACACCTGTTTGTTCTCTTACCCATATACTGCGTTTTCGATCTCTTCTTGTTACTCCCAACATGCATCTTTCCTTACTTCTTTGTATGGTCTGAAGTCTCTGTATTGCTCTTCTATTAAGTGTCCAAGTCTCAGATCCATAAGTAAGAACTGGTAAAACACATTTATTAAAAACTTTCCTTTTCAAACACATAGGCATATTTCCTTTTAGTATCAAGTTATTTCTACCAAAAGCACTCCAAAACCAAGTTTAATTCTATGATTAATTTCATCCATTAGATTCCCATCTGTATTAATAATCTGACTAAGGTATTTGTAACTATTAACTTCTTCTAACTCATCACAATCAATCTTTATTTTCATACTTTGAGAATTATTTATTTATTCAAAATATAGATTTTTCAAAAATAACACACAATGCTAAAACTGACATTTAAAGATGAATAATTCTTATTAATATATTCCTTGACATTGATAAAGTTGAGCCAACTTATTTATAATTGGTTCAAAACCAGTTAAAAATAATCTCAAACATTCTTTTTGAATTATTTGCAAACAATTCATTTGTTGGGACAAGCATTTTAAATTCATTTTTAAAATTTTTTATCCAAAATGTTTCAATGCTATCTTGCGAGTCATTTTGCAAGTTGATCAGACTTTTTGAAAATTTGTGGGCATCATATTTCTGTCCACATTTAACCGGTTAATAACCCAATCCGGTATTTTTAATTCTTTTAGGTCTTTAAAACAAATGTCTATATCATTTTTTTTTATGTTTGTGTGCTCCAACTTGGTATCCTTGATATTTTTTGAATGAAATATATTTAAATATGGAAATAACGATAAATCTTTATGACTCGTATTGTGTGTGTAGAGACGTAGTTTGTTTTAAAATGATGTTACCAAACTTTTCACTTTGATAAGGTTAATATTGTTATCTTGCAATTTTAATAAAACTTCATTATATTTTTTATATGTGTTTGATAAATAAACAATATCATTTTGTAACATTTCAACATTAAAATTAATTTGATATTTAATTTATTTTGAAACAGAATTACGATGTCACAGAAATGGAAAAATCTTTTGTCAATGTCGTTTAATAAGCTAGTACATGCTTTCTGTATGTAATAGCAAATGTTTGTAGTGTTCATCATTTTCATAACAATTTTCAAAATAGTCATTTAAAATTGGATTTTGATTTTATTAATTATGATTATTATCAAGGTCATTGTATCACACAATCTTTTGGCTGTTAAGATTATGATTTAAGTGAAAAGATTAGGAATTTTTTGTTTTAATAATGAAATAAATCCATGCTGTTTACCTAATATTACTGATTTTCCATTAATAATACAAACATCTTTTTCATCGAAAAATGTTTTACAATATTAAAAATGGACACAAACTCGTAGTTAGTGTCAGCAGTTAAGATTTTATAAATAACTTTTTCAGTGATTTTGTCATTCTTAATATCATACATATGCCAATAATACTGTTTCATTATCATGAGTTGTACCTTCATCTGATTGTAAAGTAAATTCAGGATTCTGAAGATCTTGACAGAGTTGTTCTTCAATATTTTTAGTTTGTCTTATCATTTTGTTAGGAAACTATTATTGCTTAAAGGAATTAAGGAAATTATTTGGATTTGTTGTGATCATAATATTTAAAATTTCTTAAACAGCTGGTATTATCAATTTTCCCCAATATTATGTGGTTTACTGCATTTTTTAAAATAACAAGACGATTTTATATGAAATCATATGATTTTTGTCACGTTGAGCTGCCCAATTTTTAAATAAATATACCACCGTTTTATGATTGTAAAACATATTTTTTAAAATATGAAAGTAATTCACATCTTTATTTTTCTTATTGGCATGTTTACTGCTTAAATGCTCTTTCATTTTTGAAGGCTTCCTTGACTTGTTTGAAAAACTTGCTGGCATATAAAGCTCATTGGTAATTGCTCACCACTAAATGAAGCAAGTGTAACCTAATTTTAAATATTTAATTGAATATTGGCAACATTTACATTTTTGACACATGGTCTCAGTTTTAATTCTTAAAATTTTTAAAAAAATATATATTATTAAAGTAATATATTAAGTTCTATATATATCTGAATAATGGAGACTTTTTTGAATACGAAGATGCAAATGAATCAATGGAGTTTCTTTGTCAAATAAAAACAATTGAAGAAATTAGCACTCATGAAAGTCTCTTTACAATAATTATAATTACATCTACTTAATTTAATATTGCATACGATGGGCTAGTAATAACTTATTTGCTTGAGTAGTCTAGTAAGTAAGTCAAGTGAGTTATCATTAACATATTGCGGCTTATATTTAACATGAGCTTGGTTAGCATTTGATATAAGCAATTATGATTATATATTGTGACTTTTAGCCACTAGAGGTCCCTTTAGCCAGATTTAAAAAAAAAAAAAAAAATCATTTGTTACTTAATCGCCCTGCAAATTTTTAGTCCACCCTCTATAACGTAAATTAGAACTTATCATCCCACAAAACGCAATACACGCCCATAAGGGTTGATATCGCCCAGGTAGAGAGAAACTATGCTTTAAAATATATTCAGGATCTTATTCGGTGATATAAATTAGTTTTTTTTTTTTTTTTGTAAAAATATTAAACGCTGATTATTAAATAACTGAGATAGCTGCAGTACTCCATTATTTTATATGTTCACTATCATTGACCATTTTATTGCCACGATCATTGGAATTATATTTATGATTACGAAGTGAAATATTCATATTAATATATTTTTTTCAGCCATTTTTTTTTTTTTAAGTTTTACGACCAATTAATATTTGTTTTAAATGTAGATAATATATATTTAAAAGGTTACTCAGAATCCTTGAATTATTGCTTTATTTTCTTCCATAATTAAATTAATTACCTCTAGTTTCAGTGACTTTTTCACTCTAGGGGGGGAAATAAAACTTCATTTAAGTAAGCCAAGCTTTTGTAAAAAATGAGGGTTTGGATTTCCTGTTTACCTGCTATTTTCAAGAAGCTGACTGTTTTCTTGATCTTTTAAATGATAGATTCATTTGTGACAGCCAGCGGTTTGTAGGAGTTTGAAGTAAAGTTAGATTATTAGATTAAATTTTAAATATCAGCTTGCAGTATATATATATAAAAGTCTAGAAGTAGGTTCAAATAAGTTTTTAAATATAAACTGTTTAAATCTAAAATCTGAAAGAAAATGTTGAAAACTTTTTAATATATTGTATTAATTATTATTAAAACTGTATTTTTTTTTTTTGCATGGAAGTAATATCTATGTAGGTTATTTAACAATATATCATTTTCAACTATTATCGATTCACTATAATCTAGTTTCTCTGATCTCTATACCTCTTTTCTTTACATTACACTAACAAACTTCGTTATTTCATCCATCCATCTCACATGTGATCTTTTTTCTACATATTTTGTAGTCTCTTGGGCTCCAGTTTAAGATTTCACCTATCCATTTATTATCATTTCTTTTATCAATATGTCCAACTCCAATCTATTAATTCTTTCAGTGATATTAATAATACCATTGTTCTCTCACTCAGGTATTTCGTTTTTGATGTCTTCTTATTCTTATCATGCATATCTTCATTGAGTGGACTGAAATCTCTGTGTTCAGGCAGATTCATAAGTAAGAATTGATAAAATATATTTATTAAAAACCCTTTTCAATCACAGAGACATATTTGTATTGATATGTTGGTCTATTTCCATCATCTTATATTATGTATTGAATGTCTTTAGAAAAAATTAATGCTATTTAGGTTAGTGTATGAATATTTCGAATGGTATTATTCACCCCTCTTTTTGACCTGGACCTTTAGTATTCATTTTAGAATACTATAGAATTTTATTTTTATAGCGCTGTGTTATAAATTGTAATACATTAAAGATCAGCCTTCTCAAGCTATTGTGCATGCACTTTTTACGAATGTTAATAATAAATGAATACTTTCACTCCCAACACAAGATATAGTATTTAGGAAAGAATAAAATGTTTCCATTTATTCTTTCCAACCCAAATGCTTATATATGGGCAAATCTTAAGTACTGAAAGTGAAAGCTTGAGGATAGACCACTCACTTTAAATTACTGTTTACGATGTCTGAATGAATGACGACGAAATTATCAGGAATTTACTAAACATCATTCTCAAATGAAACTTAAACATATGTAACATTCGTAAAAAGCGCATGCACAATAGCTTGAAAAGGCTGATCAAATGTATTACAATTTATAACACAGTGCTATAAAAATAAGTGCTTATTTACATATGTTTAAGTTTCATTTGAGAGTGATGTTTAGTAAATTCTAGATAATTTCATCGACGTCATTCATTCAGACATTGTAAACAGTAATTTAAAGTGAGTGGTCTATCCTCACGCTTTCACTTCCAGTACTTAAGATTTGCCCATATATAAGCATTTGGGTTGGAAAGAATAAGTGGATTCACTTTATTCTTTCCTAAATACTATATCTTGTGTTGGGAGTGAAAGTATTCATTTATTATTAACATTCGTAAAAAGCACGTGCACAATAGCTTGAGAAAGCTGATCTTTAATGTAACACTATAGAATCTAAAGGCCAAGGTTAAATTCCCATGCTAGTATTGTTATTGGTCAGGCCAGCAACACTTGACAAAGTGAGGAGAATAATCCCACTCGAAAGATTGTGCATATACTAATCTGTATGCTATTATTAACAGTTGAATGTAATTGGAAAATTTAAATGGAGTTAAATTTTTCTAAAGTCATTCAATACTTAATATTAGATAATGAGAATAGTCCAACATATAAATACAATTAAAACATCATCATTGCAAACCTTCAGGAAAATACATAGACGTACTTTCTTTTAATATTATTTCTACCATAAGCATTTCACTCAAGTTTAAATCTATGATTAATTTCTTCCACTATATTCCATCATTAATAATCTGACTAAGGTAATTTGTAGATATTAACTTCTTCCAATTCATCATTATCAATCTTTATTTTCTTTTTTTGAGAAAATTCATCGAATGTTTTTAGTATTTAAAATATTTTTTTCAATAAATTTTTATTCTTTTCGTAGTTGATATATATTTAAATACTAGTATAGCATATATACTGAACTTAATGTAATTAAAAGGGAATTGAACTCAGGTTTGAACTCAGATCCATGTTATACAATGGCCACATACATGTGAAAAACATAAATGTTCTCCAATATATGTATTTCATGCTGAAACAGCTACTCATCATTTGGTCCTGATTATCATCTCCCACACACACATATAATCAGTTTATATTAAGATAGCAAATCTTTAAACTTTAATGGACAGATTTCAATCTTCACCCTCCAACTCTTCAGCCATCCATATCCTTGAAAATCTAATGATGGAATGCTCAAATTTCATTTTTGATGCCAGTCTTATTATCATATCCATGTTGACTTTAAGCCATTCTGACCCCTCATAGGACCTTAGTATGTTTATTTAAATACACAGCAGAAGAATGGGCAGAATACAGACTGAATATGTAATATTTAAGTAGAACTATATTGTCTATACTGAACTTAATGTAAATAGAAGCAATTTGAGCTGAGACTTTCAAGCTCTTTACAACAATTCCCTCCATTTTTTACAACTGATTCGCATGACCACAGACATATGAAAAAGATTAATGATCTTTAATATACATGTTTCGTGCTGAACAAGTACTTATCAGTTAGTCCAGATCATCATCTCCCACACACACATATAATCATTGCTCAGTTTATATTAACATAACAAATATATAAACTTGAATGGCCCTTTAAGGTTCTATACATAAGGAGTCAGAGTGACTTAAAATCAACATGGGTATGATGATAATATTGACATCAACAAGGGCTTTGAGCATTCCATCATCAGATTTTCAGTGATACAGATGGCTGATGAGTTGGAGGATTAAAAAAATTGAAGCCTGTACATTAAAGTTTGAAGATTTGCTATCTTAATATAAACTGAGCATTGATTATATATAAGTGTCGGTGATGATAATCTGGATTAACTGATGAATGCTGGTTCAGCATGAAATACTTATATTGATTAGTTATCTTTTTTACATGTATATGGTCATGTGTACAATGGATAGTTGTAGGGAGCTTGAAATTCTGAGTTCAAATCCCTTCTAATTACTTGTTTAATATAGACAACACACTTGTATTAAATATTCAGCTTGTATTCTGCCCATCCTTCTGTGTATTTTAATGGACATATTAAGGTTCTATATGTGAGGGGTCAGAGTGACTTATAGTCAACATAGGTATGATAATAAGATTGGAATCATCAAGAGTTTTGAAATTTCAATGATATGGATGGCTGAAGAGTTGGAGGGTAGAAAAGATTGAAGCTTGTCCATTAAAAGTTTGAAGATTTGCTATCTTAATATAAAGTGAGTAGTGATTATAAATATGTGTGGGAAATGATGATCTGGATCAACTGATGAGATTGAAGCTTATCCATTACAGTTTGAAGATTTGCTATCAATATAAACTGAGCATTGATTATATGTATGTGTGGGAGATGATGATCTGGACCAACTGATGGATGTTCAGCACAAAATAAATATATTGGAGATCATTTCTTTTTTTTACATGTATGTGATCATGTGTATTGATATGTAAGATGGAATTGTTATATATATGTGAAAGTATTTGAATAATCTAATGTTACTAAGGAATTTTTTTATCAGTCACTCACCTATAGCCAAACCAGTCAACAATCTGCATTAGTTGATAAGTATCTAGCTGTTCTTAGTTAGAGGATGAAGCACTGCTTCTGTCCTCACAAACCAGCTCCTAGCAATTCTTGTAAGGGCTGTCTTCTTTTTTACTATTTTTATGTAAGAAGCTGTTGAAGAATCTTTTGCCTTATATTGGGCTATATATAAAAAGGCTGTTTTATCATTTCATGAACATAAATACTATACAGTGTAACCAAACACTAGAGAAGAATGAAATATTACTGAAAGAAGCTTTCATCTGTAAAATAGTAATAACATGATAAAAAATATTATTTAGGTATTATTTATTAAATATTATGCTTTCAGTTTATTTTATAAACCAAAGACATTTTGCAATGTACACATTTGTCTGTTGTTGAAATATTAATTGGAATTAGGAGAATTTTTAAATAGCCAAGGATTGTTCAGACAAGATTAGGAAGTTTTTAGAATAATTCGTCAGCTTGTCATTCAGAGTTTGCCAGTAAATAAGTGCTTATTTTTTTTATCAGTAAATAAAGTGAAGTCAAATCAGTTTTAGTCGTCCTCATGTATATCAATGCATTGACCACAATGATAAAAAAAAAGTTTGATTGAATTACAATCTAATATTTATTTCTGGTGGGGAAGAAATATTAACTTTTGAATGCTTTGATTATCTGAAAGCTAAATTCATTATGAAATTTGCACCCCACCTTTTTAAATAATGAATCAGCCATATTTCTATTAACTATCATTTATACATTATGAACAGTAATTCACTCTACATATTTATTTCATAGCCATTTATTGTAAGCTTGAGTCATCAGTATAATATATACAAATCTTGAGACTAGTTTCTGATTACTGTTCCTTAATGACAGGTAGTGAATTTATGCTTACACAACTTGCGTCACCGTTATCTGTTTTAATACTATTCAAGTCAATCTGTGATTCAAAAATATCACAAGATTTTCAATCTAAATCAACTTTGCTAGCATAGTCATACAGATCTGACATTAGATCTGCAATTAACTGTATATTTTATAGTGAACTGTCAGAGTCTTTGCATATAGAATAGTTCAGAAATAGAAATGAATAAATAAAGTGAATTATTATTTCTAAGGGAATATATAATATTTAATAGATATATAGAAAATATTTTCATCTTCTGGTATTATTTAGACTTTCATTTAAAATTGCAGATGTTAAATAATCTTGACTTTAAAGAATCTTGGAAGAGTCTACTGCAATAAAGAAGATAATACTACCAGTGGTAACTTACCATTGTTTTCTGCCTAATTCTTAAGGATTTTTTTTTGAGACTGTGATTCAAGATTCATTATAATGCAGTAGTCTCATTATAAGAAGATGTAATAATTGTTGATTATACTTTCTAAATATTTTTAAAAAAAAAAAAAAATCTGTTTTATTATAAATGTATTAAAATAAATAACTTAAAAATTTTGATTTATAGTCATCATTAGCAGTGACTCATTTAACTCCTGTATGCTAACTCAACATAAACTATATGCTGACTCATTAATTTTATATTGCAGTCTTTTGCTTTAAAAGACTTCATAATCTTTCCTAATGATGTTACATCCAGAAAGTTAAAGAACTTCTATAACTGGCTTTTTGATTTTACCATCACATTTTTAATTTTATGGAACATTGATAGGGTGACAATGCATTACTTTTATCCAGTAAAGTAAACAAAATAATAGTCCTATATCTAATTTAGTTGAGTAGTTATATGCCATAATGAAATATTTTTATTTTTTTAAGTTGTTATATAGCATTAGTATATTATGTTGCATTTCAACATCCAAGTCTATATATTTAAAAAGCTATCAAAGTATTTAAATTGATTCACCACTTCCAGCAGCTAATCATCCGAGATAAAAGAATCTGCAGATATTTTACCACCACTGACTAATAATATATTTGATTTTTTAAAATTAATATTCAAAACAAATCTTTAAAAGTTGTAATAATAAGTTTCACATTATGATTTTTGAATTAAACACACAATAGTGTAATACTATAATATTGCCATATTCAGTCTTCTTTCTGAGTTTTACTTTTTACAGTGAGTACTAGGATTCAAAGGTAGATTTAATGTATTTATGCATCCAATAGCTATTTTTATTTCTTTATAATATTCAAGCTGAAATTCAAAAAATTCTTCAAGATTTTGACACTAGGGTAGCTTGCTATCATAGTTATGTATTTTTTAGCGACGAAGGCAATGACTAGAAAACAATCTGGATAGTGATATTAATGGAATATACCATCATATGTCCATTCACTAATTAAACTTAGACTAAATAGTTCTTTAATAGGGCAAAGAAAATTTATCTTGAAAATATATGAGTAAGTATATGATAATGTCAAGTAATATTGGTGCTTGAATAAAGAATATTTGCTCTTTATGGATTACTTTTTTTTTTATAAGATAAAAAAAATCACATACAGACAAGATTTCTTAAATAGATCTACAAACAAATTAATTTTTTTTTCTTGACTAGATTGTTCTCTAGTCATCTTAGCTACAAACATGTACAGGATCTTATTAAATATAACTTGCAAGCATTCCATATGCTCATAATGGTTAGAATTATAGGAGCATTTAAATTTTCTTTTATTTTCTCATTTATCAGAATGGTATTAGAAACTAAATAGCTTAATAGTCACTCACAGTAATAAGAACTCATCTTATTTGACTTTTGAACTAATGTATTATTTTGGGAATTTAACACTAATAATTGATTATCTTTAATCCTGCAAATATCATAGTAAAAAAAATTGCACTGGAGGTTGCATCATTTGTTAATAGTATGTGCTAAAATGTGAAAAAAAAAAATTAAACACAAATTTTTTCATGTATTAAATAAATAAAAAGTTACACTGGAAGTTATGTATATCTGAAATAAATTCATTAAGTATGCATTAAAATGCAATAATAAATAAATGAAAACTGTACAAATTTGCGTTTATCATATAATAAAATACATAATTTTTATTTAGTTTTTTCCAATTACAATTTAGAAATTATTTTTATAATTATACTGACAGTAACTCAGAGGTTACCATATATCTCGGATATTAGTTGATTATTGAATGTCATGTATTCTTACAAAATATATACTTCAACCAAAGTGATGGCTCAAACATTATGGTGTGATATTAATCATATGAAAATGCACATCTACTTAATACCTTGAAGATATACATCCATTATATGTAACAAAGTGTAAGAAAAAGTATTTCTCAGAACAACCATGATCTAGTTTGCTATTGTATATCATCTTTTAAAATTATTTTGGCATATATTTAGAGCCCATTGTCCCATTATGCTTATATATAAAAACCATTTGATTTCTCCATCATACATATATAGTTGTTGGTATAGTCTTAAATCTATATATAGCTGTATAAACAAGTTGTCATGGTTCAAAACTTTAAGGTGTTTAAATTTTAGGTTTTAACTTGAATAATATAAAAGAAATAAGCATAGTTATTGGATATATAGGTTAAAATCTAATATTTTTTTTATTGAGAAAGTCCATAGCCAGAAACTAATCTGGATATGGCATTGCCATTTGGTGTCCCACTGGTTCATGGTTCTTGAATGAAGTAATTAGGATGAATTACTATTCTTATCACATGTGTGTGTTATTTTCTTTTTGATAATCAATAGTTGAATTAATTATTTATAACTATTAAATATGTCATTGCAACCATCTGATTAAGAAAATCAATTTACATACATTTTTTATTTTTTAAATTTGAAACATTTGCAAATCAAAAAAAGTATGTATTATTGATTTTTTTTTACTTTCTTTAAATATATGAAATTAATATTTCATCATGGGATAATGATTGCTAAATAATGTTTTTATAATTATGTCCTTGATTACTTTGACAATGTTTTAATAATTTGATATTTAACTTTTTATAATATGGCACAACACTGAATTTTTTATGAATTGATTATTGCTGCAGGACTAATTATTATGCAACTACAATATATAATAAAAAAAGGTGGAGATAAAACACCTTTTAAATAACCTACTATAAAATAAACATTTCTGCAAAAACCTTTTATAGGGGAATGATTAAGGAGAAGGAACATTCATCAGGCTTGATCAGTTTTTTCATCCTTATTTAAGAATAGCTGAGAAAATTTATCTATATTGGATGGTTAACTGGGTTGGAACCTAGTTATCTGAAAGAAAAATCTCAAATCTGATTGAAGACTGAAAAAAATTTTCAATTTTTTTATCAAGCCTGTATTTGAACCAAGTTTGTATATATGGCAAGCACACGTGATCTTGCCATGTCATTTTCCATTGTATACAAATATATTACACAAAAATATGGTTTTATTTTTTAAAAAAAAATCAATTTATAATGAATTTGAGCCAAAATCAATCAAAAATTTATATTTTTATCTTGTTCAATAAGTATATATATATTTAAATTGTTGTATTTTTTATAATAATAAAATTTTTTGATTGTTCTAAATAATCTTTTTCAGCTTGTGTAAAAAAAAAAAAAATTATATATAAAATTATTTTCAATTTTATATACATTAATTTGTATGAAATATATGAATGGGCATTATTTTATCAATTTTTTTTTTAGATTAATAGTTGTTGTCTATAGAAACAGTAAAATTGAACTCAAACTTAAAAGTATATCACTTAGTAATATATTACTCAAAAAATGTAAAGAAATTATTAATTAAAGAAAATTAAATTAATTTCTTATTCTGTTTCTGAAGATTTTTGTCTTTTCCTTTATCATTTCAAACATTTTATCAAGTTGAAGTTGTTTTATATGTTTTAATCCCTTCTGCTGTAATTTTTTTTTATATCAAATATAAATTCATTAAGTCTTGTTTATTGTTTATTTACAAGTGTTAAACTTATTCCACCCATGACATCGACACCATCTATTCTAAATAAATGCAGTAATGGTTACCACTAATCATTTATTAAACTTGAGATTGTCTCTAGCCCAGATATAAACTTTACACTTTAATTAACGATTAATATATCTGATTTTTTTCTTAATTAAACACATACAACATGAAATTATACATATTTCTCTTTTTCATGAGTAATATTTTTTTATAGATGTATTAAATAACCTCTAATCCACCATACATTTTTTGAAATCATATGAATAAATATACAATGAAAGACAAATTGTCCAGCATGAAATGCATCTTGGAGATCACTTGCGTTTCATTGTATTCTTATTCATATGATTTCAAAAGAATGTGTTGTCATGTGGAGGTTATTTAATACATCTATAAAAGCTATTACACATGTGATTAACTCCTTGGGTGTATGTTTAATTTTAAAAATATCAGCCATTTAATGCTAGAGATAATCTCTAGTTTAATAGATGATTAATGATAATCATTATTGTATTTATTTAGAGTGGATATTATCAAAGTTGTCCATGGAGTAAGTTTGACCCTTGTAAATCAAAATGTAACAATTTATTATTAATAAATACCATACATGTAATAAAGATATATACTAGAGATGGTGGCCTGGGTCAACTAATGAGTCTTGGTTCAGCTCAAAATTCATCTTGGTTATCATTTGCCTTTCATTATATCTTTATTTGAATGATTTCGAAAGAATGGATGGTGTGGGGATTATTTAATACATCTATAATTCCTGTTTAGTCATGAACAGTTTTTAATATTTTGATGAAATCATCAAACAAATTATTTAACTTTTACCTGTTGCTTATTGTAAATATTTTTTTAACGTGATATTTTTATATTGTTTTACTGATATTTGGATTAGTTTTAAATGGTAATAGTTTTGTTTTCTATAGTAAATTTTTATTTCAATTAAAAAAAAAAAAGTATACCCCCTAATTTGCACTAAAGCAAACATTTAATTATTCACATGTAACAAATAATTACAGAATCTATTTAGCTAACAGTTTATACTTTAGGTTATTTTCCTTTAATAAGATCAAAATTTTCTATTGATAACTTAAAGAAGTTCCATTTACATTATTTTGTATTAGTTTTTCAGAAGATAGAAAAGCAAAAAATTAATTAGTTGTCTGCAGATGTTAAAAATTTAACACAAAAGATATCTGTGCATGTCTATATCTGTGCATGATGTGTTATGGTCTTATTGCATAGCAGATGATTAACATGCTTAATGTGCCTGTGACCCAACTTTTGAACTTCAGCAGTGTAATATATGGATTTTTTTTAAGTAGCAGAAAGTCAATGAATGAATATCTAATAATTTTTAGCTAAATGTAGAATAAAGAAGGATGAATAATTTTTGTAACTTTTTTTTATCCTACATTAAAAGAAGTTACATATTTAATAATTTTTTTTTTCAGTTACCATGATAAATAATATTTGAATTATTAGTAAAAATGTGTTGACTTATTTACTAAAACTAGAAAAATTCTGTTAACTCTTTCACAAGTCTGTGTTTATTTATTTTTAATTATTTCACTTTGTAGTCTTTATTATTGATTAGAATAATAATAACAAAAATAGTAATAATTCTTTACAACAGCTATATAATCAAATAATAATTTTATACATTAAAAGGCTTTTTTTCAGCGCCTGCTTTGGTGTTCTTTTCAAATGTTACTAATCTATTTAAAGTTAACTAATCACCTGACGTAAAACCATCCAGTATCCAATAATGGAATTAAAACAAACAATAAAATATAAATAATTAAAACAAATCAAAACCCTCGTATATAAATTCAATAAATACAAAACAATTGATTATATCATAACAATATGTTAAACAATATTACATGCATTTTTTTATACAATTATTTATATCAACTTATATAATTTTATAAAAAAATATTTATATCAACATATATACTTTTATACAATTGTATAAAATATGCATGTAATATTGTTTAATGTATTGTTATGATATAATCAATTGTTTTGTAATTATTGAATTTATATATGAGGATTTTGATTTGTTTTAATTATTTATATTATTATTAATGTATAGGGTATATGACCACAGACTTTCACACGACCCTCCACTCTTCACACTATCTCATAACACTGACACACTTGAACACATATATGTTGAAAAGATAAATAATCACCAATACACGTATTTCATGCTAAACCAGCAATCATCAGTTGGTCCAGATTACCATTTCTACACATATATGCTATAAGTGCTCAGATATATATTAAGATAGCCACTCGTCATACTTTAATGGACAGGCTTCAATCTACTCTACACTCCAACTCTTCAACCGTCCATCCAATTGAAAATCTGGTGATTGAATGCCAAAGGCCACCCTGGGGCCAAGATTCTTGTCACACCCATGTTAACCTAAGATCAATCTGACCCCTCATGTACAGGACATAATCCATTTAATACACAAACAAGGGATAGGCAGACATCTCTACTATGTAATAACTAAAACACATAAGCTTATTATATACTTGTGTCTATATATGTAATGTATAGGGTATATGAGCACAGACCTTTACATGAACCTCCACTCTCCATACTATCTCATAACACTGACACACTCGAACATATATATGTTAAAAAGATAAATAATCACCAATACACGTATTTCATGCTAAACCAGCAATCATCAGTTGGTCCTGATTGGAGTGTAGAGTAGATTGAAGCCTGTCCATTAAAGTATGAGGTTTTGCTATCTTAATATATATCTGAGCACTTATATATGTGAGGAGATGGTAATCTGGACCAACTGATGATTGCTGGTTTAGTATGAAATACATGTAATGGTGATTATTTATCTTTTCAACATATATGTGTTCAAGTGAGTCAGTGTTATGAGATAGTGTGGAGAGTGGAGTGTCATGTGAAAGACTGTGCTCATATATCCTATACATTACATATATAGACACAGGTATATAATAAGCTTGTGTGTTTCAGTTATATTATTATTGTTTGTTTTAATTCCATTATTGGACATTGGATGGTTTTATGTCAGGTGATTTGTTAATGTTAAATAGTTTAGTAACATTTGAAAAGGGCACCAAAGCAGGTGCTGAAAAAAAGCTTTTTAATATATAAAATGATTATTTGATTATATAGCTGTTGTAAATAATTATTATTTTTTGATTATTATTTTGTGGAAGAGCAGCAGAAAGATTTTTATTCCTTTCCAATTTTTATTAGAATAAGTATTCAAAAACCCAAGTTTAATTTAATCAAAAGTAAGTTACATGATTAAATAAAAATATATAATAGAGGCTTCATTTATTATTCTATTAAGGTACTGTATGATATAAAGTTGTTGGCAGCAAGCTTCACAAACTGAAAGCTTATAAAATGAAATAGAAGAAACAAAAAATTCCTGGGAGATTAGAAGTACAATAGTCATTTTCCATATATTCAATATTTATTTTATACAATTGCAATATGCTATCAATAACTTCTAAATTTAAATGATATGTTAATGGCTTAAATATTATGTTAGGAATGATGATGACCAAGCTCCATCACAAAGTGGTTACAGCTTGCCTGTTTATAAAGTTATATATTCATAAATGTACATAATTTTTTTGTTTTTGTTGTTTTGTGGGGGTTATGTTTAAAGAAACAAATAGCCAATTTAACATAATGTAGATATATGTATTATTTAAAATAATAGTTTGTTACTCATAATTTTATTTGTTTATTTATTTATTTTTGTCTGCATATAGGAAAAAAGCAAACAGTATTTTTCTATTTTGTTTTAATCAGTCTATGATTAAAAATTAGATTTTGTAATTTTTTTTATCAGATAAAAAAATGACATTAAAAATACAGTATCTATAGGTTTATCATATTGTTCATGAAAAAAAAATAGCAAGTAAAGATTAGATAATTTTTGAAATGAAAGATTATATAATTTGTTTGTAACATTATTTAAAAAACTTTTCCGGTAATTAAATAATTTTTAAAAAAAGTACTAGCTGGATTCTTGAATATTCTTTTTCATGTGACAATAAAGATAGGCTAGTGCCATAAAAAGGAGAGAGGAGTTAATTGGAGTGAAACTTATCATGGCTTTTTAAAAAAGTTTTGTTCCAGACTGAGCTATTTTCTCCAGAGAAAATGGCAGGTCATATTTAGGAATCTTGTCCATGAATTTTTTTTAAAAATAATTTTGAGTTTGGAGCCAGCCTAAGAAAACTCTAGATCTTGAAGCTAAAAAACTGAGTATAGTAAACAATCTCAGAAAATGAAATTTAAAATTGCTTGTAGTTTTTTTTTTTCATGTGTCATAGCATCAGCCGGGAAGCGAACCCGCTAACTCGGGATAACTGCTTGTAAGGCAGCTGTGCTGACCTCTCGACCACATAAGCTTTTACATTGTAGTTTTGAATTATTTAATGCCACAATGCAGATGAATAAGTGGGTCAAAGTCAGCAATATGGAGTAAACATGTTATAGTACAATGGCCTTCCTCTTATCATCATCACCAATGATGTTTGAAGTCCTAAGTCTATCCTCAGTGAGAAGAGAAGAGTAAAAGAAGAATTGAATGAAACTTAATGTGTATTATTATTTTTCTTTTTTAAGATGGCCTTCCTCTTATCATCATCACCAATGATGTTTGAAATCCTAAGTCTATCCTGAATGAGAAGAGAAAAGTAAAAGAAGAATTGAATGAAACTTAATGTGTATTATTATTTTTCTTTTCTAAGATAGACTACCTCTACATGTATATTTACCATTGTAGTTTAGGTATAAAAGAAAACACTACACCCAGGAAGAAAGATTATTTATTTTATTTATTATTATTATATATGCATTGCAAAATGTGTTTATATTTAAAGCATTTAATCTTTTGATTTTTTTTTCCTTTTCAAATTGTGTTATTAAATAAGTAGAGATACAAATAAAGACATATCTTTTTGTATAATCAAAGATAAAGAGGGAGGGGTTCTTTCATTTATATTTGATGAATGCATAATTTGTTTTATTTTTTACCATTAGTTTAACTATTCTTATGCTTTAAATATTGGTAGTGTGATTCGGGATTAATAAATTATATTGTTATAAATCTATTTTAGTAAATGTTTAATGATCTCCATATCTCATTCCACAGAAATTGAAATTATTAATTTTGGTTTTATTATTCATATACTTACCCTGAGAATTCAAAGAGTACTGAGCAAGCTTATAATTTGTAATAGTGTATTTTTTCTAGTAGAAAATAATTCAATCTTGGAAAGTGGTGCAAATGAGCAAGTTTGAATTAAGCCTTTCAAAAATACTCTGTTTAAGCTGAACTTTTTAGACCATCCTAGAGATATATATTTATATAGAAAGTTGTACTAATACATTGGACTATTTTTATCATCTAATATTAATACTGAATGTCTTTAGAAAATTTAACTTTATTTAAATATTCCAAATACATTCAACTGTTAGTAATAGCACACAGGTTAGTATATGCACAACATTTTGAGAGGTATTTCCCCCTCTTCTTCAGGTGTTGCTGGCCTGACCTGTGACAGTACTAGCATGGGAATCAAACCTGGACCCTTAGATTTTTGAATATTACATTTTAAGGTAACACTAGCCAATGAGCCATCCTACCAAAGGCACCAGTTAGTAGAAATTTCATATACTTATCTATGAGGTTCCTCCTAATTTTTCCTTTTTTTACCTAAGTGCAAAGTTGATTAGTAGTTTCCATATGTTATGGATAGTCACACTGGTTTGACTTATTGGGGTTGTTCACCATTCCCATGTGAGCAGCAGCTTAAATTTTCTTCTTTGTACTGTTTCTATCCAATATTTTTATATTTTCCCAATTGAACATATATTCATTGGTACATATATGGACTGTCTTCTAATCATCAGTTTGTGTTCTTGCAAGTGCTTTTCAATGGGATGACAGGTCTCACCAATATATATATTCTTCCACATTCACATGGTATTTTATAAATGCAGTTTTTCTTTTCAGAATTTTAAGGTTAGGCTTTGTAAATGTTATAATTCCTTATAGTGTGATATGGCTCTGGAAAGCTGTTTTGATGTTATACTGATTGCAGATTTTCTTTAATTTGCTGTTTTTAGCATGTATGGTTACACTACAGAACCAATAATTGTTTTTCTTTTGATGGTTCTTCTTGTTATGTATTTAAGGTTTTCTTAATAACAGCTAATGGATAACCACTTTTCATAAGAGTTTGTTCTCTGTAGATCTTTTTTTCTTCTTCTTCAAATCACTGATTTCTGAACAAACTTTTTTTGCTCCATTCTCTGAAGATAGTATAACTTCATGTTTTATGTTTCTGGTGTGATTGGATGTACTAAATATTTTTCTGTATGTTTTTTGCCATGACTTGTCATAGTAACATCTAAAAATGCCAGTTTTTGTTTTTGTTATGATTTTGTTGTGAATTTAATTGAAAGAGATATGTTGATGTATTTATAGAAAGTTTGTAGTAGTGTTTCATCATGTGCCATACAATAAATGTGTCATCTACTACATAAGGAAACCAAACTTTAGATACATATGAAAAAAAAACAATTATTGGTCCTCTAGTGTACCCATACATGCCAAAAATAGCAGACAAATTAAGGAAAATCTGTAATCAGTATAACATCAGGACAGTTTTCCAGAGCAATACCACACTATAAGAAATTCTAACATCTACAAAGCCTAATCTTGAAATGCTGAAAAGAAAAAAACTGCATCTATGAAATAACATGTAAATGTAGAAGAATGTATATTGGTGAGACCTGTTGTCCCATTGAAAAATGCTTGAAAGAACTCAAACTGATGATTAGAAGAGATAAAACAGATGTGTCTAAAGTAGCAGATTATGTAAGTACCAGTAAACATATGTTCAGTTGGAAAAATACAAAATTACTGGATAGTGAAGAAAAGGTACAAAGAAAATTTAAAGAAGCTGCTCACATGGTAATGATGAACAGCCCTATAAGTCAAACTAGTGTGACAATACATAATGTATGAAAACCATTAATCAAATTTGCTCTTAGGTTTTGGAGAAATCAGGAGGAACTTCATAGATAAGTATGAAATTTCTACTTACTGTTGCTTTTGGCAGGATGGCTTAGTTAGTTAGAGCATTACCTTAAAATTCAATATTCAAGAATTATAGGGTTGAAGTTTGATTTCCATGTTAATAATGTCACTGGTCAGGCCAGCAACACCAGAAAACGAGGGGAGAATCCCCTCAAAACATTGTGCTATTACTAACTATTTGAAATATTTAAATAAAGTTAAATTTTTCTAAAGACATTCAATACTTATATTAGATGATTACAATGGACTACTTGAAGCCATAATTAGAACTTATGTAAGAAATAGTGATCTATTAAAAGCAAACAATACATTCAAGAATATAAATATTTAAGAAGAAACTGTAGTATATTAAAAAATCTAATAAAAGTTTATTCAGGTGAAGTAAACTTTTGATTGCAGAGAATTAATCTTAGTTTAAATTTAAAAAAAAACAAAAGATTTTAAACGGTTAAAAATATATATAATTTTGTTTGATTATATGTACTGTGGTAAAACCAAGAAGCTGTTTTTACTTTATAAAATTAAAAGCTTTGATGGAATGAAAAATATGGTCAATTTTTTATTACACTTATTTGGAAATCTATATAAAAACATTTTTAGTTATAGTAAAGAAATAGCTGACTTCAGAGTTTTTTTTTCACTGATACATTTATTTCCATTTTATTGTTTAAAGGAAGCACTTCATAAATTTTTTACACCAACAAAGAACTATTCTGATCACTAGCTAATGCTTTGAAGTGAATGGAGATTACTGTTAATTTTTTGATTAAAAAAAAAAACTTCTAAAAATATTATTGAATGAGTATATGTGATAATTAGAGAAGATACTAGAAAACCATCTTATTGGTAAATAAACCACATATATAAAATTTTATATTTTTCTAATTAACTTATACATTTTGATTTTATGTTTTTGTTTGTTTGCTATTATATATATATAGAATGTAAATGAAATAGAAGTTAGGAGCAGATGCAGCAGTTTTATTGTATACTATATTTTTTATTTTCTTATTTATATTAGATTGGTGTTATATAATCATTGGATTGTTAAATTTTGTAAGTGCTAATTATATCAATACACTACTCTATATTTGCGTTGCAAACAAAATAATTTTGTATTTGCATCTATATTTCATGTATGAATAACCAATATGAAAAATGTCAATCAGAGTTAATGTTTAGTCACATTCAGATGTCAATATAATCTCATTTAATATGGCTAAAAAAATTTAACTTTACAAGGCAGAGTTAATTTTTATTCATTTTACTATTTTTATGAATCAATAATCAAACATTAAAATTATAAATCCACTTTTACTCCAGTTAGTGAGGGCAATTGGTAGCCACTGCATTGGAAATCAAAGACCTCACACAAAAAGTAAACAATTATAATGAGTATCTCATTGGAGGGTGGATGGGTCATTACTTTAAATTCAAAATGTATTAAAAAATAAAATTAAAAAAATAAAATTCCAATTGGAAAAAGTGTTTAATATGATATAAAAAAATATTAACCTGTGGTTAAATGTACTGGATAAAAGTATTTCTGAAGCTATAATTAAAAAAAAAAATTACAATTTTTTTTAATCAAGTCTGCCATTTTAGCTTCTTATATAGTGAGAGAATATTTCCTGATTGATGATTCCTTAAATAAAACAAAAAAAAAAAAAAAACACAATGTAAACTTTAAAATGTGAAAAAAGAGAGAGCATAAATTAAAAATTATTTTTGATGCAGTTTGTGTTCTATTATAATTTTTATTTTATTTTTGTAATATCTAACCAATAGAACATAGAATTTTTTTTTACACCACTGTTAATATATTTTTTTTTTTTTAAAAAAGCAAACTGTGAATTTAATTATTTTGCATAAATGCATTGGAATTAAAAATAATTTTTATAAAGAAGTATAACCTACAGTTGATTGGTGAAATTTTAAATCTTTTTTTTACTGATATAATAAAAATATGCTTTTCTATACTATATTTATGATAGAAGCTGCCATTTTCTGGAAATAAATGATAAATTATTGATTTAAGTAAATCAATTAAGTGATATTTTAAACTTAGTTGATTATTAACAGCATAATGTTGAAATTTTTTTTTTTATCTTATTTGCCCCTCCCCCTCAAAATAATTTACAATTATGATGACTGGATTTTACAATTATGATTAACATATTTTTTTGCCACAAGAAAATTCCACTTTTAATATTTGTTATATTCAAAGTTGTTCTCGTTTTTCTTATCTTGTTTGTAATTAGTTGGCTAAAGTGGCTAAGGAAAAGATTTATTCCATATCTTTATGAGTGCACCTTAAACATGCATTTTTTTTTTGCTCTTATAGTGATTAATGATGAAATTTTTTTTTACTTTGGATATATTATGACTGTCTTGCAAGGGCACTGGATAAAAATCAGTTAAAATATATTAATTATATTTTAATTCTGTAATCAAAACAATATTGTAATCCTGTATAATGAGTGAACTATGTATTATACTGTACATTTTAAACACTATCATGGCTATTTAATTTTATTTTTCATGTGTCATAGCATCTGCCGGAAAGTGAACCTGCTAACCTGGGACAACTGCTTGTAAGGCAGCTGTGCTGACCTCTATCCTATGATATCAATTTTACAAAATGGCCATCATTTTGAAAAAAAAAAATGTAAGAAAAATTTTTTGAAATTTTTTAAAGATTGTTATAGTGAATAATCAATTGTGAAGTAAAATAGGGGACATAAATTGATGATGATCACTATGGCAAATCCTAACTAACTAATACATTATTAACAGTTTCTAATTGTATAAGTTAGTATTTACAAATTAGATTGCTGTATATTTTTATTGATAAAAAGTCTCAATGAGAACATATTTTTCTTCTATACTTATGAAATCCAAGAATTACTGTCTTTGTTTCCTCAAAATTAAATTGCTCTACAATAAGACTATTTTAGTTGTATTATTTTTATTTTAGAAACGTATTTATTTTAAAACCACTTAAAAAACAAAAATCTGCTGTTTTTCTGGCCTTATTTCTTTTCACTTGCTGATTTTGAAGCAGTTTTTTTTTTTAAAAAAAACGAGTATTTTATTTATTCAGACTTTACTTTGTTCTGTTTTCTAGCACAATAAATAACATTGATATCATGAAATAAGTTTGTTTACTTAGCAAAAATAAATTACATTTGAGAAATTTAAAATCCACTTCAATTTTCTTGACTAATATTTTGTTAAAAAACAAAACATATCTTAATATAAACTATGTTTGCTCTTTTAAAAGCACTGTTGAAAGTAAATAGCCGATTTACTGTTATATATGTGAAAATATAACTTCTTTTAAATGCAGTTCTATTTTTTACTCCTTTGAATAAGATTTTTTAATTAGAAAAAAAAAAGAAATTTGCGTAGCTGGACAATTGGTTTTATGACTCCAAAAAATCTCAAGAAAATAAGCTATAATAATCAAGCAATAAATATTTGAACATCCTCAGTATAGTGTAATGGTGGGCTCTAGAGCTCAAGATTCATGAATTGTCATTTGATTCCATTCCATCCTGTATTCAAACTTAATGTGAACTCCCAAGCAATAAATATGCATTTTTTTTGAGCCTGGCATGGTTTAGGGTAGTGATAATGTGACAATTGCTGGAATTCAAGTTTTATGGATCCCAACCCCAGTTCTGTCCCTTCATGTGATCAATGTTTTATGACTATTCAGGCAATAAATCATTTGATTATTTTTTATTATTATTTGGAAATCAAGCTTTTTATTTTCAAAATGTTTTGACAAAATTATTATCAAACAATAAACATTTGAACATCAGCAATTTGCATTATGTTCCATTGCTTAGCAATTTAACATGATGATAGAGTAACAGATTCAGTTAAAAATTTCTGGGTTAATTCTTAGCTGAACAGAATAAAAAATCTCAGTTTGATTAATTGAATAGAAATTGAATTCAAGTTGCCATTTAGCTTGTGAGCAGCCAAATGATTATATTATTGCATCCTATAAACATTATTGAAACATCTCACAAATCAAGATTTATTATGAAACAATACTCTCACCAGTGAGAGTGGCATTCAAGATTATTAATATAATTCAATTTAATCAGCATTTTATTCAAACAGCAGCTGTAACAAAAAAACATGTAATCATTATTAGCACTATTCTTAAAAAGAAAATTTTATCAAAGATAAACAAGCAAATTTTTTTTGTTTGTTTAGAGCCTGATAGAAATTGGTATCAAAAATTTTCTTCTAAACAACAGATTTAATATTATTGAAACATATTTCAATTTGATAAACTACTTGGAAACAAAATATTTGTTTTATGTGAAATCTTTCCTATGTTCCTTTAAATATCCCGATATTATTAGAATGTATAAAAAATGCCCTTAACATATTGATGTTCATTGTGTTAATTTATACATGTATGTTAAGTTCTCTGTTTGAAAGCAGATGCTATCATTTAAATAAAAGTTATATTACAAACTTCAGTGAGCCCTTACTTCATTAAGATGCATATGAAAATGTAGTTTATTTATATAAACCAAATGTTCATTCATGTTCAATCTTTGTTTGATATATGAAATAACCCATGATGAAAATTTCATTTACTATTGATGCATGTATATAATATAATCAGAAATTAAAAACATACAAATATGTATAAATAGTTTTATTTCTGGCAAAACATTTGTTTTCATTTAATAGATATTAATTTTCTTTAGAATTGTATATATTAAAATTTCCTTCTACTTCTCCTTATTTGCATTGCTGAATTATATATAATATAGTACACTTTAATTGACACTCTACAATGCACTTTAGCATATGATTTAATTTATCTCTTCTTGCCTACAGTTTCAACTGTCCAGCAGTCATCATCAGAGCTACAACATTTAAACATATACAGTTAATACCTATCCATACATATATATATACCCACACAAACACATATATATATATACATAAATATAAAAATAAAAAACATTTCAAACACTCCAATTATTAGCTTAAATATGGATCTTAATATCTGCAATCTAATACCTCTTTATCCCACACTTACATTCAATTAACTTCTTTTATATAAAATTTTATTATATATTTTAACATTTATTTCTTCATATTTTAATCATTTAAATCTTAAATTTTTTGTTTAATCTAATTTATTTCTTCTATTTTAATTACTTATATATAATATACATACATTAATCAATAACAATAATATTAACATAATTTTCTTATAATTTTATTTTCTCTTAATTTTTAATTTTTTAATTAATTTTACCTTTTATAAACCTCAGCACTCCTACTCCTCTAACTGAAATAACTTTCAAAAATTGTAAATTTTTATTTATTTCATTCACTTCTACACCCTCTATGAACACCTTTGAAAACTATATCCTATTCTAATTCTTTAAAATCTATACATACTTATTCATTAACAAAAATATTCCTACAAAATTAATGTTGTCAAACCCTGATCCTTATTAAGAGATGGCCTAATGCTTCTAATCAATATAGCCTCCTTTATCTTTCTAACCCTCCCATTTTTAGTATGATTTATCATTTTAATACTTCAGTTTTCAAACTTATGCTCTGTCTCTAATGAAGGTAAATAAACAGGTGATCTATCATATCTGTGCTGAGTCAATCTTGTGTAAATTGAATTTTTTGTTTCGCCTTTTGTGTGACCTTTGAGCAGTCCATCATCAGATTTTCAATTGGATGGATGGTTGAAGAGTTGGAGTGTAGAATGGATGAAGCATGTCCATTAAAGTATGAAGATTGGCTATCTTAATATATATCTGAGTACTTATTGCATATATGTGTAGAGATGATAATCTGGACCAACTGACGATTGCTGGTTTAGCATGAAATACATATATCAGTGACTATTTATCTTTTTGACATATGTGTTCAAGTTTATCAGTATTATGAGATAAAGTGGTGAGTGGTGGGTCATTTGAAAGTCTGTAGTCATATACCTTATATATTACATATATTGATACAGGCATATAATAAGCCTGTACTTCAGTTATAACTATTCCTAATATTTTTTTCTTTATAAGATTTACACTCTATTTTATATACTCCATTTATACAATTTTCTGTATTTCCTATATATTTATTATCCAAAATATTAAGCATAATCTTTCTTTTTTTATTTACTACTTTAAATTTTATTACATTATTAAACTTTTTATTAATTCTCCAAATTATTTTATTTATATTCTTTACAATATTATTATTATATGTTTTAATACCCATATATTTATCTTTATTATTTTTATTCTTCTATTATTCTCCTCATTATTATTAACAATAAATCTCTTCTAATATTCTTATATGGTCCTCTATAATCTTTATTGGGTAATCATTACTTTTAAATTCCTTAACTATCAACTCCACTTGCTTATTATAATACTGTTTATTTGATCAATAATTTATAGTTCTATACATTCTTGAAGTAATACTATTTACTCTAAATTTCTTATCTATATTTGAATTTCAATTAGCTATGTTATTATCTATATTCATCTTTTTATATATTGATGCCTCTATTTTACACCTACCATTAGAATATGACTTCATTAATAGGATATCCAAATATGATATTTTATTTTCCTTTCTTTTTGTACTGTAAATTTTATACTTTTATCTAATCTATAAACTTCTTCAAGAAAAAAGTTATTTGCCTTTGACTTTTATTAAAAATCAATAGATAATCATCCATGTATCTTTTCATAAATACTGGAACATTCTTATTACATTATTAAATCTTCTATCATTTCCATATACATATCACTTAGCACTGCACTTAATACCCCTCCTATTAATAACCCTTTTTGTTGTTTATAATACTCTTCTTTAAACTCAAATGTAATTTCTTTGCAACATATTTTCATAATCCCTATCAATCTTCATATTGGTATTTGTATTTCCTTACTCTTATCATTTTTATATCTACTATTTGCCACTTCTATTAGTATACATTGATACCACATCCATTTTTACCATTGTTAAATTATAATTACTGTATTGATTCACTTTTTTTCTCTAATTTCCTTTATCAGATTTTTATTATTTTTAATATAATGATTACCATTTCTATTAATATATTTTTTCAAAATATTATTCACTATCCACTTTGATGTTTTATCAAAGTATGAGTTTGTACCATTAATTACCAGTCTTAACAATATCTTTTCCTTAAAAATCTTTGGCAATCCATACATTTTTGCTGTAACACAATCTTTACTCCCCCTAAATATGTAAATATTTTCTTATCTATCAAATTATTATTATACTTTTCCTCTATAAATTCATACATCTTTTTATTTTTTACCTTAGTATCATTTTATTTTATTTTATAAAAACATCTTTTAACATCTCATTCATTTTTTCAATATATTCTTTTTTTTTTTAATAATACCAATTTATTATGTTTATTTAAAGTGGTAAATAAGAAAAGAAAGAGTATGCTTAATATTTTGGATAATATATAGAAAATATAGAAAATTATATAAATGGAGTATATAAAATAGAGTGTAAATCTTGTAAAAAATATTAAGAATAGTTATGTGGGTGAAACAAAAAATTCAATTTACGCAAGTTTGACTCAGAACAGATATGATAGATCACCTGTTTATTTACATTCATTAGAGACAGGGCATAAGTTTGAAAATAAAAATATTAAAATCATAAATCATACTAAAAATGGGAGGATAGAAAAATAAAGGAGACTATTGATTAGAAGCATTAGAACATCTCTTAATAAGGATCAGGGTTTGAAAACATTAATTTTGTAGGAATATTTTTGTTAATGAATAGGTATGTATAGATTTTAAAGAATTAGAATAAGATATAGCTTCGGAAGGTGTTCATAGACAGCGTAGAGATAAAGGAAATAAAAAAATAAAAATTTTTTTATAAATTTTTAAAAGTTATTTCGGTTAGAGGAGTAGGAATGCTGAGGTTTATAAAAGGTAAAATTAGTTAAAAAAATTAAGAGGAAATAAAATATAAGGATATTATGTTAATGTTATTGTTATTGATTAATGTATGTATAATATATAAGTAATTAAAATAGAAGAAATAAATTAGATTAAAAGGCAAATTTAAGATTTAAATGATTAAAATATGAAGAAATAAATGTTAAAATATAAAATAAAATTTTATATAAAAGAAATTAATTGGATGTGTGTGATAAAGAGGTATTAGATTGTAGAGATATTAAAGCACTGCACCTATATCTTATGATCTAATGCAACCCTCCAGCAAACACCTTTTATCTCTGCAAACTACAAAACTATGAGGTTATTGAGCTTAGATTGAATATATTTGTGTGTTTTCAATTTTATTCTCGTAGTTTTGTAGTTATGTAGAGATAAAAGGTGGCTGCTGGAGAGTTGCATTAGATCCCAAGATCTAGGTGCAGTGCTCTCAGATCCAAGGCTTCCAACTGATGAAGGTCACAAGCCAGAAAATAGTTTGGGGATATTGGATGAGTAGGCACTAGATGGGGATTTTATGCACAAGCCTTTTAGCATCCATTGATTATTCTGTCTTGCTTTGAGTGGCACTACTGTATGGAGAGAGTTTTGCCTATTTTAACAACAGTTATGAGCAAACATAGTAAATGGTGATCATGTGATGTTTAAACATCTATAGTAACAATACAAGCAAGGTGTCTGTACTTGTTAACTTTTTCCAAGTCATGATTATCAATCTATTTTTTTCTAAGAAAAGTTACTAAATGTTATTTTAGTGTCTTTTTTTAAATTTATTTTACTTTTATATGATAACCCTTCAACATTTTCTGAAACTCTGAAACAATATCATTTGCAAAATGTAGATGAATTAAATAATCTTCATTTATTTTTATTTAATTCACAAAATATTTTTAGTAAAACAGCTATAAAAGTTTTGAAGATATGGAATCACCTTGTCATATACCATTCTCCATATTAATCTTTTTAGTATAATCAGCAAACTAATGATCACTGCCAACTTTTGATAAAATTCTTCAGAATATACTAATATCCTGTGTCGATGCTTGATGATCGAATATTTTAATCATTTTACAAATGCTTATAGAATCAAATGCATTTACATAATCTACAAATCCAAAGCATAATGACAACTCATATTCATTGGTCCTTTCTATAATTTCTCTTAATACTTGGATGTGATTCATTGTGTTAAAGTCACTTTTTGTTGTAGCTTGTTCTTTTGGCTGACTAGAATCAAAATTTCACTATAGATGACTTATATTTATCTGAATAAAAAATTGTGTAAATATCTTATTTTTATCATTTTTCTTAAATGTCAATATTTCTACTGCATTCTTCTAATAACTTGATACATCTTTATTATTTAAACATGTTGTATATAATTTTGCCAACAATTTTTCTATTTCTTCATTTGCTTCTTTTAATATTTCAATTACAATTTCATCATTTTGTGAAGCTTTTCTATTCTTCATAGATTTGATTGCATATATTACTTCTTCATTTACAATGTTGAAAAATTTAAAAGATGTAATAACTGTAGGGAACACTTTGTTTTATGGTTTCTTATTATTATATATTCTTTATACAACTTTTCCATATGTTTCATGATGTCATCTATCATTTCAGTAATAGTTCCATCTTTTTTGTCATTATTACAGAAATAATTTTTCTTTTAGTATTAAGATATTGTCTTGCCAATTCAGAATTAAATTTTCTTATATTGTTTTTAACTTTTTTTTTTTTACCACTTTACAAAACTCTAGATATTAAATTATTTTTAATGAATTATTTTTTTAAAAAAAATAAAAAATAAAACTATATTCTTTTCTTTATATATTGCCTTGTTTCAATTAAAAATTTTCTGATAAATTGTGCTTTTTTACTAGCTATTTTTCTTAAGTTTTTAATAGTGTTGTATCAGTTATTTTATTGATCTTCTTAAGTCTGAATCATTTCAAAATCTGTTAATATTTTAAAATAATTTTGAATTTAATTTAAATTTATTAGAATGTTTTTTACTATTTGGAATATTAATTGTTAATATTGTTTTTGTTAATAGTTTTCATCTCTAGTTTTGCATAAACATGTCTATTACGTCTCACTAACTGATGGTTTCTGCCCACATTAATTTTATTAAGGACATTACATTCTCAATATACATATTTTATGTTAGTCAAAATATAATTTAATTCCTCTTTACCTTCATTTGCATGCTTCTATGTTCATTTCAGTTTAGCCTTTTTTCCAAAGAAAGAATTGGTAATACATTCTTTTTTTGTGAATTTAAAGTCTATGTCTTCTCTTATTTCTATCACCATAACCAATGCATCCTTAGCACTTTCATCTTTCGATCGAGTCTCCTCTGATCATTTTAAAATGTTGTTTGATCTTATCAAAAGCATCCATATTAAAATCCTCTACTTTTTTATTACAATGAGAACTTGTTTGGGCATAAGTCTGAATTATCTGCCTTTGTTATTTTCCATTAATTTGAATAACTAATTTTGTCATGAAATAAGGTCAAACTGGAGATAGAATGGTTACAATAGTGTTTGTTAAGTCAGTTGAAGGTAAAAGTTCAATAATATGTCTACAGAAAATGTTAAAGAATTAGTGGAGAAAAAGATTAGAGAAAATTTGATAAAAATAGCATCAAACATAAATCACTTCAGTTTAGGGTATGATACCGGTGATGAAAATTCTTCTGAAGTTTTTAGTTTTCATCTTAAATGCATATGAGAAAGCACACACACCCAAATCATTAAATGGAATGTTATTTTTTGAATGCAGATTGTTCATTGAATAGAAGAGTTTCAAAATGGTTGGCTTCATACTATGAAATTTATTTAAATTTCTCAAAGGAAAGCAAAACACATGAAACTTATTATTTTTTTAAAGAGAAAAAAATTGTTCTAATATATTAACAGATAAAGTTTTCATAAATCAGCATAATCTTTCTGTTTGTATTTGGTTTTAATAAGTTTTCTTTTATGCTAACTCAAGTTGCACAAGATTTTCAAGTAACCAAAATACATTGTACAAATACTATCTTTATGTATTATATATGATTGTTTTGAGAGGATAATTATAATCTTACTTTATTGTCCTAATCTCTTATATGGCTGTGTGGAGAACAATGTATTTCTGAATTGATTCATGTCTAAAAAAAATAAGTTGTAGAAGGAAGGATCACAAGTTGACATTTAGATAGAACTTTGTATCAGTTTGGTATGACAATGTCCCTTAATTTGTTAGCAATTTACTCTATTAATAAAAACAGTTTTACTACGAATAAAACTTATAACAAATAAATATGTGCCCATGATAACTATGTACACACTCGTATTAATATAGTGAATATGACAAAACATAGAAATTAAAAAGTAAATGTTAATAATCATGACATATTTCTAGTACTATATCACTGCAATTTGAATTAAAGCGTTAAGAGTTATAAATCTTTTCTGCAGTAAAAAAGACATAAATTAAAATTTTAAAAATAACTTTCTCTCCTGTAAATACTTTCAGAATGACACATAGGAGAGCAGTAAAAGAGAGGGTACTACTCATCAACTGAGGATCTGGATAGATTTCCATTTTTTTTTTGTTTTTACTCTTTAGCTAGGAACAGTTGAATATCTATTTACCTACCTGTATTGGATTGTTAGTTTGTATTGGCTGTAGATTAACTACTTGTAAAAAATAAAACATTCTGTTTACTAGAATCTGTAAAGATTTTTATTACACTATTTTTTCAAGGTAAACAATTTATATGTATTCACACTCCCATTTTTAATATTTCTATTTCAAAGCTAAAAATAAAGTTATTAGGTTACCATTACTTTAATCTCTGTTTTTCATCTTTAACAGCATTAACTAAAGATTTAATTTACTAAAACAGTGAAGAAATTTTAGCTCTATTTTATGTATGTAATCCATTAATCATTAGTAAAATGATAAGGTTGGGAAATAGCCTAAAGAATTCAAGAGAATACTGTTTCACAAATGGAAGGAATAAAAGGCAAAAAACTAATGTGAAAATTAAACTTTTTATCTGAAAAGGATATTGTGATTAAAATGTGCGTATATATATATATGTAAGTAGATTATATGTATATACCATAAATAATATGTAATAAAATAAATTCTACAAGAATATGTAGAAAATATCAAATATTACGGCAATAAATTTAAAATAAGATTTGTTACTTTGCTAAGCCAGGCTTTGCCAAAGCATGGCGAAAGTGAATATTAAGTCTATAAACATCACATCTCTTATGCTTATGTATAACATTAAAACAGGCATATATATATTGCCACACACAGCAAGCTAGAGTAATCAATGGATGCCAGAAGGCTTGTGCATAAAATCCCCATCTAGTACCTACTCATCCAATATCCCCAGACTAGTTTCTGACTTATGGCCTTTGTCAGTGAGGAGCCTTGGATCTGAGAGCACTGCATCTAGATTTTAGGTTGCTGGAGGGTTGCATTAGTTCCTAAGATCTAGATGCAGTGCTCTCAGATCCAAGGCTCCTCACTGACGATGGGCATAAGCCAGAAACTAGTCTGGGGATATTGAATGAGTAGGTACTAGATGGGGATTTTATGCACAAGCCTTCTGGCATCCATTGATTACTTTAGCTTGCTGTGTGTAGCAATATATATATATAGTGAGTTTTGCCTACTTTAAAGTGAATATTAGCAAATGTATTAGTATATCCTCAGTGCATAAATGTACATTGAACTAGTCGCTGATTATCATACATTTGCATTTTCAATCTAGTCACTGATTATCATACATTTGCATATACAAAAGCAGAGCTAATTTAGTTAGGCAAAGAACTTAGGACATCTTCACATGCTGAGTAAAAGGGCACTAGAATTTTTTTGATTATTTTAATTGATTTTCTTTTGTACAAATGATGTATACATTGTAATGGGAAGTGATCCATGGGTTTGATCTGGGGTGGTCATGGAGGCCCTTGGGATGATGGCAAATCATCATCATTTAAAATTAAATGTTAAATTAATGTTTAACATCCAAATATATATATAAGCAATTTTATATATTCAAGGAGAGCAATGAGATCATAAGATCTCTGTGAGATCTGCTAGTTAGATCATTGGAGATCAGTTATGATTAACTATAAATCCACCAGCATTATCAATAAGTAAAATACTCAAAAGAGATAACCATTCATCACCATGAATGATCAATCAAAATACATCAATACAATAAATCAACAGTCCATCTTGTGGCTGGATTTGAACAATACAAAATATAAATCAATAGTCAATATAATGACTGGATTTGAACTGGGTCTACTATGGACCAGGACAACTATTTAGCCTTTGCCAGTTTGGGCAATTATTTAAACATAATTTGGATGCACCATCTTAAGTGCTCATCCATCAGAATGTATAAGAATCAAAATAATGCTGGTACATTTTCTGGCCACTTGGTACCATTAATATACTGACCAACTATAAATTTAAATTCTAATAATACTAAATTAAAATAAAATATATTGCATGGACTTTAAAGAATATAATCTTAGTGCCATACCAGGTCAATGTCATACTGGAATTCCCTTGCACTAATAATATACCCCCATTCAACATAAGCTCTATAACTGTTATGGTGACCAAGAGATAATGATGCAATACAATTTTAACAATTGAATTCAAGTTTATTAATAACAATGTAAAAAAATGATATTATCGCCTTTAGAATATGGCTATACATATAAATTAAATCTTCTGATTTTGATTAATATACAATAAAAAAAATTATCACATTTGTGATTTACAAAATTACTAGACAATTCAAGTTATTACATTATGATTTACATATATGTTGCAATAGGTTTATTTAAAACCAGAAAGGACACAGACATGTGGCTTAATATAAAATGAACATTTTTGAATTGACATTTAATACTAAAAATGATTAAAATTTTACATATAACTCTATCTGACACCCATTGGTATTTGCAGCACAATTGACATATATATGCACACATACATGTGCATGCATGTAATTTCTGAACATATTTGACTTACCATAAAATAAACATTTTTAGTTGTCATTTTTAAATAAGATAAAATATGAATAATAAAAAAAAATATTAAAATTTACATATATGTGTTGATTAACATAAAATCAAAATTTGGTTTATTATATTGTGATTTACATATATGTTCCACTAAGTTTACATAAAATACATATACACTTCATTGCACATTGGTGCAGTATAATAATTGATGAATTATATAAATGAAATTCATTTTCTATCATATTTGATAATAGCAAAAATTCATTTTCCTTTTTATAGGACAGGACTTAATATATATGTGTTTGGGTATTGAATTGCAGGCACCCACTGATGTCTACACTATATATTTCATTTTTGTCAAGATAAAAGTTATTAAAAATTATTTTTGCAATTAATTTCATTTGGAAATCATATAAATTGCATTTTTTGTTTTATAGTAAGTTTCATTTTTTATCATTAGTTTCCTAAAAAAAATACTGTCAACTTTTTTTTCTTTTAAAAATATAAAGTCAATTTTTGTTTAACAGTGTCTGATGATTGATTAATTATCAATGTCTTTAAATTTAGATTGTTATATAAAGAGCTCGCAGATAAGCTTGTTTAAATTAGGTCATGTGACACTGGACTTGATATTTTTGTAATTAAATTTAGGTTATAGAATCAATCACCTATTAATTTTTTACTTTTTTATTTTAAAATTTCATTGTTATATATAACGCTATCAGTCTCGATATATATATTAGTATCACAGATTGCATTTAACTAATTATAATTTAAAATGTCTTTTGAATGAATTATTTAAAAACAACTCGCTTTTGTATATATGTGAAGTATTTATCTGTGGTTCTCTCTACATATAGCTGAAATAGAATACATATAATTACATCTTCATTAATTGATTGTTTCTTTTAGTCAAACTGTTAGACTGGCTTATCATCAGTATAATCCAGGTAAGGGTTCTGCAATTCCACTTAGACTAGGATTTAGTAAGCTTCAGGCCAGCAAGCTATTTTATCCTCATTTGTCCAGGCTAATGATTCAGAAGTGACTCAGCTTCATGTCAATCAAAACTCCTGTGAAGGAAAATAGTAACAGCTCCTTTATTTACTGTCCTACTTTCATTTATTTCATGTACATTCTCCAATTCTGAAAAAACATCATCATCAGTACTGCAATCTACAGCAAAACTTTTAGCCAACTGTTTCTCAAAATTTTAAAGTAGACTCTTGCAGCTGACTATTTTGCTACAGCTACCAACTACTGTAGCTAACTACTTCATAAAATATTTTAGCCCAAACTAAAATAATATTTTATCCAAATCTTTTATAGTCTTGGATTGCTGAGGTGACAATAACACTAATTTAAAAACTTTTTTACTTATCTCTTGATTGAAAATAATTTTAACCCCCCCCCCCCCCAACACTTTTATTTAAAAAGCTATATTTAGAAATTTTATCAAAGATTTTTAAAAATAGATAATAGAAATATATACAAGTATTAATTAAAAGATTTCAAAACTACCAGGCTTGTTTTTAAATTCAAAATCAGAAAACAATATTAATTTATTTAGACCTTTTTAAATGTTTTAATTTATAATAAAATTCTGTCTTAAATTCAAAGTTATTTAACCCTTTACAGTCATTATTATTCCAAGTGAAATGTAAAAAATATCTATAAAAATTTGTCTGTTTATTTTTCCTTTTCCTTTATATATATATGTACACACAACTATGTTGCTGGGTGCCATATAACCCAACTGATTACAATATGTATATATATATATCAAACACATTCTATATATTATTATTAAATTAACTTGGATACACATGTGTTTATGCCTTGTTTGATACATATTTCTGAAAAGATTTTCATAGTTAACATGCAACTGGACACTAAAATATGTTGTTAATCTAGTGTTAGACATCTGCAGCTACAGAAGCAAGTTTGATTTGGTTTTAAAATCTTGAAATGTTTATGTCCATAGCTTGAGTAGTATTAAAGAAGTAAAGGTTTATTTAGATTTGTATCTGCAATCCATTAGTTTGTCATTATAAAACCCAATAACCAGAAATTGTCTAAGACTTTGATAATATCTGGTGTTCCTTGATTGCTCATGTTTAGAATAGATAGCTCTAAAGTCATAGAGTAGATATTACTTTTAATGTAGATGTTAAATGTAAGAAGGGAATTATGTAGATATATTTTAATATCAAGTTATTTATATCTTAAATATTTTATTCAAAATTAATTTTATGATTAATTTCATGCATTATGTTTCCATCTGCAATAATAAATAATTGAACCAAGGCATTTATTTTTGTTCATTTCTTATTTATTACTGATTTCTAATTCATTATTGTCACTGTTTAATTTTTTCTTTTTTGAAAAGCTATTGAACATCACATTAATCTTTATTATTATTGTATTGCTTTCATCTTTTAGCTCTTGTAATGTGTATTGCAAATGTGAATCATTGTTTGAAAAATCTAATATCTTAAGTAATCTCCATTTATTTTTATTCATTTTGCTACTGAAAGTTTTAAAGCATTGGAATTACCTCAGTGTATATTCTACCTGTCATTTAAGCATAATATATTATTTCTCTAGTAATCACCTGAGTATATATCATGATCTTTTAAAGCCTCATAATTTATAAATACAATGGAAAATTGTAATTTATACTCATTTAGTCTTTTCTATAGTTTATTTTAAATTCAACTTATCTTTTTGATTTTTGGGACCAAAGATCTGTGTAGCTAATTTATAATGATCTTAATAAAGAATTGATATTTATGGAATTTCCTAGCATCTTTTTTCTGAAAATCCATGTCGTTCTGACATTCTGTGATATATCTTATTACTTAGGCATTACTATATAATTTTACTAACAATTATTTTTTTTATTTTTCCAGTTATTTTTTAAAATAATTGATTTAACATCAGATGATAATTATTTATTGAAACATGTGACTTTTGACTAGTATATAGAAAAGAAAAAAAAACATTGAGAAAAAAGAAGTTATAGTGTGGGAGGTTCATAATGAGAATATATCATGACATTCTGAAAGTAAAAATTCTTTAAAAAAACTCCAATAATTTTTACCTGTGTGATGATAAAAATCGTTTTATTCAATTTGATATAAAAATGTTGGGTTAAAACAATTGTCCACTGAACTGAGTGTTGAAGATTTTTTTCAGAATTATTAATATTTTCTACTTTAAGTGATGTAATACCGTTTCCTGATGTACACATACCTTTCATATCTACTATTAATTATACATGTTTATCTTTTCTAAGTTGATGAGCAGTTGTTCTGCGTTCTCATGTTTTATTTACCCATGATTATATATGTTTTAACTCATGAGATTGAGAGAATGTGACTGTGACAATATATTTATGTTGTAAAATCTTAATTTAAAATGCAGATTTATGTGAATAAAATTTATATACATGCATTTTATCTATCATTTATACAAATAATTTTACTATTTCAAAAAGTAGATTTTTTTTTACTCCAATTTTGTTTTATCTTTCATTAATCTATATTTCATGTTTAATTTATAATAATGTATTAACTTTAGGAAAATTGAAATTAACATGATGTTGCATGTTAACACCAGTATTTGTTATCTTTACAATATTTACAATATATAACATTAATTTGGATTGCTTATTATATTAGCAAAAGAAACGAAAGAATTATTAACATATATTTATTAACTAATAGCATCTAATACACTTTTTAGAATGCATTAAATTTTATTTCTTGATAATATTTCCTTAAAGATCAAAAAGTGAAGAAAAATTATACTAAATTAGTCTTGAAGAAATAATTTAATATATTTTGTTGAATGTTAATAATAATTCTTTTTTACTCTTTTAAAAAATTAATTTTATGAGTATGAAAATGTCATGTTATCTATTATTTCAGGGCTAAGCACTTATTATCTCTCAAGAGAGCAACTATATTATAATACTTCAATTTTTAATTCAATTTTAGAAATTGGTTTGTGTCAGTCTATGCTATTTGTGCATCTTTATGATTATCTTATATATAATGTGTCTTTATTTTTAATTATTTTGCATTAAAACATTTATTAATATAGATGTTAATATTATATTTCTTATTCTTGCTAATCTTTGATGCTTTTGTAGATTGTTAGGGATTTCATTTTAGCTGAATTTTGGAAGCTGGTATGGTGAATGTAACTTCCTAAAAATAAATATTACTTTATAAATAAAATAAACCCGTGATACTGCTTTGGGAAGAGTAACATGTGACTGTCCCTACTATCATTTGGCAAAATAAAACAAATAACACATTTAGATAATTTGGTTTCTAACATGCAGGGTTTGTATATTTGAAATTTTAAAGACCAATAAGTGAATGTTATCTAAATTAAGATAAAACATTTAGGAATTGGAGCAGGTCAATAAATAGTTATTAAGAAAGATAGATGATAATAGAATCTCTTTTAAGTATATGAAAAAAAAAAGTAGTAGTTTCAGAGAGTTGATAAAATAAAATAAAAATAATTAGTTCAATATTAGTTTACTAACTGAAAGTTAATCAAAGTTGTATAGCATTAAAATTATTGAATTAAATAAAGAGGAAAGTAGAATATATATAAATAAAGTTAATTATAAACATGGACATTTTCTCAAATATCAATAATGTAGTGGATACATAAGTCATGAAGACTAGTAAATGAAATTAAAAAAAATTAGAAGGAATGTTGAAAAAAGAATAGTGAATTAACATGGAAAGAACAAGAATGAATTTAAAAACAAACAAATTAAAAGTCAGAACTTTTTATTTAATTTTCATTAGAATATTTTGCATTTGCAAAGTATTTGCTTTTTGATTAACTTCTATTGTTCTTTTTATTTCCTATATTTTGCTGCCAATCTTTATATATTTGTTTCTTCTTTTTTTGGAATTTCTTATAAACTCCTTTTTAATATTTTTTAAAAACAAAGATTGATAGTAAAATGTAGGAAATAAAAAGAACAATAGAAGTTTGCAAATGGAAAATATTCTAATGAAAATGGAACTAAACCAAAAACAATCAAAGAATTATAAAACCTAAATTAACAGAATCATGATATTGAATTTGAGATTGAATAGATAATATAATCTTTAATAATGATGAAAGAGATAAAGTTATCATCAGGATTCAAAAAAAGATGGAAGCCAAATATTCTTACATCATAAAATGCAGGAACATACCCACTATTTATCAGAAGAACAGTTGAAGAAAATGACCATGAAAGTATAATCTTTAATAATCATATAGCAAAGGGGGATAGGATAGAGAATGGGATTGGACACAGTAATACAATTAAGTCATGGCAGAGCCTGTCATTTTATAAATTGACATATCATAATCAAAATTTTTAAAGAAGTATCTCAGTATTCTGAGTATGTTTTTCTCTATTAATTTGCTGGGAATCTCTGCAACTTTTTTTATGACAGTGCAAGGAATTAATGAAAACTTTTTTTTTTTAAATAGGCCTATCTCATATGAAAATATTAACCAGCTGTTATCAATACTTTTGATGTAAAGATCACCTTACTTTTATCAGAAATCCTCAGTTAAATCTACATGAAATGGTTGTGAGGTATTTAAATTTGTCATTGAGAGTTTACTTAGGATTAAATGATTGGGAGTGTGTGAATCAGATTTCACAGATCCTTAATTATATTAATTGATTACACAATAAGTCAATTGGCTTTACACTAATGTGCTTTTATTACTGGGTGTTATTCCAGATAACTATTCCAATCGTAAAAGGAAAATATAAACAGGAATACAAACAAAGTATACACATGAATATGAGTGATCACTACAAGAAATATCTATAAAATTAAAAAAAAAAAACCCACTCACATTTGATATAAATGGTATAAGTGAGAATTTAATGTTCATAAAATTTTTCCATTTGAGTCATCCGGAACAATTTTCCAATAATAAATTTTGTAATTTGTGTGCAAGCTCCTTCATTATTATTGATAAATATGATGAGAATGTCTTTATCCAAAATACTCAGGAAATAAAAAATGTATATTATAGTGCCCAAAGTCTCAAAGATTATAAAATTAAAATAGAATTAACAATAATAGTAGAATTAGGATAAGAATACAATTTAAAAAAAAATATCATGTTAAAAACAGACATATATAATACTAAGCACTCATGATGATGGTGATGATAGCATTAAATACATTTTTTACAGATGGCATAGTTGGAGATGATAAAAAATTGTATTTAAAACCACAAATTATAAGAATAGTAAATGTTATTGTAAATGATACACACCCCTACTTTAGTATTTAACAATACGCTGATAAGAAAGCAATAGTTCCCCACTCCACAAATCCCCCTTTCTTACTTAGTTGATATTAACGAATAATAAATGGATTGGGTATCACTTACTATAATAGTATGTATGAACTTTATATATATTCAAAGTTGTTATTTATTGTATTACATATAAAATTATATGTACGAATGTAAAATGTTTATTTCATATTTATTATTGCATTCATTATTTTATAATTTATTTTTATAATTAAGTTAATGCTAAACATATAATTATATTTATTACTTAATTTTTTTTAAAAAAAAGAGAGAGCAAACATGAGGTAAATTTAATTCAAATAATAGTAAAGAAAACAAAGTAGATAAAAAACGAATTGGTTTTTAATTTTATTATGGAATTAATAACCCCCATCCTTTCCCAATATGGAAGAAAAAAATATAATGAACTTAAAACAAGACAACAAGATTTAAACTCACGAGTCTCAACTGGTATTTAAGAGAAGATTAAAATTTAATGAGAATAAGAGACAAAGGGAAGATGGGAAAGTTGCCAACTGAACATGGTTGAATGTATAAGAGTCGTAGTGAGAAGACTGCAACTTTGAAGCCATACCAGACTGAAAATAGGATTTTTTTTGTGAAGGATCATTAATATTGTCATGACAGTAATAAAAACTTGCTTATTCAAGATGACAAAAGAATGTATGACCAATCTTTTAAATTTTTTTCTAAAATTTACAAATATTTCACAACTTTGGAGATTTAATGCCTTTGCTTATGTATCAAATAATTCATATCCCAGTAATGAATTATGTGTGTCTATCTATTCCAAAATATGTGAGAATTATTCCACATTCTAGCAGTTTCCTTTATTGATAATCATATTTGTCATAATTTATATTTACAATAGTAAAAGTATTAATAGCATGAATTCAGCATTGCTAATGTAACAACATTTTAAAGTCCTGGTAATTCTGGATAAAGTTTATATACACACACTCAATCTTTTGCTTGTGCAAACACTTATAAGTTGCTATTTCAAAAGCTAACTTTAATTCCAATTGTATTCCAGCTTTCTCATTAATCTATATTTCATGTTTTGCATTAGTTTAGGAAAATTGAAATTCATTTGCCATTGTAATATCCACACTGATACATTATAATTTTTACAATTTTACTGTATATAAAATTAATTTGAATTGTTTATTATAAACTTTATTTAGGTATGTATTTATGTGATTCAGTATGGGTGTTTCAAAATGTTGTAGTCAGTTAACATTAGGAAAACAAATTAAAAAATAAATAAATTAATATATAAACGTATTAAGTAATAATAAGTTACTTTTTAAATAGTTTATTATTATATTTTGTTCTAGTATTAGAATGGTTTGTGTTTTCTCTTTTAATTTATATTAATTCTATTTATTAAATTGATAAATATTTAAACATTTAAACAGAAAAGGCTTTCATTGGTTTAAATCTCTTTATTCTAGCTAAGGACTTTTGATACTTCCAGTATAATAATCACAACTTTATGAATTAATTTAGCTAAAATTTAATGTTATCTGTATTTGTTTATTATTTGTCAGATTTACATAAAATTGAATTTATTATTTTTTATCCAAATCTATGTAAATGTTGTTAGAGAGGCCATAGAGAGATACCAGTTTTTTTTATTCATTTAATGTGTACTTGTCTTGGACTATTTCCATATCTCCTTAAATTTTCTTTTTCTCTCATTTCTCTTAGTGCATAGGATATGTGATTTAGAGAGATCAAATTTGTGTCCTGATTGTAGCTCATGCCCTGTTATATAAGTAGTTGGGTTGGGTCACTCTTGTAGATAAGTTCACCCTCATTTCCCCAAAATATGAATTTGAGCAATTAATATTTTTGCACATGATTTTATAGACTACTTGGTGTGCAGCCTCCCTAGTTAGCTTATCTTTAGAATTATTCAATGACTTGTTTAATGAAGGAGTTGACCAGTAACTTATATTATATTTATCTGCACACGTGTTTCTTAATTTCTGCATGATCCTTGACACATAAGGAAGGCTAGTCTATATTTTCTCATCAGAGCAGGATTGTACCAGATTCTTGATTTTGTTGTAGAATTTCTCTATTTTAGCATTAATTTTTTTAGTTATATCCTATGTTTTTTAGATCTTTGGTGTATGTATCTATATTGTTTCTTTGATTGTCACTCTCTCTAAAAAATGGCCTCTCTAACAACATTTACATAGATTTGGATAAAAAACAAATTCAATTTTATGCAAAACTAACAAATAATAAAAAAATAATATTAAATTTTAGCTAAATTAATTCAGAAAGGTATGATTATGATACTGGAAGTATTGAAAGCACTTAGCTAGAATAAAGAGATTTAAACCAATGAAGGCCTTTTCTATTTATTTGTTCAAACATTTATCAATTTATTACAATTAATAGATAAAGGTAATATTTATAGTAATACTATTTACTTAAAATCAAAATTTTATGATATAGAGTAGCAGATTTTACACATTATTTTAGGGTTATTCATTTATTATTGACCAAGAGAATAACTGTATTGTAATATTTGAATTTTTATTAAAAAATTTAACATTTGATATTTATTTGAGTCAATATATGCTATAATATTTATCATTATGTTTCATATAATGTTGTCTTTAAATGATGTCAAAAGGAAAATCAAGGAAGCTTATTTCATTGCTAGTCACATAAATGCTAAAAATATAAAAGACGTCTTTTACAATTTCAAAAAATGGATGGTCTGAGTTGTTTTGCATAAATTTGCATACAATGAGTTTAATACATATTAAGGCTATGAATATGGAGTAAACAGGCTCTGAAAGTGCTTAGCCTATATTAAGATTTAGAGTGTAGTAGTTTCGAACTTTATATGTTGAAGCACATTGTATTAATTACAAAGAATTGGGAAACAAATTTATTATAACTCATACTTTGTAAATATAGAAGTTGACATTTAATTTCTTGATTTTGCTAATCTCTGTTATATGGTAGATGGTTAGGAGTTTCATGTTTTTTCTGAGTAGGAATTTTTAAATACACTCTCTTGGTTACAATATTTGTCACTGGCCAGTAAAATATTTTCTTCTAAATTAAATAAAGCTGATAATATTTTGAGAAAAGTAATGTAAGTTCACCAGTATCACTATATTTAGTGAGAGAATTCAAGTAATATTTTAACTATATATATACAGTTGTGCAGAAGGAAATTAACCTTCGATCATGTGCTGTTTTACTGATGACTGAGTGATAGATTTATAATAGTTAAGAAACAGCATGATTGGAGGTTAATTTTCTTCTACACAGTTACAAATTTTCAGCAGATAATAATAATAATAATAATAATAATAATAATAATAATAATAATAATAATAATAATAATAATAATAATAATAATAATAATAATAATAATAATAATAATAATAATAATAATAATAATAATAATAATAATAATAATAATAATAATAATAATAATAATAATAATAATAATAATAATAATAATAATAATAATAATAATAATAATAATAATAATAATAATAATAATAATAATAATAATAATAATAATAATAATAATAATAATAATAATAATAATAATAATAATAATAATAATAATAATAATAATAATAATAATAATAATAATAATAATAATAATAATCTGTACCTCACATTCAATCTTATTACTACTTGAGAACTATATACATATGTAGAAAGAGAGAAAATAATAGAAAACAGTATTATCAAATATCTTTGGGTATTAATGATTAAGGTTCTCTACCAGCTAGTTTAGTTAAATGACTCTAAAGATGAATATGTCTCTAATGTTTTTTACATTTTTATATTGAAAAGCAACAGTATAAAATAGCATTAGTGATTGTTAAATGATCATAGTCATATCAACACCCAAATTTAATTTCAAATTGCAGTGGAGAAGCCATCATAAATTATTCTTACATGTCATATTGAAAATCATAGATAATAGTGTAAAATAGACTAAAACTACATTATTGGAAGATGAGTTTCTCTAGTCTGAAGATACTCATCATGTTAATGAGAAAGAGCCATTGATGAATGATGTGATTATATATTTGTTGCTAATATTAATATAGGAAAAGGAAAATTTTAAGCTGAAAAGATATTTTGGTTGGAATCTGGGTATATGCAGAATATGAAATGAGGAATGCTTCATGAGGCAAATATGTCTAAATAGATTGCATACTCATTGATATCACATGAGTTAATGAAGATCACATGTAGTGTAGGTTTTATTGTCAGAAGGACTTCAGAGGATATAATCTTGTGAATGATTGATTGATATCACATTCTAAGGTCACTCTTTTAATATTACTATATACAAGTTTATATCTCAACAAATTCAAATGATTGAAGAAAAAATTGAAAAGTTTTATAACCAAACGAGATAGAAATTAACAAAATTTGCAAACAAGTTTCATGGTAATATTTTTGGACTGAAAATATTTTCAAACAATAGTTTGTAGTGTTCAGTGAATACAATTCCTAATGTTGGGTCTAGAAAAGAAATTAAAGCCATTAAATAGCATGAACTTGGAAGAAAAAATGTGAATTATAAACCAACTTATATGCTTTTTTTAAAATTAAGGTTTTTTATTGTTAAGATTAAGATATCTCTAGATGGAATATATAAATACAGTGTATTGGGTTTTCTATCTTTTTTTTTATATTTAAAAATAAATTATTTTGAGATTTTGTTTGTAATTGATGATGAATAGGTGAACTGTGGGATGAAAATAAAACAATTAAATTTGAATATCCAAAAAATTTGAATAAAATGAAACTTCCAAGAAAATCAAAATAAATATAAGAAGATATAATGATAATTGCAAAGAATAGAAGAAAAGCCAAAAAAAAAAAAAGAAGTTTTTTTAAAAAATAAATTGAACAAGAAATTCTAATAAGTGTCTGTATCCAGGAAAGATAAGAAGCAATATTTTAAAGAAGTTTCAGTTTCAGATAGGTTTTCTAAAAATAACAATGGACAGTTAATGGTCAAATTAACAGAGATTAAACAAAGGTAAAAGGAATATCCAAAAGAGCTAAACTACAAAGTTATCACTCCAGAAAATTTTAATTAAGTTTCATATATAACTTTCAATAATGAATGAGGTCACATGAGTATTGAGACTATTGTCAAGATTTAATTTATTGGAATTGATGGCATTTCATTAATGTTTTGTAACAAAACTAAAGAAGAATCACTAATAGTTTTGATCAAATGCCAGTTAATCTGAAAAATTATTCAATGGCCTATATATTGGAAGAAATTAACTAGTATTAAGTAATAATAGTTTACAGCAAAGTAGAACATAAATAATTGAATGGCTTTATTGCACAGGGACAGAACTCAAATGATCCAAGGACTTTACATTCTAGATTTTAATACTTTATTGTTACATTCAACCATGTCATAACAATATAGAAAGATGTCTACCAAATATACAAACTTGTTTTAAGAAAGGTTGACAAATGATTTTTGATAACATTGGATAATTAAAATACTAAAAAATACCAGAAAAAAACCTTATATGTGTGGCATTGATTACAAAGTAGTCTATAATTGAGTTGATCATGCAAAATTTTCAAGTATATTTAATAAAATAAGTGTACAAAAAAATTTATGTCCTTATACTTAATAACAAATCTTTATAACTATCATTGTTACCTACTCTATTTGATTAAATTATGTGGGGATCTACTTTAGATGAAGAGACACACAGACTCTGGCTTTGTTTAAGAAACTTTAATAGCAGAATGCAAAAATGGGATTAATGCCAGTTATGATTATGATGCCAGATATATTAACTATCTTCAAAATTGGTGATACAAAATAGTTAACAGTTTTTGCCTCCTTAGGTCATTTGTCAATGATGAGATCAGCATTCAAGAGATTTGTCTCAAATTGACGATGGGCAGACTGCAATGAAAAATATAAGGGAAGAAATATATTTAGCATCTATCTTTTAAAAAGGAAGCTTAGAATTGTTCAAGCTATTGTATTTTTTGGCACTCTATAGATGAGAATGTTCAATATGGAAGAGTGCAAACTGTTAATGCTTTTGAACTGTTGTGCTGATGAAGAATTTTGAGAGAAACATTTGATAGAAAGGAAACGATTGAGTGAAAACTTAGCAGATTGGACCTGAATTCTCACTTGAGATTGAAAATGCCTTATTTTACTCATATTAAGGAATGATCTATTTTATTAGAACAGTGTATATTAATCAGGGCTGAAAGAGAAGTTGGTTTACCACTAGTTATGTAGAAGGACGGCACAAAAAGTGAATGCGTTTGTTGAGCCACTGGAAAAATAGATCTTTTATTTGATAGAAATGCTGTTAGTGGTATTTGGTAATAATAACATATATGTGTAAACAGACAATATATTTTGTCTCCATCCTACCATAATTATTAATTATAAATGCTATATTTTCATTTGACTGCTATTTTCAGTTCAATGTTGCCATGAGTAAAATTATAAACATCAAAAACTTAAAAGACTTGGTAGTCCAGTCTACTCTTGATCTTAGCTAAACATACAAACTGTTATTTATTCATAGCCTGAGGGAGAGTTGCTCTCTTAATTCATATAAACATATATTTAGATATATATCTTCAAGTGTGTGCACACATTCTTATAAATTCTATTTATTTAAAGACAAAAGTTGATTTCTTGCTTGGAATTAATCAAGTTTTAATAAATTCGTAAACCATAAATTTTATTAAAAATTTTGCGTTTAGTTTCAAACTGAGAATAATATTTATATTATTAATCACAACGAAAAAAAAAAGACAGGCTATGCTTTTATTTATTTTTAATAAATATGTATTTTTAAATTTATTTATCATGAACTGATGTTTTATGGGTGTGGTTCATTATAGTTAGCAGTTTTTAACCTGTCTTCCACTTTACCACATTTCTATAAATGAGAAGCCCGATATGTTACCGATTCTGATTTTATTTTCAATTCATATTAATCTGATAAGTAAAAAACAAAAAAATAAAGGAAGAGGGGGTGGGAGTTGATAGAATGAATCTCAATGCGCAGCACACCTGTAAGTTGTTTAAGACAATTTTATGTGAATAATTAATATCGCGAATCCAACAGGTAAAATGTACAAGTTGTAAGATTTTCTAGTTCTGGCAAGTTTTTGAAAAAGTCACCCTACTGCAACTACCTGATTCCCCTTTTAAACAGGTGAATAAGCATTCCGACAGTTCTTTTTCTTTTAATTTGAAATAATGTTGGTCGTAACACATGGACGGACTTTCAGTGGATTTAGTCTGACTTATTTGTGAAAGGTGTGAAAAATTATTACCCCCTTTGATCGCAGGTGGATTTCAATGTTATTTTATGGTTGGTTTTTAACTAGTTTAAGTGATCCGCCGAAGAAGTTAGCTAACAGTTGCTACTGTATGTAAATATCGCCTAATTCAATGCATGTCAAACGTTGCTGTTGTTCCTCCGTACCTTGTACCACTGTTTCGTGGAAGACAACCATTGAGGATCCGCTGTCAGCATCTTCACCTGGTCACCCTGTAGGATATTCTATGGACAAGCTTTTACGGTCCATGGGGAATGTTTCTAGGGTCATAATAAGAGCTTTGCAGGAAGTTCTTCTACTATTGTGGTTATGGATACATAATGCTATATTTTCATACGAGGAGCCCGAAGTTCTTTACCAAGTACAACATTTACATGTAAGTTAGCGAATGCTGTGAGGGAATATTAATGATTTTAAGCTAATTATTTTATTTCTGGCTCTTTTAAATATTTCGTTAGAATGTTGTTTATTTTATATATTTGTTTAAATTGCTTAATAAAACTATCATCCTGTTATTTTAATTGCATTATTTTGAATTTTAAACTTAAAAAAAAAAAAGAAACCTGTAGTATTATTTAGTTATAGCGATTTAATAAAGATATCTTGCTATAATGGATATATATCTTTGACATTCTACAATCTAATATTCAAATTCAGAATGTTTTTTTTTTTTACATAGCTGAGAAAATCCCAAGCGAGCATAGCCTTTTTTCCCCCATGTAGCCAGTCCGTAGCCAAATTAGCTAGCTATTTTGTATTACTCGGTATATGATACTGTATCTAGTTATTCTTAGCTCGGGGGTAAGGCAAGTCCTGTTACAATCTGGGTCGGTCAGTTGATTGTCACTGTGTTGACTATAGAGAAGATCCCTTTATCACTGTAAGGTTAGCGTCATATATCCATGGACGCCGATCCCATGATTTACTTTATTTAATATAATTGTAAAACTAAAAGCAGTAATAACTAATCGCTTTTAATTATAGAAGCATTTATTTTAATTATGATGTAGATTGATTCTGATGATTTTGGAAAAAATAGAAGAAATGAAAATTTGGTAAATTTAGTGTACTGTTGAATATTTAATTACACAACTACATGATTTGACTCGAAATCGTATAACCAGCACATTAATTATTTTGATACCTTTATTTTAATAGTTTTATTGTATACTTTACCTATTATTGAGTTCTTCGTGTCTTTATAAAATGTAATTGATTAAATGGTCGTGTGGTTAGTTTTCAATTGTTTTTTTTTAAGAAAAAATTTATTTAGGTATAAATGTATTGGGAATGTAAACTAGTTAAATGAACACGTGTTGAATTCCTTATATAGATATTGATATCATGAGCTCTTTTTTTTTTAACGTGCAATATTGGATAATTCATACCAAGCATTTTTGTGTATATATATGTACGTGTAATTTGGTGACCAATATAATTTTCTATTTTCATGTACAGTACATTAAAAAAAAAAGTTTTATTTAATATCAAATATATTTAATTACAAATATGGATGTATTTGCGAGGGAGAGATACGTGACGTCAACAAATCGTAATAACAGTCTGTCCAGGAAATATTAAATCAACGTGAAAAAACTTTAACGAACCTAAAAAAAGATTTAAAAAGTCCAAGAATTAATATTTTGTAAATATTCTCTGCATCAATTAATAGGGAGGCATCGGTTCAAAAAAGCTTGCGTGTAACAGTGAGTCAATCAACAACTCGAGGTTCTGCTTATAAATTACACATTGCTTTTAGGATAATTTGCTATGGAGGAGGTTAATCACGATAAACTACCCTAGTTGATAATAAATATCGCTGTAGAGCTAACTTCATATACATCATATGTATATATTGCAGGGAAGATATGCAGAAGTCCTAGATGAGAGAATTTTGTACAAATTATAAAATGTTTTCTCAGTCGAGGGCTTTTCTTTGGTATGCTTATTTAAATTCTTATAAATGACTAGAATTTGAAATCATACTGGGTAAAGCAATTTTTTTTTCCAAGTTTCAACAGGCATAGGATTTTATTTCAAGAATCAGGCTCATAATCACCCTACATAACCATCAAAAATTTGATGGTAAACGAATTTCTCTTAAGATGTCACCAATTGGCTCTTAGTAAAACTGGAATATTTTTTCTTCACAGTTTTTCCTTTAAGAGATTGAAATGGCATCAACATTAACTTATTTAAATGCTGTTTTACTTAAGGGCAGTCACATTGCGCATGTCTAAACACTTACAGTCTCATCCAATATAATAAATATTTATTGAAGCTATATACCTTCATAGGTTTTCATCCATTAAAGTAAATACTGATGGACAACAGTCAATTTTATCATTTGAAGGCTTGCTTCTAAATAAAATTCTCTTTGAGTTGAAACAGTATAATAAAATTTTTGATAATAGCTCAAAAATCTTTGCATAAATTTATTTTTAATTTTAATTGCACCAACACATTTTAAGCAGCCAATCTAGCAACTTTGTATAAATGAAATATTAATTATTCCAAATATTCTACTAATTAATTAACACATGAAATTACACTTTTCATTTTTTATAGTTGATCATATGTTTTGACATTTCCTTGAGATCATGATCTTTAGATAAATAATTAATTGTTTGTTAATTTATTATTTTCTGTGTCATATTTTAATTTTTATCCAATGTTTTACTAGTTATATTTTTTATTAAAATAATTCATTGTTGTCTATAACATCAATTATAAATGATAATAATCTCATAAAGTTTTTAGTAGTTGGCCAAGATTATATTCTTATAGTCATTTTTTTTTAGACAGCAGAAATTATGAACATTTTTTGTTAAAATTAAAGTAGAAGAATTCAATGTCTTAGCTGTTTGCATTCTAATAAAGAATTGATGATATGTTTTAGAAATTGTAATTTGGAACATCAGAACCACAAAAATGAATATTTTGATATAGTAATGTCAGTGTTGTATATAAGTTGCATAAGTGTTATTAATTTATTTTGATTGTTTTTATTTCTCAATTTTAATCCAAAAAATATTTCACAAAATTGCCATAAAAGATATTCAAGATTTTGTGTATTTTTTACTACCATCAATCTTAGAATCATTATATAATCTTTTCATTGCTGTGCATTTTTCAGAATTTGATATTACCTGGATCTATGTCATGATAAGACATAACTTTACAAGAAAAATAAATAATATATAATATACCATTCTAATGCAAATTGGAAGCCATATCATTTGTTCTATAATTTCTCTTAGTTATTAGATGTTATCCATACTACTATAATCATTTTTAAATCCAGCTTTTTTTTAGCTGTCTTAATTTGTTCTCATTAGACAGTTTGTAATGATCTTAATAAATGTTGTATATAGAACTGATAGAATAATGATAGGTTTTGTAATTTCTAGTATTTTTTTAAAAACTTTTTTTTGTATATCTTAATAATTTTTATATTCTTCTAATGATCTGGGGTATTTTTATCATTTGAACATTTGATATATAAAAATGAGAATACAAATACAAACTAAATTGTTATCTTAATTGAAAACTATCAGTCATTTGAGAAAGAAGAGTATGATGTTCACGTTAGGGAATAGCCCATCTATTTTTTTTTACCAGGAACAATCACGATGTGGTAGTATCAGATACTCCAGCATGTTATTACCACAATATATGATGAGTAAATTAGTCTTATGATAAAAGTTTATGTAACAATGCATTACAATAGTTGTAATTTGTGGATACTATTGGAATTCTGGACATTTCAATATATAAATAAAACCAATCTCATTTAAATCAGGATGTCTGGCATTTTATTTTTAATATTATCAAAAGTACAACTTTTCTTTTAAAAAACAAACATTTATTTCTTTGTTTTGATATAATATTTTATTTTTAAGTTATTTTGCAATAGTCAAAATGTGATTTTAAATGTTTTTTGTTTTTTTTTGTAATCTGAATTTTTTATTTTTAAAAGTTAATTAGAAATCTAAATAGTTAAAATGAAGCATTTAGACTGTACTTTCACTAAAAGCACTATTATCCGGCTTCTCTTAAATATTCAAATATTGTGAAAAAAGTGTTTGGCTTTTTATACTTCTAAGCATTTCATCTTGTCATTGAGGACAGTACATAGATAAATAATAATTTTTTTTTTTAATGAAACTTAATAATTTTTAAAATAAACAAAATAGTCTACAAATGATTATTTATGTAAGTAGATCTTGTATAAAATTTAATGTACTTTGTCATAGGATAGTGTATAATATTTGATTTATATATGTATATACAGGTACAATATCCTTATTCTAACATATACTTCTCTTAGCAATTTTGCTAGATTAAGAGAACTAATAGCAGTAATTCAATTGTAAATTTCTTGTCTTATCAATAAAAAAAAAGCCTCTATTGGTTTTAAAGCATGAAACTTAAATATAAATACATTACTATATTAAAAAAAAAAATAGAGGCATAGATCACATGACCCCCATTCTCTTAAGCTTGTAAGATATAAACAATGAGCATTGCCAATTGCTCAACAAGCTTTGTGATAAATGCTTAATCAGTGAAAGCAATTAAAATATGTCAGGAATCCCCCCCCCCCAACCTCTGACCATGGTTTTGTGCTTTGGCACTCCTCAGAGAGGTGCTAGGATAGGTTCAGACACTAAATCTAAAAATACCAACCCAAAGCTAGCATTTATCTAAAAGTTATCTATTGAGTGGAAAATCTGAAATTTTCAGACATCTACATGTGTTCAAGCCCAGTATCCAACTCAAATAGCTATATGGGGCTGAGAGATCTTCAGCCAAACCATATATTAGTAGTCTTAGCAACATAACATCACATAAGACTTAAAGCAGAGACTATAAATAGTCAAAAAATAGTCATAGATCACATGACCCTATTCTCCTAAACTTCTAAGATATAAACAATGAGTATTGCCAATTGTGCAACAAGTTCATTGTTTACATTGCTACATTATCTTTATATAATAGGAATCAATGGGTTAATTTATTTTTCACTTTATTAATTATGAATATTAAATAGCAGTATTGAGATTTTATTTATTATCTATTGGATATATATTTACAATATATTCTGTACTTTAAAGTAACACTAATTTTTTATATCAGTATGGCAAAGTAATAATATTAATAACAAAATATTTACTGATTATTTTTTTCAATTTTCTTTTTATGTGCAAAATTCTTGTTGCTTTTTATTTAATAATTTTTTTTTATTGTTTTTGTTTTTATAATGTTGTATAAGATTCTGCAATTTCAAATATTTTTATTAAACAATTATTGAAGTTACAATCTCTCTTTATTTGCTGGTTTCTCTATAAATCCTCATTGAAGTTAAAATAAAATTTTAAAATTGAGGTTTAGTATATTTAAATTCAGCATAATTTGTTGAAATTTGATACATTTCTTATAAATTACTAGCAGTGTGAGATAGCAATACAATATTTTAGGTAGTTGACAAGTTTATTAGATATGGACTACTGGGCAGTGGAAATTTTGAATATTTTTAATATCAAATTTAAAGTCATTCTTAGAACTTCAATATGTTTTAAGTAAGGCATGCAAGAGGGCAGTATAAAAACTTTTTTGGTTTCAATTGAAAGCTTGAGTAAAGATATAACATTTTAAAATTAAGGTTTAACAGATTTAAGTTTAGTAGAATTGTTTGAAATTTGGAACATTAGATACAAAGCATTGTCAATGCAATATGACTCTAATTTTAAGTAAGTGACCTACTTTTTAAATATGGACCATTGACTAGAGAAAATTTTGAATAATTTGATATTCAATTTAAGTCATTTTTTAGTACTTCACTATGTTTTAAGTAATATATGCATTTTTTTGTCTAATTGAAAGCTTGATTTAAGTTAGAATAAAATAAAATTAGTTTACAATATAGTTTTGTTAAGCATTTAAAAAAATAATCCACTTTTCAAATATATAAAAAAGTCAAACACTTCTAACAGAAAGGATGGATCTATATTTTAAGTTACATGATGATTTATTATATGCATATAGAATAATGTATATATATTAAATCTGCTCCTATGCATATTAACTGATTGCAGAAATATATATATATATTGTAAAGCCAAATCAATTTAAAATAAAATCATAAACATTAAAGCAAAGTTTGTAGGGGATTTGAACCCAGACTTTCAAGCTCCTTACAGGTAACCAATCTATCTTCTACAATTGATACACACAATTACACGTGAAAAAGATAAATGATCTTCAATATATGTTTCATGTTGAAACAGTACTCATTAATTGATCCAGATTATCTCCTACATCTATATAATGAGTGCTTCATTTGTATTAACTACTTCAGCTTCAAGCTGCCATATTGAACTTTTTAAAATACTGGCCTGAGACACAATTTTCATAATAACTTCAGTTTTAATTATGTTAGATCAAAAACAGTTACATTGTTAGAAACTAGAAAAATTAAGGAAAACAATAAGCATAAAATAAATAGTGATAACTATATAAAAAATAAGGAAAAAAAGAAATTTTCACATCCAAAATAATTATTATTTTATTGTTTGTTCATAATTTGGAAATTAACATTAACTAAAATTCAAAATACATCTTCAGTAATAATTTCTTTCTATTCCTTACAAAATTATCTTTCTAAACATGTATAATATGTCTTACCTGAGATAATCCACAGCTTCACAATCTCCAAAAGAAGTCGGATATGATTTCTTCATTTTTATCTTGTACCCCAAATGTTCTAAATGTCAAAGGCATCTATAAAGAAAAAGATTCATCCTAATAAAAGATAAAAAAAAATCATAGCAATTGGCTTCTTGTCTGTCTAAAACTAGAAATTGTAGGCTACTTTCTATATCACTGATAAAATGAGTTTCATCTCTTCATTTTATATTTTTTTTGTGTGTACAATAGTGATGTTTATATTCTTTGTGGTCACCAGTGATGTTTATATTCTTTATGCACTGCACAAGTGATGTTTATATTCTTTATGCACAGAAGTGATGCTATCTTCTTATATTTATTATACCACAGATATAATTTATTTGCATATAGTCTATAGACTTGAAAATAATGTTATGAAACATATAGCAAAAGCAAAGCATGATCAAGCATAAACATAAACAAGAATCAGAATTGGATTATATGTTTGAGTATGCAATGTTTGTATACATTTGATTATTAGTTTTATAACCCATTGCTTGTAAAACATATTATATAAACATAATTAATGATTTTCAAAAAGTATACTTTTTGAAAATCATTATTTTTATAAAAATAAGAGGATTAGTGTAGATAGAACTTTAGAAAATTGCGATATGAATTATATACTAATAAGTTAATTACGATATGAATTCTATACAAGTAAATATATAATTACAAACTAAATCACACTAATTTTTCGATAAATATGAATTCTATGTGAGCATAAATAAATGTATTACAAACTACCTTTAGAAAATTATGATAAATATGAATTCTATACGAGCATAAATATATAATTACACACACCAATTTTTTGATAGATATGAATTGTATATGAGCATAAATAAATAAATATATAACTACAAATTAGCACATACTAATTACAAACTAAAATTAATAAAAAATATTATTTTTTCAAAAAATGTTTAAAAAAATTAAAATTTTTTACTTACGAATAATTATGTTGTTGATCTGTTGTAGGCCTTGTTTGTGAATAATACCAGAGAAAATTTCACTTGCAGCCATAAAACATTTTGTCTTTTATCGTTTCGTGATAAGTACAAAAATTACCAAAAAAAAAACAAAACAAAAAAAAAGTAAAAAATTTGCCCAAAATCCAAATTTCAACCGATTTTTTTGAAATAAAGATCATTTGAAAGCTAACATATACAGCTATAAAACGGCCATATTTTGTAAGATGTCATGATTATACTTTTTACATCAGCAAAGAATGAAAATAACATGTCATCAAATGAGCACATGAAGCGCTTGCTTCCTGCCAACAGCACTGAAAAAGTTAAGATAGCAAATTTTCAAACTTTAATGGGACAGGTTTGAATCTATTCCATCCAATTTTCCAGCCTTCTATACCATTGAAAATCTGATGATGGGACACCCAAATCCCTTGATATCAATATTATTATATCCATGTTGACCTTAAGTCATTTTGACCCCTTACATATAGGTCTTTGTTTACTTAAATGGTTACTGACATAAGGTCAACATGGCATGAGAATAATCTCTTGATTTGGACATTTCATCATCAGATTTTAATGTTATAGAAGGCTGAAGAATTGGATGGTGAAGTAGATCATAACCTGTCCATTAAAGTTTGAAGATTTGCTGTCTTAATATAAACTGAGCACTGATTAAATATGTATGTGGGAGATGATGATCTGGACCAACTGATGAGTGCTGGTTCAGCATGAAATACATATTGGAGATCATTTATATTATGTGTATCAGTTGTATGAGATAGATTGGATAGCTGAAGGGAGCTTGAATATCTAGGCTCAAATCCTCTACATTTTTACTTCTAAACTCCAAGGATATAAAGTATATCTGTATTTAAATGTTAAAATAAAGTTTGTGTAATAATATTGTTTTAGTAGGTTTTTTTTAATAAAAAAAATCAATTTTTAAAAGAAAAGAAAAACATAGCAAACACTTATCAAAAGAAAGCCTATCTTAATATTTTAAGTTACTTAATGATATATTATACGTATATATATATATATAATGTACATAGACTAAATCTGATATATACTGTAGATAAAGGGTACATATTAACTTACTGCAGAAATATCTAGTGATATATATTAACTATAGGTGACAAATTGATTTAAAGTAAAATCATATGTATTAAACAAAGTTGATTCAATATGGTTTTGCTAAGCATTTTTTTTAAAAAAAATTTTTTCGATGAAAAGCAAAAATGTCAAACACTTTTCACCAGAAAGGATTTAATGATTTAGTATACACACATATAATTATAGACACATACTAAATATATATATATGAGATATGTATACATATTAACTTATTAAAGAAATATGTAATGATACATATTCAAACTGTTATTGTCAAGTTAATTTAAAGCACAATATGGTTTGACATTTTTATTTACTGTGCCAACACTAAAATATTAAAAATAAATAGAAATAAAGATTCTTTATAGTAAATGCTTTTACTTACTGAGTATTAAAAACAACAAAAAAAGTTTTTTCTACCATAAATGGGTTTTTTAGATTTATCATGAAATAAAAATATCAGGAATCCAGAAATTAAGTTAATCAAATAGGGATTATCTTAATTAATTTCTGAATTTACCACACTTTTATTTCAAGTTTAATTTAATACCCCAATTATGGTTGAAGAAACAATTATTTTTTTTTAGTGCACAGTAAATAAAATCGTTTATTAAAAAAAAAAAAAACTATTTCTATTTATTTAAAAAATATGTTTGAAGTTTTTTTTTAAGAGAAGAATTAAAATTATAAATATAATTTTAAGCAGCTGACAAAGCAAGAAAGATTAAATAGAAACAGGCATTCACATCATTTAAGTTTATTAATTTATATATTGAATTGTGTTTTTTCTTTGTTGTTGTTTTAAAATGTGGATATTAATTAATTTATTGCATTTTATTTATTATTATTATTGCTACTATTATTGTCATTTTAGCATTTACCAATTCAGGATTAAATAAACATGATACATTATTAAATTGTAACTCATTTTAAAATAATAAATTTAGCAATTGTCAAATTTGTAGAACTTTTTTTTACTCTTGTCCTGATATTTGAAGTTGCCAAATTTTTATAATTAGAATGAGGATGTTTCTTTTGATTAGAAAGAAGATTAATATGTATGGTGGTTATCCAGCACAGTGCAAGAATTAATAAAAGTAAATCAAGAATGTCAGTATTTGTAATGCTCAGTAATGTTATGAAGAAAATAGATAAAAATTAAAAACAGGTTTTTATAAATATGGCAGAATAGTGGTCATTATATATAAACTAGTTATGCTTTGAAAACAATTACAAATAAAGTTGAATAAAGATTGAGAGATAAGCGATCACAAAAGCAACAAAACTTATTATATAAAGGTTAGACAAGTTATATGACCAGTTATATAAAAAGTTTATTATTTATTTGTTCATTTTAATACTTTTTAATTTTTTCATGCTTTGTCAATTTTATACTTATTAAATATTTTATCTAAGAAGTAGCTTATGAATTCTTTTAAAATTTCAATTAACCAGGATTATCTGAGTCTACTCCTCTATGTGATTTCTTTTAAATAATTTTATTACTCAAATCCTGTCATATAATAAACAACTTGAATCATGATGTTTTTTATAGTATGGTATGATCATCATATTTGCAACATTTGGTTTCAGGTCTTTACAATAGTGCTGAAAGTTGTGAATAGTGATGTAGATTATATAATTTATATATATATTGCAAAATTGTAGGCAATGGTGAATTCTGGTCATGTTAGATATTACAAACTTATTAAAGTAAATTTAGAATGGGAAAATGAGAAACTATTTTTTCATAATTGTTTTTATAATAACAAATATTAACTTATTTAAAGATTTTTACATTCCTTAAATGATAATATGAAAATTCCAAATATTTTTAAAAATAATGCAAATATTTATAATTTTTTAAGGGTAATTGTAAAAAGAGAAAAAGTATATAAAAATAATAAAATAATAATTTTTTTAATTCTCTCTTCAGTAATTTATTGATTAGTTTTAATTTTTAAACAATAATAATAACAAAGATAAATAATTCACATTTTAAATAAAGTTTTATCAGGTTTTTAAAAGAAAAAAAGATATTAACAATTTTGATAAGAAATATTAGTTTTTAATTAATTAGAGTTGTTTTTTCTTTATCTTTTTAAATGAAAATGTAGTGTTATTCAAATGAAAGTGTAATTTAATGAGTATATAGTTTTTTTTTGGTTAGTTAATGAAAAAATAATAACTACAGAGGAATTTCAAGAATTATGATAAGATTTTTTAAATTATTAAAAAATGGAGGGAAGTAATCTTTTTGTAAACATAAACTTGATTGGTCATATTTAATGATGTCATGTGTGAGATAACATGTGATTGAATGTAAAATGAGTATTCCAAAAAATTAAGATTGGGGGGGGCAGTTTAAGCAGTAGCTATCAATGTCTTGTGAGCAGTGGCCATTTTTGATGCAGTTGTTGAAGAAAACAGTAACAGCAGTTCATCTGTAAAGAGAAGTGAATTTTAAGTTTTAGTCTGGAGCAAGACTAACTTCACTATTAGTTTTAAAAAATGCTTTCTTAAAATGGATTTGGAAAACATCATGTGCTAAGCTTTAGCTAGAAGCTGAGCATTACCAATTCTCACTATGTAGTAGCATGTTTACTAAAAGAAAATGTAGAAAGAGAATACCATTGGAGTAACCTGCAACAGACATGTAATCCATCCAAAAGTATGTCACTCTCAGCCTATGAACCTGACCTGAAAATTATTGGAAAATAGATCAATTCAGTCTGTACTAACCTGAAAAATTATTACATTCTAAACTGGATAAATTTAACTGTGTTTATCTTAGAAATCAGTGTTAATGGAGAAGTTATCATAATGGAAATTTGAACCTACATAAGGAAAAGTTAATAGAACTTCTAGGGAAAAAAATAATTATTTAACTCAACATTTGAAGTTTACAAGAAGAAAAACTAGCATGAAAGAAAACTGAAAATTATTGATATCGAGGAAAGACTCAAAAGAAAAAAAATCCATTGTAAAAAAGTATTGTAGTATGCACATCTACATTTACAAATTATTGTTAATATAAGTAATAATTTTTAGAATACATAATAATGAGTAATTTTTAAATTGTTTTTTTTTTTTTAAACATAGGATCTTTCCATTTTTTTTTTAAAAAAGGAAAGTTTTAATTAATTAAAAAAAATTTCCATTATATATTATTTTTTTAAAAAAGGGAATAAACCAGATAGTGAAGGTTAATTAATGTAGTAATAAAATCAACTGGTTTTTGTATATGAAATTATATATCTTTTTTTTTGTGAATGTGGAATTATCATAGTAATGTTAATTTATTTATTTCTCCAGCAACCTGTTCTATGAATTGGCAGTGTATGTGACTTGATTTCATCATAGCATAGTTTTTAAGGAATTTGTAAATTATCCTAGTGAGATTATTTAAATTAAAATACATTAAGTATATACATGTACATGTTTTTTTTGTTCATTGTCACAGTCCCTAGAGTTTTTTTGTTCTTGTGCTAGTTTTAGAGCAATAATGGTTAATTTATTTGTACATAGGGTATATATTTGTGTTCATGTCAAGATCACTTTTAAAGTCTATTACTGCACTTTATTTTTTTATAGAGATTATAAATTAGTTTATAATAGGTCTGTATATTCATGGATTCATGGTAACATATGACCAGAGCATTAATATTGATCATCATGTATCAGAAACCCAACATTTTTTCATTACGATTAATAAATTAGCATTTAATTATATGCTTGCAGATAATTGTATATCATGGCCTAAATTTGGCATTGGCTAGATAAGTAGCTTATTCTTTTGGTATAGAATTTCTTTTAGATCCAGGCACAAAGGATGACTGTTGATTATCCTTGTTTAATGCCAGTAATGTAACTATTATTGTTGTTGTAATGACATTTTTGTTCTATGCAGATTCTCATGCTCCTTTTATATTTATTCATTTTATATTTGTTAATACAATGTTAATTGATAATGATTATTTATTCATGTGATAATTTTGTCCCATCTGTCTATATCACCACTTCTCTCTTTAATACCATTACAATATACATAACTTAAGTGTTTAACATATAAATATAATTATTAATAGAATTTATTTTAAAAATTATATACTAAGATAGCAAAAGTCGTTAACATGAAAAAAAAATAGGACAATCAAATTATGAAAAAAGTAGTAATACATTGAAATATAGAGAACATAGTCTGTTCTATATTATATTTAGATGTAGGTGAATAGAGATATCTGAATGTATTCACTAGTTCACTCTCTACTTCATTATTTTTGTGATGAAAATTAAGAATAATGATGAAATGCAGAAGTTATAATATATTACATAATTTTTTTGAAAAGATCATATTTCTGAATCATATATATAACATGTTGTTAAAATCAGTAAGTGGCTTGTATTTTTTGACTGTCTTCATATAATCTCAGTGCTTTTTGATGCCATAATATGCTATTTTTTGTGAAATATTTGTTTTTTCACTAAGTAATTATCATATATTCTGGATATAACTAATAATTTCCATAGCATAAGTAACATTAGCACAAATTTATTTTTTTCTATTTTGCAAATTAATGATTTATTCTTATTGAATATCTGGTTAGCTTTAGCTTATAAGGTATTTTTCCCTCCAAAACTTCATGCGAGTTGATTTTAAGCAAAATTTTTAATTTTTTTATTCACTCTAGAAAACATAATCAATGTAAGTAGCTGTGTAGCAGTGTGATTGACTGAATAAATATTTGAGAATGAATGTCTAAAACTAAGAAGATGGTTGCTATTATACAGTCTAAGTACTATTTACATACAATTTATGACATTTTAAAATTTTATTTTCATTTAATTTTTTGTAAATTCATGTGTTTTTATAACATGGATGCAGATCGTATTGTATATATATATATCAATATGAATTTTTTAGATTTTATATCTTTACTATATATCACTTAAAAATAAATAGTTATAGGCTTTATGCATAATTAATTAAAATATTTTATAAATGTTTTTAAAATTAAATTAGATGATATTTATCAGTTATCCCAGCATCCTTATACACAGCATATACTCCAATATTATTTTTTGTATATCAAAGATAGTATTTCAACAATACACATTTGTGAAGAATACACATAAATTTTTAAGAATTTTTATGATAATTTTTTTTTAAATAACTGAAATCTATTAATATATTAATTGCATTTATGTCACATATGACAATATCTGAAAGCAGTTTGGTAAGTCTGAGTTCAAATCTCCTATATTTACAATTCGGCTCCAGGTATAAGAGGGCCTGGTATTTCAAATCCTTTAAATAATCATTACTGTAATTTCTAAAAATAAAAGTTTTTGATAACATGAATGGGTAGAGAGTAGATAGAGATGACTGATTAAAAAATGGAGATTACTATATACTTTTATGGGAAATATAAAACATATTTGAATTTAAGCTTATATCTAAGTGCAAAGAAATAAAATCATTTCTAATCTATAAAAATAATTACAATTTGTGTATTTTGAAAGGCAATTATTATGAATAAATGTATGAAAAAAATACTCTGTGTGATGAATGTTAATAAATGTAAAACATTGGTATGAGACATTTTGAAGAGACCTGGTTGGACCAAAATTCACTGGTTTTTAGCATATTTTTTCCGGTGTATAATGCAAAATATTTGAAATATAAGAGGGATTGTTAGATTAATTTCTTTACATATATATATATATTAATAAATTAAAGCTCCATGTTATATATATATATATGTCCACAGATGGCGTCCTACCAAGACTGCCAATCAAGCGTATGTTTTGTTTACATAAACGTCAGAGTAGTTAGTATTCACTATCTCTAACTACTCTGACGTTTATGTAAACAAAACATACGCTTGATTGGCAGTCTTGGTAGGACGCCATCTGTGGACATAAATACAAGCGTTAGCAAGTTTTTTAACTTGCATTTTTGTTTATCATATATATATATATATATATAATACAGATATAGTAGGTTAATGAACTATAGAAATAATTGATTGTGAATAAAGAACTACATTACATTTTACTAAAATAATTGATGATTATCCTTTAAATTATTATTTATTTGAGAATTCTTTCAACATTTTTATGTTGGTGTCAAAATTTTACAAAATGTATTATTTGTATGGACAGATATATATTGGGAATGCCAAGAAGGGATTGAAAGTGATATTCAGTAGTAAGAAAACAGGTATCATTGATATTGTTGAAAGAATATAGAAGCTCAAGTGGATCTTGACTGTGCATATTGTTAGGAGAGATGGTAATATTTGGATAGTTAAAGTCTGAAATTGGGCTATATATCAAATTGATGGATGAGAGAACGTTTTCTGGTGTGTCATGGAGAAAAGAAGCTATGGATCAAATAAATTGGATTAAAGCCTGACATGAATTAATAATTATTAAAAATCCCAATGATGTGTTGATGTGTTAAATTGAAAAAATATTTTTTTTTCCATCTTTACCTTCAAATAATTATTTTGTTTATTGTTTTGTTTTTTTATTTTTTAAGCTATATTGAATTCAGAATGAAAATGTATTGAAAATTTACTTTGATGATTTTAGATAACAGACATTAATTTAAGTCATTATTTAGTTCTTGTGAAATTAAATATATTCCCACGTATTTTTTACACTCTAGTAATATATGATTAAAAGATATTTCATTTCAGACATTTAACATCAGGTAACAGTGAAGTAAATGATTAATAACTTAAAATATTTCAGATTAGTTTACTTTAACTATTTTGAGATTTGATATATTAAAATAAATTATGTATATTTAGACATACCTAGAATTTCCATTATACCACACAGTTCTTAAAACATATGAATAAAGACATTTGGAAAAAAAACAGACACACAAGATACTCTTCAGTTGTCCAGACCCAAATCTCTTGCACACGTCTTCATTATTTCTTCAATACTTATTAATGACATAAATTACAGAAAGGTCTTGTATATTTGGGGTAATTTTGATTAAACATACATATATATTGAAAGTTTTCTTTTGTAAAATTGAATTATAAAAGATTTTAAATAGTTATATCAATTAATGTAACCATTATATATAACATGTATAGTATAATCATGGTACCAGATGGTCCAGATTATTGATGATGATCAACATTGATATAATGAATCCAGTGTTATTGATGAACTATTTTTATAGTTATTTTTAGCAATTATGTATGTGCATGCAGATGAAATGTTGTTTACATTTATATTTTACTCTAAGTTTGTTGATGGTTAGATGATGAATAGTCTAAGATTTTATAGTATCAAGGTTGGCTAATGATTGTTAATTTCATTGATTAACTTGCTGCTGATATTCTGACTATTGCAGATTATTTTTGGTGATACTATATTTATTGCTTCTGATGCTGATTTTTTGCTCATTTTTTATACTTAATAAAATTAGTAATGCGCTTTAGATGATAATGATTTACATAATCTTTGCTACCCCTGCGTTACAATATATATATATTGAAATAATATTTTTAATGGTTTATAAATAATTACAAACAATCTTAAAATCCGCAGAAGTACTTTCGGTTACTTTCTAACCTGCCTCAACTGCCATTAAATTCAAAAATCAAAAGCGGAAGCAAACATCATCAATTCAAATTCCACGAATCTCGTATTTTAATGTTAGAAGCTTGTCGATTTATTAAATGCATTTTATTCCTGTTTATAAAAATTGCCTCTTTAATTTTTCTTTTACTATGGTTTCTCTCTTCATGAAGAATTTTCACATTTTCAAAATTAAATTTAAATTTATATTTACATGTTTTTTCATGATCAAAGAAAACTGAAGAAGATATTAAATCACCATTATTTTTATTTTTTACACGCTTATATAATAATTCATGTTCCTTCAATCTTTTCTCAATACTGCACCTAGATTCACCTATATATGATAGCATACAATCACAAAAAAATTTGATATATAACATTACTTTTTTGCTTGAAAGGTATGACATCCTTAGAATTATTGACTAATTTATTAATATTGTTTGGAACGTAGAATGAAACATTAAACACATTCTTATATAAATCCTTAAAAAATTTTTACTTGTGGATTTGAAATAAATGGAATAGATATCCATTTTTTATTATTAATCTTCATTTTTAAAAATAAAGTTTTAAATAATAATGTATACTATATGATATATCCTTCTTGTGCTATATGTCCTCGTATTTTTGCAAATATAAAATTACATAAAGAAGGTAATCCTTTGCGAGTTATGATAGATTTCGGTAGTTCCTTCATATATCAGACTTCTAAATATATTGGTAAACTTTTACAAGATTTTTTAGGATTTGGGGATAATACAATTGCTTCATCATTTGACTTTGTAAATAGTATTAAAAATTTAATTATTGATGAAAATGATGTTATTGCTTCATTGGATGTTACAGAAATGTATGGATCTATTGATAGAATGAATTCCATAAAAATAATTGAACATGCATTAAAAAGTAAAAATATTTGTAAATATACAATAAAATTTATCATTGATTTTTTAAAATTTTTTAATGATTAACATTGTTGCATCTTTTGAAGGTCAAATGTTAATGAATCGCCAGTCATCAAATGTTAAGATAACAGAATTGTGGGAAATCTGAATTGAACTATGGGTATTGTTAAGGGTTGTCTCGTTTTGATTATTCAACGTTATATAGTTGATAAAGACTACAAAGTGTATAGTCGAAAGTACTTCTAAAAGAATATAATTTATATAAATTGTACTGTATTTTGATATATATATTGATTTGTATATTACGTATATTGTGAAACGAATACAGATATCAAACTTTATTTATTATATATATATATGTTGTGGGTATACCCATTGCCTGGTTCTAGGTAATAATAAATCAAGAATTGCTTGGGATGTCACAGTATGGAAGATAGCACACTATGTAATAGTAGCAGAACAGAAAGATGCTATTGGAAATGCAAGACACAAGTGTGTTCTGTATGATAGTAACACTAAGGCAAAAAGCAATATCTGCACACATTAATTTAGTTTAATTTCTCCTGAAAGTGAAGTAGCTAAAGAATTTAGCAAACTTTTTTTTTTTAAATAAAAAAAATTAGCGGGATGAAGGGAGTGAGTGTAAAATCTTAATACAAATTACTACAATTTGATCCAAAAAGTGCGTCATTTTTTGTGTTTATATGTTTAACACTAGTTAAATATTTTCATGATTATTACTAACTATTTATTACATTAGATATAATTTTTTTATTTTTAGCTATAGTATACATTTTAAAGTTAATTAAACATTAATATATCTATTTGTCATTAAGTGCAACCACATGGTATAATTAATGTAACTCCTTTCCCACTCTTCCATGCATAATTTTTCTTATTATATATATAATCTTATGTTTAATTTAATAATATATAAAATTTTGTTTACATGATATTTTTCTGAAGAAAAAAATAAATAAATAAAATTATTTTTATGATAATTTTGCATATTTTTTTATATTTATATTGGTTCCTTTTTTTTGAAATAGCTTCAAGATATTAGAATTCACACTTCTTAGCTTCAAGGAGTATTAGAATTCACACTTCACTAAAAGCCTTTTTTTAAATAACAGCAAATATCTTTGTTAAAAAATTATCAAAATATTTTTACACTATAAAAAGCTAAGAAGATTCAGGCATTAAATTAAAATTGATTATTACAAAATTATGCATTTTGGTCTATTAAAAAAAAAAAAAACTCACTTCAAGATTTTAACTGGACTTTGGCATTTATGTTTATTTGGAACTTTAAAACGGAACACACAATAAAAATATTAAAAGTTTAAGCCAGAATTCAAAATTTGTAATAATTTTTTAAAAAATTTATTAGCATTTAAATTGAAAATGTATTTAAACTCTTAATAACAAAAGAAAAAAAACTTAAGTCAACCCTAGATTTTACATATATTTATTAAGCAGAAAAAAAAAAAGTGAGTTTGGGATGGCAATTATAATAGATATTTAATTCAAGCATATATTTCACATACATGGATATGCTAATCATGATTACATTTTTTCAGTCGAAACTTCTAACACCAATACCTGTTGAAAAATGCACTAATATTTCCAATGTTATAAATTAAATGCAAATTTAAAATATTTGGACTGCTTTAATTTAAATTAATTAAATAAATAAATAGCTTTTTTTTTGTTGTGTTTAAAAGTTGGACCTTTAATTCCAATATAAATTATAGACCACATACTTATTTATTTTTCATATCTTGTTTATTCTATGAATTATTTTTTTCTGCATCCATATGTACATATCTTATAATTTCACCTGGTTTCAATCATAATCTATAATCATTCTCAAAATCTTTTTTAATTACTTCCACAAATATATATAGATTTATAAATTATACAAAGATTTTTAAATTATAAATATAATAATAATAATTCTTTATATGTTTATAAATCTTTGTATAATTTATAAATGTATATGTATTTTGTAGAAATAATTGGAAATAAATCATGAAAATGATCATATAATATGGTTAAAATTTATATAAAATTATAGGCTGATTTAAATATGAAGATGAAGTTTCGCTAACAGAATAAAGAAAAATTGGCAAGAAAATATTTGGACTATAATGTTTATATACTAGATTATTAAAAATGGTATTTATTTAGATTATGTATATAGTGCAATAATCATGATTTATTATGAAGATATTACAATAAATAAAATTGACAAGTAAGGATTTTTTTAGTTTTAGCTTAAACAAAATTAAGAGAATATGACTGTTAATATAAACCAACATTTAGTTAAGAAATTGAATAGTTGCAACCTTGCAAAAAGATCAGGTTTTACAAAGTTAATATAATAAATCTATATTATCCCTGGCACATAATTAGCCTGAAGGCTTATAAAAATAATAATATGTGAGTTATCTGTAAAATGTCTTAGGCTGCTTTTGATATTTATTGGGGAGCAAAGATTCTAGTAAAGTTACTCCAAGTCCTTGTCAATTCCTTCTCTCATTTTAGTTGATTTTTTCAAACCTTTTATACTAGTATCAAGAAATTAAAAAGAAAAAAACACACACATCAAAACAAGATTCAAAATGTAATGACTTTTAAAATTGTAATCATTGGGAGGTGATTGGCTTCAAGTAATAATTTGTCTTGTTTCCAATCACTCGAGGTGATGTTAACTAAAAAATGTTATTGATCCAAAGTGTTATTTATTTAATAAATATTATTAATCTGACTTGTTTTAAAAACATTGTTAATATGGTCAGAGCATGCATTTACAAGTATATTTAATTACACAAACTTCAGAAATATGAATAATCTTATGAGAGTAGGGAGGGCAGATAATTTAGTACAAGAAAAGACAACAGAGTTGAATGTATATAAGAAATGTAGTTTAGCATTTTCCTGAAGGTTTGTGATGATAGTGTTTTAGTTGTATTTATATATTGGAACTATTTCTATCATGTTAATATGAAATATTGGTTAGAGCATTACCTTAAAATTCAATACTAAAAAAACGTAAGAACCCAGGTTCGATTCCTATTCTAGTACTGTCACTGGTTAGATCAGGAACACCCAAAGAAAAGGGGAGAATAATACCTCTTGAAACATTGTGCATATTCTAACCTGTGTGCTATTACTAACAGTTGAATGTATTTGGTATATTTAAATAAAGTTAAATTTTTCTAAAGACATTCAATATCCATATTAGATGGTAGAAATAGTCCAATATATAAATACAATTATAGTTTAGAATTGTATAGGAATAAAAATCTATAAAATATAAATATATATTGTAATACTAGAGAAAACAATTTCTGATTATGGATGTCTATTGTAAATGACTTTTAATAAAGAATAGATACATTATATTGCATCATATCTCTTATGAATTTTTGAAAGAATTATTAGTAAATTTAAAACTTATGAAAATAGAATGATTTAATGAAGAATGTTGTAAATAAATAAACAAGTAACATTAAACATATTAAAGAAGGTGTAAAATATGATAAAAATATTGAATAGATGATATATTGATTTAAATAAAAAAAGAGTAGCTAGACTAGTATTATTATAAGAATAGTATGAATAATTGTAGAAATTAATAGTTTATAAAGGGGTGAGGAAATAAAAATTCTAGAGGTACTGACAGTTATTAACTTTAATATATCAAAACATTCATTAAAATATCAGAGGTACACATATATTACAGAAATTAAGCACTCTTAAATAATTCAAATTAATAGTATGAAAAATAAGTAAAAAATATTAGATAAATAAATGAATGGTTGGATAGATGGATTTATTGGCAACAAACTAATCTTTATTACAGTTCAACTTAATAGTACAAAAAATGCATCAGAATAAACTTTATTAAATATAAACTTGTTAAACACCAGCATTTATATATATGTAAAAAACTGAAATACAGAAAGCGTACCAATAGCTCAAACAAGCTCTGTATTTCATTTTATAAATACATGTTTATAAAAGCAATGTCACATTATATATGACTTGCTTTATTGTTAATGTAAAAAACTATAAATACCTGCTATAAATATACTAAATGTAAGTTCCAAATAATTTAAATGGTAAAAATAATAAAATTTATATTTTAATTAATCAGTAGTGCTTTTGATTATATTGTAATCCTTATCAACTGTAAAGTAATACAGAAGTTTAATATCAAGTGATTTTCCGTCAGCTGTGTAATATCAGTATTTGCTACTTGTCTATTTATTATGCAAGCAGTAAATTCTGATATACACAGATCATAGAAAATCATGTAATATTAAACTTCTGTATTGTTTTACAGCTGATAAGAATTACAACATAATCGAAAGTACTACTGATTAATTAAAATATATATTTTATTATTACCATTAAAATTATTTGGAACTTATATACACACATAAACTTATATTGGTCAACTTAGAAAAAAGGTAATTGTTAATACATTTATAGAAAACTTCATGATAGAGAAGGACTCCATAGTGTTTGAGACATTAATTCAAAAGAAAATAAAGTTACGAATTTAGAATAGAATAAAGCAATAGATAAACTGTAAAAAGGGAAAGCAAGAGGAATAGTTCATTTGACAGTTAATATGGATCTTTAATAGAAATATGTGCAATAAATTGTAATAAAATTTTAGGTAATAATATTACAGAGCAATAGAAAGATGCAATGATTAGATTATTATATAATGGTAAGAAAAGTTTTTAGTTTAGTAATTTCTACATATTACAATTTCCAGAGCATATAAAATATTTATATATATAAAATGGAGTGAAATATAATCTTTAAAACTAGGGGAAAGGAATTTAAAATGGATTTCATTTCGAAAGACTGGTTAGGAAGTATATATTCTTCAGTTTTTAATTGATTGAAATGAGTTAAAGAGAAAAGAAGCATTAATTCATAGCATTTTTAAATATAGAAAAGTGTATTTTAAGTGTACTTTAAAGAATTTTTACAAGAATAATTTTTTATAAATACCACCTAGAAAATGTAATATTAGTAGAAGTTAAATATGAAGTAAGATTGAACAGGAATTTCATTTGTGTCCCTTATTTACTTTATTTTTAAGAGAGTTAGATAGAAAGATTGGAATTAGGGATCAGAATACTCATAATGGGTAGTAGGATCACAAGAAGAGGTACATGATTACCCAATATTAAATATAAGATGCATATGTGAAAAAATATGAAATTAGAATTAGAAAAAATTATCAAGTTTGTCATTTGGTTTTTGTTGTGTAAATCTTCATTTTGAACAATTATATATTTTTATACTATTTTAAATATTATTGTTATTTGCAAAATAAAAGAAATAAAATGAAAGATGGTTAAAAGAATAGCAAATTACTATAGTTTAATTGATGTGTCATACTTGCTATCTTCACAACATTAAAGCAAATCACTTAATGGAAGTTTATTAATAATTTTTATTAATTATTCAATAGACTACAGATTATTCAATAATTAATAATATTTCTGTAGTATAATTTTCACTACCCTATTCTCATGCAAGATAGGGACTGGTTTCTGCCCACTTTTTAGAGAGTTGTAATTGTAAAATATGACCAAAGACATGTGAAAAATATGTATGATCCCCAATATGCACATTTCATGCTAAACTAGCACACATCAATTGGCTCAGACTATAATCTCTTACACATATCTTTATCATTGTTCAGTTTATATAGATAGCAAATTACTACAGTTTAATTGATGTCAAACTTGCTGCACTTACTATAACTTATTCTACAATTAATTAAATATCAATTATGAATACTTTAATAAACAAATTTATAATCATTATTTTGCTATGAATCAACTTGAGATATGTTAAATTTAATAATTATGGCATTATGCATTTTATAGTATTAAGTTTATAGTTTCATTCTAGACTTAGAAAGCCATAATATCTAATTCTTTGTGTTTTGATTGACTCTATATTAATTAAAAGTCTTTATTTTAGCTAAAAAACAATTTATGAAAATTACAATTTTATATCATCTCTCACTGATTTTAAATAATTTGAATCTTATTGGTTTCATATATAATTGTATTATTTGATTACTTTAATCACTAGAGATATTATAAACAAGGAAATCTCTGTCCATTATATTGCAAGTTTGAAGTTGCTGTACATATTGTCATACTGCATTAGATTATGTTAAGAGTGATGGCAATAATAAATTACTACTAGCAATGATTAAGTAGTATTTTTTAATTATGATATTTAATTGCCTAGAAATTCATCCTATTTTCAGCAACACATATATAATTATTTGGACAAATATTATTTAAGTATTCCAATTATGATTAAACACTAATACATAATGTGTCACAGTGAAAAGGTGACTGGTTCTTTCTCTGTGCTGTCTGTAATACCTTTTTGGAATCAACACATGTGCTCTCTTTGCCATCTCATAATTTTGAAAACTACTTGAAAACTCTCTTGCAACTCTGACTTCACTGCTATACATAGTTTGAATCATTACAAACATTTGAGTAGTAGTTCTGCCCAATTTAAAACAAATTTATGTTGTTCCATTATGAGTTATGGTATGAAACACACTGTCACATGTTATATCATAACTAATGATCCAGAAATATTAGCATCTTACAGTTTTTGTGATGAATGACTAAATGTTTCTTAGTAACACACACATTGACTTAAAGATGTAAGGGGCTTAGAGAGAGAACCAGTCACTTTAGGAACATCAAATGTATGAAGTATTTGATCATAAGAGATTATAGCTTGTTTTGCATACTTTTTTAAAAATGTGTAGGATACTGCAGCAAATCTCATATTTATTAAATATAGTGTTTACTATCGGCATACTTATAAATATAAAGAACAGTGTGTATTTAGCTTAATTAATTAAGAAGACTGTAGAAAAATTGTCTGTAAGATTTGAATAAAGAAAATGTACTTTGCTCTATAAAAAAATAAAATATCTTTTGAAACGAAGAAAATTTGGGGGAGGGGGATATGTGTCTAATTACAGTAATGTGTTTTCCAGCAGGACTTGTCAGGAACTTATCATACAAATCTGCTATTTTAAAGTCACAAACTATATGGTAATATCAAAAAATGAACTTGAACTCATTTTTTGTAAATAGAAGTAAATATGTTTGTGCGTGTATATGCATTTGTTGAATGTAATTAGAAAAAAATAGGTTATTATTTTGGTTTTTTATATCTTTGAGGTAATCATGTCTTGCCTTTGTCATCCCTCAGGGCTGAACGACATTCTTTAAATTTTAAATGTTAATATTTTTAATATTCAAAATAAAATGCATATGTATTAACTCACTGTGTGTATTATTTTATATGTAAGACCTATTTGAAATATAGGCATTCTTCATGTACCTGGAGCTTAATTGTAAATATAGAGGTACCTGGAGCTTAATTATAAATATAGAGGATTTGAACACAGACATTTCAAACACCCTTCAACTATCTACACTTCTCATACCACTGATACACATAACCACACATGTAGAAAAGATAAATAATCACCAATATATGTATTTCGTGCTGAACCAGCATTCACCAGTTGGTCCAGATCATCATCCACCACACACTCATATATAATCAGTGCTCAGTTTATATTAAGATAGCAAATCTTCATACTTAAATGGACAGTCTTCAATCTACTCCAACCCTCATCTCTTCAGCTATCCATACCATTGAAAATCTGATGATAGAATGCCCAAATTCCATGCTGATGCCAATATTATTGTTATATCAATATAGAACATTGGATGCAGGCTTAATGTGTAATATTTGAAATACAGGCAAAAGTCGTATACATAAGGGGTCAAAGTGATTTGAGGTCAACATGGGCATAACAATAATATTGGCATCAGCATGGGATTTGGTCATTCTATCAGATTTTTCAATGGAATAGATGAATGAAGAGTTGAAGGTTAGAGTAGATTGAAGCATGTCCATTAAAGTATGAAGATTTGCTATCTTAATATAAACTGAGCACTGATTTTATACATATGTGCGTATGGGAGATGATGACTGCTAGTTCAACACGAAATATGTATATTGGTGATTATTTATCTTTTCTACATGTGTGTGGTCAGGTGTATCATTGGTATGAGATAGTGTGGATAGTTGAAGGGTGCTTGAAATGTCTGTACTCAAATCTTCTATATTTACAATTAAGTTCCAGGTATATGAAGAATGCCTGTATTTCAAATTTTACTCATTAAGCCTGCATCATGCCCATCCCTCTTGTATATATATTTAAATGGATAAAGTCCTATACATGAGATGTCAGAGTGACTTGAGATCAACATGGGCATAATAATAATATTGGCATCAGCATGGGGTTTGGCCATTCCATCATCAGATTGTCAATGGTATGAATGGTTGGAGAGTTGGAGTAGATTGAAACCTGTTCATTAAAGTATGAAGATTTGCTATCTTAATATAAACTGAGCACTGATTATATATGGCTGGGAGATGATGATCTGGACCAACTGTTGAGGGCTGGTTCAGAATAAAATATGTACATTGGTGATTATTTATTTTTTCTACATGTGTGTGGCCATATGTATCAGTAATATGAGATAGTGTGGATACTTGAAGGGTGCTTGAAATGTCTGTGTTCAAATCCCCATATTTATAGTAATATCTATGTATATATTTATATATATTGGCATATATATATCTAGATCCCTTATATAAGTGGGTCATGAGCATTACATATGGTATTATGAAAATTTTTTTAAGATTCAGGTGGAGAAACAGTGATAAAGTTTCATTTTTGAGGAAATTTACACAATATGTGACTACTAAGTGATTTTTTTAAGCCGTCGGATCTACATTTTAGGACATAATATATTTAGAACAATATATAATAGCATTGTAAAATTGTTTTAGCTATATATTTTTAGTATTCCAAGAATATTTTATAAAAAGTGAATTGTATAGAAATTCCTCTTCATTCCATGATTTTCATATCATCTTTTGTATCTGCAATAAAATTTTTTAGTTTAATTTTTAATTTGAAGTGCATATACAAAATGTACACACACTTATATCTATATCTGTATATGTTATACATTTTTTCAACACTGTTATGTACACACACCATCTGCAAAATTTAGCATCCATGCCAGGATTTAGAATCTAGGATTGTGATGTTTATAATACCGACAAAAATAGAATTCATTTCCATAGAACATATTGTTTTTCTTAAAGAATTATGTAAATCTGAATTTGAATAATTTGAAATTGCACGGAATTGAAGACCACCTGTATATGTTAATAAGTAATTGCTTTGGGATATGCAAATGTAACTAATATATGTGCACATTTTTGTTATCTATTTATAAATAATATATTTTATTTGTAGTCTTAAAATAATGACGACGCTTATGTATACTAAATTTTAGAATAGTCTTTTCTTTATTAGATTGAAAACATTATTACATATGCATAAAAAAAAAAGATTTATTTGAGAATAAAAATTACATTTCACTTCCTGAGAAAAGAACAGCTGTATTTCAAAGTATTTTTTCAAACCAATTTTGATCTTATAATAATTATTTTTACTATTATATTCTACTTTAATTTAAAAAAAAAAATATAGATCTTAAATCAATTACAGTCTGAATTAAATTAAGTTTTAATAATTGTAATTATATATAAATGTAATAATAAAGATTATTAAGTAAAACACTGACAAAAATTTCCAAGTAAAAATAAATTTTATAAGTGATAGTTTTTAAAATTACAATAAATGTTTTTTTAATTATAAACATCAAACAAAAAGCATCACCTGACTTTTTCTGCTTACTGTTTTCATCTGTATTAGTACTAATAATTCATTGTATTTACTCTTCTTTAGAACATGAAGTAGAATAAATAGAATGAATTACTACTCCTAATGCAGATGTATATTTTAAACAACCATCATTAAGTGCTTGTTAGTATTGGATATTGATTTTTAATTTTATTGGATTTGTATTTATTTATTTTAATATTTGTTAACCTAAAAAAAACCCCAATTTATAATAAATACTGTACATCTGCTCTGTTATGAGGCAAATGTTTCACCTATGAACAATCAGAAATCTTTATTTATAACCAAGCATATTATTTTTACTTTCATAATAATTTTGCTTAAGAATGAAAAAACAAACAAACTATGAACCATCACTGATAAATAATCAGAGATCCATAGATGAAAAATTTTATGTAGGTCACTGATAATTAATATTCAAGGGTCTACAGATGAAAAGTTTGCCATTTCATAAACAAAAAGCTCTGAGCAATTATTTACTTCATGATGTGATAACCTGATATTGCAAATCATCTGGAAAAAAAAAATTGCCCATTGCACAATTATTAAAAACAAAAAAATCATATATTCATCTATATTGATACAATAATAATTATTTTATTTTAAGTTAAAAACTTGCATATTTTTTATTGTAGTTTGTTAATTACTAGCTAAAAATTACTAGTGAAAATGGGATCTGGCAAATATTTTTTTATAGAAGGATATTATGCTCATAGAGCTGCCATAATGGAAGGGAGATGATAATCTGGACCAACTGGTGATTGCTGGTTTAGCATGAAATACGTATATTGGTGTTTAGTTATCTTTTCAGCATATATGTGCTTGAGTGTATCAGTGTTATTAGATAGAGTGGAGAGTGATGGGTTGTCTGAAAGTCTGTGCTCATATACCTATATATTACATATATAGACACAGGTATATAATAAGCCTGTGTTTCAGTTATTACATAATAGCAAATATAACTCTATACATATGCAATGTAAATATGATGCATTTAATACTTCAACAATAAAGTGTCACTTGGAAAGCATTCATAAATTGTTGTTTTCTACACCAATAAAAGAAAGAATTCAAGATATAATATCTGAAAATAGGAACACAAAAAGTATAAATAAAATTTATAAATTCAATAGTTCTTCCTTTCTCATATCACCTCCATTGTATTTAGTTTCAAGCCTTTCTGTGAATGCTTGAAATTGTGAATAATAACAAACTATATAATAAATGGAATGATTTAGTTGTGAAAGACTATACTATTAAATTGAGAAAGAGCAGTCATAAGTATATGATGAATTTTCCAGATGAGAAAATGGCTGGTGGAAAAATGTTTCAAATAGCACTCATACAATCTATGTGCATAGAAAATAAATAATGTATGAATTTTTAATTATTTTTATTTAAATTTGTTCTTAAACTCTCAATTATTGAAATTGTTGATGATGAGTCTATGGATCTATGGGGATTAACTTCTTTTAAGCCATTTATTTTGCTATTGAAGAATTCGTAATTTTTTTTAAAAGTTTTTTTTTTTAATAGAAAAAAAAACAACAACAATTAACCCATTTAGTACCAACTTTATTTACTTGACATGAACTTTGCTTCATATTTGAGGTTACTTGAATATATTTAATTTTTCCATAATCCTGGAGCAGATTTTTTAAATGTCATTGATTTGATTAAAATGTCTGATATGTCTTTAATATTCTGATGATATCACATTTCTAAAGGTGTCACATTAATTATGATAATGTTTTATATTTTTACTTTTTATTAATTGCTTTTTAAATATTATAATGTGGAATGATAAGTTTCTGTATAAATACTGACTGACAGCATGGGTAAATGTTGATTTCATAAATAGAGTTATAAAAATGAATATTTAATTTTTTTTTTCTTTTTAAATCATCATAAACGAAACTATTTTAGAATATTTAATGAATATTTATGTTAGACTTTAGTTATTTATTAGTAAATTAAAAATTTTTTTTTTTTCATTTTTTTGGAAAAAAAAAAATCTTTATAATGTGTCACAAAGTGTTATATGAGACATCATATTATATTTCTACTAATAGAATATAAATAAATTTAAATAATAAAGGTAGTAGGATTTAATTTACAAATGAGTAAAAGGAATATATATTTTTCTAACATTTAAAACTGAATTATTGATTGAACAATTTGCAAAGGAGGATATTAGAACTACGGTTCTCTTATCAAAATAATTGCATAGATAATGTAATATTTATATATAATAAAGATAAATTTTCTAAAAAAGTTACAAATAATTATGGTTTGAAAATATATTAAATATAAAGTAAAAAAATTAGAAATTTATGAATTTTATTTATGTGTGCCCACTCATATGTCTCCATTATAAATCATCTCCTAATCCACAATTTCACATATATATACTCAGTTAGTCATGTGGTTGGTGTCTGTTTAAATTTATTATTGTATTTTCATAACTGCATTATTTTATTTTGTTAAATATTTTTGTAGTCATCTAAATGTGTACAATTTAAAAATTAAATTGTATTATAGATATACATGTATTTAAATTATATCCATATAATATTTAGTCTTATTTAGTATCTAAGTAGAATATATGTGTAAAGCAAAAATTAGAAAGTATTTTATTGATTTTGGTAGAAGTGATTTATTTTATCTTTGTTTGTAAATTGTGTATATGTGTATATCTATGCTGAGTATATCTGTTGGACTAATTAAGTTTTTTTTTTTTGATATATCAAAAGTATTGATTGTTAATAGCTTACACGTGTCTACATATTTAAATTATAAAATATAGTTTGCTATTTTTATATTAAATGCAATTCAATAATTTAATTATAAATTTATTCCATATTTTTAAAAAGAGAAATTATGAAATTTATTCCTATAACATATATTCATCTGCTTAATTTATTTTACTCCCTTGAATTATTATTTTTTTAATTTTGTTTTTTAACTATTTTTGAAGTTTGACTTTTTATTCCACTTTTCAAGTTTTTTTGTTTTGTTTATTCAATAGGTATATATATATTAATATGACAGAAACGAATTGAAATGATTTCATTTATTACTATTGTCATCACTTAACATCACATGATCACCATCTCTTATGCTAGCACATAACTGTATGGAGAGTTTTGCCTGTTTACTATTGTCATCATCATCATCATCATTTGTAGTCATTTGCAAATCGGTATAGATATTTGAACTCTATGAGAAAATGTTAAACAACTTTAGAGTTTGTTATAAATACATAAACCAATTTTAAATCATAATTACTCTACATGCAACTATGGCAATGAAAACACATACTTACCATAAGAGACAAATAAGATTACAAATTATGAATATAATCAGTTATATCATCTTCTATAAGCTCGAATAAATAAAAGTTCTCAGATAGTAGTGCTTAATGAATCTCAATCTAGCATTGTCTTATTTTTATTTCATCTAGTTTCTAGCATATTGCTTTTATCATTAAGGAATTTTAGTTTGGATCTAATGCCTGTGGATTTTTTGATCTAATGCACATTCCTCCAAAGGCCTTCTCTTTTTTTCTTATTATTAAGCTTCCAGTTTAAAATTTAAAAACATCTTAATATTCAGAATCTAGCTTGCATAATTATGTAGATCTATCATCAATTCAGTATTTGTGCAACTTAGTTTTTTTCAGTTTTTAATAACTTTAGGCACTTTTATTATCACATTTTGTTGATTTTATACTAATTTTGGCCAAAAGATATCTATCTATAGTTATTAAAAAAAAACAAGATGTCACCAAAATATATTGATGCTGAAGTGGTGTTAGATCTATATGATTATGCAAGCAATTTGTCTTAGATTTTAACATTAAGATTGTTTTGAATTTTAGAGTGATAAGTTGATAGTATAAAAATGATTAAAAAATGGTGACTGGAGAAAAAATGCTGTACTTCCAAATACAAAACTTTTCATTGATGAAAGCCATAAACTATAGACTAGTCTGGAATGTAAATAAGATGGCTGTAAATGAGGATTTATTAAGTATTACCATCTGGCATCTGGAGTAGGAGATATAGAATTTGTTACAAATTGAGCAAGGATTTATTAAGTATTATGATTTGGAATCTATACATTATTCAAGCTTACACTAAGTGGTGTAACTGGAGTAGAAGATATAGAATTTGTTACAAATTATATTTTTTCAGTATTGACAAATATTGATATGATTTTTTAAGATAACATATAAGTCATCTTTATATTCAAGATTAGGATATATTTTGATAATTCAGTTTATTGAAATATCAAATATTTTTTTTTAATTATTTATAATTTTTACATTCTTTATTTCTTTTTATAACTGATTCATTTCCATTGGTGAAACTTGTCTTCAGTTTTTTTTTTCTGATTTTTATTTTTAATTTCTAAGCATGTTTTTTTTTTTTTTAAAAAAAATTATCTGCAGTATTATAAAGAATTAATTTCTATTGTTTGGATAGGTATATTTTAGATGTTAATGAGTATTTATCAAATATTATAAGAAATATTTTTTTAGTCTATAAAATCAAATGTGAAATTGTAAAAAATTTAAAAGTAATGATTGTTCATAATTGGTTTAACTAATCTGTTTTTTTAAATGCTTTTATTGATTTTGGAAAAATGTTTTTTTTGTTTGCTAACTTTTGATCTTTTTAAAGTTAGAATGAAATTTTAAAATCAAGGTCTAATATATTTAAATTCACTAGAATTGATAAATATATAACTGAGTTATATTACCCTAATCCATTTTAACAGTTATATTTTCAGTATATTAAGTAGTTTGATAGATATGGAATAGAGGGTGGGAAAAATATGAAAAATATTTAATAATTTCAAGTAACACAATAATTATTTGTAGAATTTTCATGTTTTAAATAATGGTCATGAGAGGGCAGTTTAATTCTTTTTATTTTCAATCTAATAACAATTTAAAAAACAAATTTTAAACACTTAAGGTATATATCATATTTAGTATGTGTATATAATTATATGTGTATAATAAATCAGTAACTAAGTTTTATATTTAAAATTGTTTCTAGTTTTATTTTAAAACAATTGGTTTTTTCATTATTTGAAACAATTGTGAAAAGTTAAAAAGACTGCAATTTTTTTTCTTTAGCATTTTTTTTAAAAATAACTTTTAAAATTAAAATAAATCTGTCAAATTAAATAGAAAACTTAGTTACTGATTTATTATACACATATAATTATGTACACATACTAGCTATAATATAGATACATTAAGAGTATAAAATAGAAATTCATATTACACTAAGAGTATATATACATTAATTTACTGCATAAATATCTAGTGGCATATACTATATATCTGTGATGTTTATTTAAAGTAAAATTATATGTAGTAAGTGAAGTTTATATTGTGTTATGTACACATACTACTATGATATAGGGGTATGCACATGTCAACTATAAGTGTACACATACTAAATATGGTATATACATAAGGGGTATGGATATGTCAACTACAAGGGTCCAATCAATTTAAAGTACAATATAGTTTTACATTTTCATTTACTATGTCAATGCTAAAAACTTAAAAATAAAGATAATTTTTTATATATATTAAATGCTTATATTGATGGTGCACTAAAAAGAAATAAAACAATTGTATTTTCAACTACAATTGGAATTTTTAGAAGCATGGGGATTCCAGAAATTAATTAAGTCAATACCTATTTTTATAACAAGGGATTGACTTAATTAAGTTCTGAACCTCCATGCTTTTATTTCAAGTTAAATCTAAAACTCCAATTGAGGGTTGAAGAAACAATTATTTTATTTACTTTTAGTGCACAGTCAATAAAAGCATTCAATATATTTTTTTATTTCTATTAATATATATATAGAAAGATATTGTGGTTGTCATTGTGATTTCTATAGATATCAGTTTATTGTAGTTTTGTTAAAATATTATTAATGCTAAACATCTTGCTTTATATAAAGTATCCAGGATATAATAAAGAAATACCTATGGAGAAAATCAATCAGTGTCACAATTAAGGCCACTTATGCTCCATTTCAACCAACTACTAAAAAATTAAAATAAGACATGACTCGAACAAATGACATCTGTTTGAGATATCATAGATAAAAATAATGATAAAATATTAGGAAAGGGAGTTGGATTCAGCAACTGAAACCTTTAATAAGTTATTGGAAGTTGTTATGGCAGTTATCTGTGAGGGAGAAAAGATTAAGAAAACTTAAATATACAAGAAAACATTCAAATTGTTTAGGAAAAGCAAATATTGATAAGCTGAAAATATATTTTCAAACTTGCAGAATAGAATTATAAGAATAAGTGCAATAAAGTAAAGAAGAGGCCCAGAAAGAGCAGACAAAAATAGGAGAGAGATAAATAAGGTGATTAAAAACATTTGTAGGAAGTGGCAATCAATATCGATGAAAACAAAATATGAACATAAAAAAAATGCATGTTGGTAAACAGTTTAATATCACATAGAAAAAAATATCTAAAGCATTGATAGAAATTGTTGTTATGAAAAATTAAAGTTATTAAAAGGAAAAAAAAAAGCAGTTTTCTCCATAAAAAAAATTAACATCTGTTTTTTTTTTTTTGCACACACTTTTTAAGATATACTTTTTTGCAATAATAATAAAACTGTTGCACAATATTTCCCTTTTTAACATCTCATTTATTAATTATTTTGAAAGAGAAAGATAATTAAACAAGCTTTTAAAATACTAATGACACCATCATCAGTATTGTGATAGATGTATTATAACGGAGATACTGCTTCTATGGTATCATCATTCATGCTTTCATTTAATTGCTATTGAAAAAAAAATGATAAAAAAATATTAGTTAAAAAAAGTATTATATTGTCATTTTACATTAATCAACTTTCATTATATCTATATAAGAAACTTACAAATATAAATATAAAAAGTATATATTTTTAAAAATAACTCTTCTCTTTCTTTTGAAGATTATTTTAATTACATTAAAGAATATAATTAAAGCATTAAAATGTTTTATATCAACTTTTAATAATAGAATACAGATTAGTATATATACAATATTTCGAGTGATATTATTCTCTCATCTTCAGATGTTGCTGGTCTAACTAAGGAGAGTATTAGCATGGGAATCGAACTTGGACTTTTAGATTCTTGAAATATTGAATTTTAAAGTAATACTTTAGCTAATTGAGCGTTGGAAGGATGGCTCAGTTGGTTAGATAATTACCTTAAAATTGAATATTATGAATATAAAGATCCCGGTTCGATTCCTATGCTAGTATGGTCATTAATCTAATCTGAGCACTACTAACAATTGATATAATTAGAGGGGGATTTGAACCCAGACTTTCAACCTTCCTTCAGCTATCCACTTCATCTTATATAACCTATTTACATGAACATATATATGTGAAAAAATTAAATGATCTCCAATGTACATATTTTGTGCTCACTAGCACTCAACAGTTGATCCAGATCATCATTTCCCACACATATATATATAATCAGTGCTCAGTTTATATATTATGGGAGATGACGATCTTTGACCAACTGATGAATGGTGGTGCAGCACGAAATACGTATATTGATCATTTATCTTTTTCATATGTGTATTGGTTATCTAAGAAGGAGTCGATAGCTGAAAGGTTGAAAGTCTGTGGTCAAGACCCTTTTAATTTCATCTAAAGTTCAGCATATACACTATACTGTAGTCAGATATAACAGTTGATATAAAATTAAAATGTTTGTTTAGGTCTGACTTTTTTTTTTGAACAAAAGTGTCTCTAAAAACTTTAAACATTCTTTTACAAATGATTTTTAAAAATTTAGAAATACAATCAGAATAAAATTAAACTTTTCTTTATACAAGAAAAAAATAGATTTTTGGAATTTTCTTTATCTATTGTATTATTATTGATTATTTTGTTTTAAACTGAAATATATATAATATTTTCTTCATATGTGGATGCATTAAAATGTTTTAACTATATGTTTTATATAAACTTGGAAAAATCATTGCTATTTATTATCTACTTGATGCTTAGCATTCAATTTCCGTAAATGCTGTGTTCTTACTGTATTTGGTGATAATGATAGGATTGTCTGTTTTTGAAATTATTTAACTATGGTCTTATTCATGTCACAAAATTTTAAATTGTGATGTGGACTTAATTTGTAGATATATGCAATCAATGAAAACTCCTGTACTAATAATTAATAAATATTCCTTTATCCTCATTATATTATGCTATTTTTTCCATATCTAATTAATTTTATATTTAACCTAGAAAGGTAAACATTTTTTAGTGATAATTTTTACCATTTGGACTCATCTTTAATATTTATATATAATATTTGTGCACAGTGGCTCTTAAGCGATTGTAAAAATGATTTAAAGTTATTTTTAATTTTTAAATAGCATACTTACTTACTTTCTGCATAAAGAACAATACATAATTTGAATTGATTATTGCATGTGTGATTTTTTTATTTTTATTTTCAAATCAAGGTCATTGAGAGTTAAAAAATATTTTTTAAAAATCGTAGCATTTCAAAAATTATTAATTACTTTAAATATGAAATTCATATATGTACATATTATATAAACCAGTTGCAGTAAGGAGTTTGCCTGTTAATTAGAAGGCGATACTTTTGATTTGTCTGAGGTCTTACAGGAACTGAGCAGGGTAAATTCTTAATGCCTACTTTATTTATTATTTTTTTTCATGTGTCAAAGCATTGGCCAGAGAGCGAACTCGGCATAACTGCTTGTAAAGCAGCTGTAAGGCAGTTGTGCTGACCACTCGGCTACCAATGCTTGATACTTTATTTATTCTTGTTGATATTGATACTATTGCTATATGATTATTCATATAGTAAAACATCACTGATTCACATGAGTCATCTTGGTAAGTTTATTGGCTTTTTACTTCTAAGTTTAAGATCAAGAAACCCTATTGTCTTCCTAGTGTTTTTAGCTGAAATTTTAGAAAAGTTTTCTTGAAGGCAGGAGGAATATGAATGCGAATGAATATGTTTAAATGAATATTTGTAATTATAACAAATAAAACTAAATTATGGCTCTTACTCCCAAGAGGCTGTAAAAGCACAAGCCAAAATAGCAATTTGAATTTGAAGGCAGGGAGCACTAAGAATTTCCTGATTGTGGACCTGGGCTACCATATGATAACCTTTATTTAGTTACCTCAACAGGTTATTTTAAAGTAAGGAAAATTGCATGAATTAGAAGAACTGTCTAATATTAATTAAGACATTATTGAACTTTGTGAAGTAAGAAGAGAAGGTAAAGAGAAAATTTATTTAAAAAGTGAACATGTATTATTTTTTACTAAGGCACAAATATTGGAAACACAAGTGGATTGGGTTTCATTTTAAATAAAAAGAGGAAGAAAAAAATTGTGGAGATTAATGTCATATAAAATAGAATAGCAAGATTAATTATTCAACTTAATAGAAAATACCAAATGCAAATAATTAACTCAGTCTTTATGCCCCAACAAGTTTTCACAGTGATGAAGAAATAGATTTTTATATAAATACCAGTGAAGAAATAGATTTTTATATAAATACCAGATGCTCCCAGCCTTGTAAAAGGCCATGTTTTTTTTTTAATTGTATGCTCCAACAAATTTTTTTAAAAGATAAACAAAAGATTTTAAATGTGTGAATTGTATACTGGTCCTAAAGACTGTTGTTATGGCAGAATACTCTGGGCTTTAGCCTGTTGTTTTTGTAATAATTAGTTGCTTTAACAATTTTTTTTAAAAAGATTTAATGTCAATTAAGCAAAACATTTTAATATATAAATAAATTTCTGAATTTTAATAAAGCTAAATTAAAATTACATTTTTAAATATATGTTATATTTTTTAGCTTTACGGCTTCAAATATATATTTACTAGAGTGCTCTATGAATAAAAATTCAAAAATTTTCTTTTCTCGATAGCATCATGACTAATCATAATAGTTTTTTTTTTTGGGGGGGGGGGAGGCTTATATTAATAGTTACCATTTGTTAATGTCAGAATGCAAAAACACTGGGCATTTGTGTAATATTTTTTTTATTAAATGTAATATTTGTAATATATTTTTTATTTGGTTGCTTTAACAATTTTTTTTTTAAGATTTAATGTAAATATGTTTTTTTTATTAAAGATTGTTAAGTATGTCTTTCATGTGAACTATATTAAAGGATTGATAGACCATGAAAGCACAGAGTGCCTTAATGTTGAATTAGAAATCAGCATTTGTGGCTGTTTCTGCAGATGGCTATGAATCTTTACTGCGAAGTATATATTATATCTCTGTAGTTAAAAGCGCTTGTACTGATTTTCCCCCAGAATTTTTATTTAATGTTGAATTATTTTCTTTGCATAAATGTAATTGTTGTAAATTTGATTCATGCCATCAGACATATATACATAATTGACAACAGAAAATACAAAATGCTTTTAATCAGATCAAGCAACATTTTAAAATTATCACGGGAAACTTTTAATGTTAGAATTGATGACAAAAAATTGAGAAAGGTGAAATTGCTGTAGGTTAATTTGATTATTTAATAGAAACAAGAGAAAACACAGACTTGTAGAGTACACAGAAAAAGAAGAATTATATATTATAAATTCTTTCATTGAGAAAAATGCTAAACAGAAATATAAATGGAAACATCAAAATGAAGGTAAAGCAGATTTGGATTATATTTTGACTAATAGAAAATATATCTTTCATATTATAATGTTCTTAATAAATTCAACGCAGAAAGTGATCACAAATTAGTGACATGTAAGATACATGTTAAAGCAAAATTAGAGAGACAATAAATAAGAAAAATAATAAATATAGTTGATCTTCCTAATCATCAGGGACAACCCAATGAATTTAAATTATTTACAAATTTTTTTAAATGTTAAGAGATTTTGAAGATAGTTCAGATTTGAATCTAATCATTAGGAAGATAATTGATACATCATTAAGAAGTGCAAGAAAGATAACTACTATATCATGCAGCAATTTATCAATAAATTTTTTACTGGGACAAAGGAACATATGAAGAAAAGAAGGAATATGAAATTTTTAAAAAATGATCCAGTAAGGAAAAATAGAATAGCTAGAATTGTGTAAATGGTATGAAAAAGAATTAATATTGATATAAGAAAATATAATTGTGAATTAGGAAGAAAAACTATAGAAAAAATAAAAATCTCAAAAATGTAAAACATTTTGGTATTGGAAGGAAAATAATTTTTGTAATAAGAAGAAAAGATGGAATTATTATTAATAAGAAAGATGATGTCTTGAATGTGTGAAAGAGTTCTATAAAGAATTATATAGTAATAAAGAACAAAAAAATATCCCCTATAATTATTATATCTTCAGAATTGCCCAGTATTTTAAGTGAAGAAGTGAGTCATGCAATAAAATCTATGAAGAAGAGAAAAAGGTCTAAGAAATTATGGATTATTAGCAATATCTTAAAAGAAACAGAAGAAGAAATAGAAAAATTGTTAGTAAAATCATATATCAAATATCTAAATGATAAAGATATACCAGAAGATTGGAAGAATGCAGTAATAATATTGATATTTAAGAATGCAGTTGTAATATTGATATTTAAGAAAGCTGATTAAGAAAATATTAGAAATTACCAACCTATTAGTCTTCTATCAGTTTTATGCATAAACTTTACTAAGATAATTACAATTCTTCTACAGTAAACTTTGGATTTTAATCCAGCAAAATAACAAGTTAGATGTAAAAATGGGGTTATCATTGTAGATCACATCCAAGTATTGAGAAAAGTTGTGGAAAAAAACTAATGAATGTCAGTTGCCTTTATGCTTTGGATTTGTAGATTATGATGATTAAAGCATTTGGACAATCAAGATATAGACCTAAGCTATTATAATATTTTAAAGAAAATTTATCAAAATGCAACAGCATGATTAGATTATATGGTGGTACTAAGAAAAGTAATATTCAGAAGATTATACAGTAGGGTGATTTCATATCACCAAAACATTTTATAGCAGTTTTATAAGAAGTATTTTGTAGATTAAAAAGGGAAGAATATAAAAGTAAATGGCGATTATTCATGTCATCTAGATTTTGTAGGTGATATAATTGTTTTTACAAATAATGTTGCAGAGCTTCAGGAAATGTTGCAAGAGTTATCCGTTGAAAGTAATAAAATAGGATTAAAGATAAATGCTAATAATACTAAAATAATGTTCCATGGATTTTCTCAGAAGAAAATAAAGATTTATAATCATGAATTTGAAGAAGTTAATAACTACAAATATCTTGATTATTAATGCAAATGGAAACATAACGGGTGAAATAATCAGAATTAAACTTGAATGGAGTGTTTTTGGTAGAAATAACTTGTAATTAAAAGGAAATATGTCTATGTATTTAAAAATAAAGGGTTTTTTCTTAAAATAAATGTATTTTGCCAATTCTTTCTTAATGATCTGTGATTTAATAGAAGAGCAATACAGCAATTTCAGATCACTCAATCAGGTATGGTGGATGTATATTAGGAATAACAAGAAAGGATTGAAAGTCAAATACTTGGCAAGAGGACAAATGGATACTTCTGACATTTGGACTGGATATATTGTTAGAAGAGATGATAATAGTTAAGACAGTTGAAGTTTTAAACTGGATTCCAATGTATTGTACAAGAGATAGGAAGATACTACATGTGAGATCGATGGATGAAATAGGGAAGTTTGCTAGTATGATATGGAGAAGAGAGGTTACAGATTACAGAAACTGGATTAAAATTTGAGAAATATTCATCCTGCACCATAATGATTGAAAATGATGATGATTTTGAAAATCAAACATGTTAATGCTGACCTAGCTATTATACAATGCAATCAATCACTAATCAGTGTTTACTATATCCAGCCAAATCTTGCTAATTATTATCTGAATCTAATTAGCCTTGATAATGGATAATAACATTTGATTGGATATTGTAAACCTGGATTGGTGAGTGATTTGACACATATTATATATGTAATAGTATGTATATTATATGTGAATATGCATAAATGTGAATGCATATATAACTATTTATTGTAAAGCTTTGTAATCTAGTGGTCAATGCATTTTACTGCTATGCCATGACTTTCAGTTTAAATTTCAGTAAAACTTAATAATTTTTTTAGTTGGCAAGAATTTATAATCAAATAACAATAGCTAAATATTCAATTATTGACAAGTAAAGACATATTTAAATTTTTGCTAGAGAATAAAAAGTAATGAAAACAGCTGAAGCTTTTGTCACTTCTTGATTAACTGATCTTTCTTGGTGATTTCTTTCACTATTTCTTTGTGGAGGATTTTGGAGAGATTTTTTGCTGTTCAGTGATTGACCATTATTTTAAGTATGTGCATGGGGATGTGTGTAAAGTTTTTTGCACAAACATAAGGTTTAGCCAATGTTGTTGATAATTTTCTATTTCTTTATGCGATTCATTTGAAAAACTTGTATGATCTTACAATAGTTTTTATTTAGTAAAAATCAATTACAAACTAATACAATGTAATAATAAATAATCATAACTCTAAATATATGTAATTGAAAGGAAAGTAACTACTTTTTACTGAGTTATGTAACGTCAACAACTACGAAAAAATAGAATGATGCCAATCTTTCTTTTAGCTCTGTTGTGATATAAGCTTAGTTTTTTTGACATAGTTTTAAACTATAAGATTAATTTAGTTACATTAAAAAATTAAGCTTATATAACAACAATGCTAAAAGCTAGATTGGTATCATAGTATTTTTTCATAGTTGTTGACATTACCTAACTCACTCAATGAGAGATCATTGCTTCCATTTACAATTATAAACTTGTGCAATGGTACATTGACTGACTCGTAGAGTTAAAAGTTCTTGTATTGGAATACATTTTATTTTTTACAATGTTTAAAATTATTTGATGATTTATTTTGGCATAAGATTAAATCTATTTTTTGGAGAATCACATAATATGCATGTATACATTTTTTTGGATAGTTAATTGACAAAAAATAAATGTATTTTATTTACTTAGATAAAATTTTGACTCATAATATTTTATCAAATATAAAATCATGTTTTAGTTATTTTTAATTTTAACTTTATTATTATTTTTAAATCCATCAAAAAACATTAAGGAAAAAACTTAATCTAGATATAAAAATAAAATATTAAATTATCATAATATCTTGAAATTTAATGGCACCAACTAGCATACTGAGAGATGAGATTTGATATATGCCAGCCATCAGTCTTGAGTGTTATTGATTCATTAAAAAATGAATTCTCTCTGAATTAATTTTGTTTGTCTCTAACTATCAGTTTTTTTTGTTTATATCATTTCTGGGATCTTTGTATTTAAAATTTTTTAAATTATCATTTCTAAGTTCTGTCTCAGTTTATTTTTCAGTTACTATTAATTATCATCATTTTAGATTTTCTATCACTAAACTTTATTGCCATATTTTCTCTGTCTTCCCGTTTATTCTAACAATGTTTTTTTAATCTCTTTTACCATTAATAAAACAATATCAGTAAAACAAAAAAACAAACAAAAACTTTTGAATATATAATATTGTTAAGACCCAATCATAATTGCATAATGAACAACAGTAATTAAGTGAAACATAAATACTACTGATTTGCAATGGATCAACTTGTCATATTTCTATTTTAACCAGAATCTTAGCAGCTATCTACCATCTCTTAATAATACTCAATAAATCTCTTATCCATTCTCATCTGACATAATCTTTCTCTTTATTTAAAAAAGTCATATACAATTTATTTACATTATAGTTCATATTAAGTTATGTTACTTTTGAGCACCAAAAGTGGCAGGTTCAGTTTTGATCCAAAGATCTTTAACTCTAAAGTCTTATTAGTCTGTCACTGTGCTAAAACAATGCAATATTATTCAAGAAATGATAAGAAAGCAACTCTCAAGTCTTGTGTCTTTTCTTTATATATATAACAAATGTTGACATGTTATTTTGTAACATTTTTTTTTTTTTTTTTACAGAGTTTTTCAAAAATTGGATTTTACTTAATTTTGATGCAATGGCAAATATTAGGACTCAAGATCCATAGACCTATTCTACCACTTTTAATGCTTGAACTTCTTATGAACTTTTAAAAAATCAATCACTCTCTTATTATTGCTAAATTTGGAAAGTCTCTGTCCAGAAGTCAAATGTAATAATTCTAGTTTAGTAGTTATTGTAAGTATTGGCATGATATTGAATTTAGCCGAAGCTCCATTCTTATATGTAAATTCTGCTAAGTTTTGTTGACAACATTACATTGCCATTAGATCTCATATAGTATGAATAACTTTGAATAGATATTGAAAATTTTATGTTTAGGATATGACTGTCAGGAATCATTGTTGACTTAATGGTATCTAGCAATAATAATGAAATATGGAGCTCATTTTTTGCATTTAATTAAAAATATTACATAGATAATAATTTTGCAATAAATTAAACATGATCAGTTTCATTTAAAATTTCATGTCAAAAACCACTGTAAATTGAAAATTCACTTTATTTGTTTATAATATAAAATAACAATTCGTGTCTATTGTTAATACAGAGTTTAATATAAATAAATAAAAACAAATAATATTTCCAAGCGCTTTCAACTCTTATGAGTCCTTATCAAGGCAGTGTAAAAAATTCTATTTTCTCCTAGGTATTATTTATTTATTTGTTTATGAATATTTTATAAGGAGAACAACAAAAAGATTGACTTATTACGTTTATGATAATACAATTTGAATATGTAAAATTGATAATTGCTTGATTAGTTTGTTAAACATATGATTGCATCATATATATAATATTCCTTTTGTAGCAATTAAACGCTAATTTCTAGATATTATTTTTTATGATTAAAACGTCTACTTGCATATATATAGAAAATTTAAGCTTTTAATTAAAAATGAAATCAAAGTTTTTCAACACTTCTCTGATTAAATGCTGCCTGGAAAATAATTTTGTAAATTATGTGTAATTTTTAACTATAGTCAGTTTCTGATTTGCACAGTTAATGTATTTTACAATAATTTGCATGAGTTAATTTATACATAAGTCAAAAAAATTATATACCTTTATTGCTGTGATGTGTTAAAGTATGTGTTCTTTTTACTAGCACATTTGTATAGTGTTATTGCATTTAAAATGATTTTAATACATCACATTTTTAATAAAATTAAAAATAATAAATGCCCAATTGTTGGCAAATTTGTAATTAGTAAAATTTATTTTGCTGTATAAAGGTAGTTTGTAATGAATAAACACACACACACACATATATATATATATATATTAACTTTAATCAGTGTAATAATGAAGTAGTGTTAAATTTGCAACAAATGAAGATAAAAAAAGATATCCTTTTTTTATTCTGTTAAATTGAATTACTATTGTATTTTAAAGGATATATATTTTGAATATTTTTTATACTTTCTGTAAATTTGACTTATGACAGATATGTTTGGCCAAATATGAAACCATCTCTATCTAAATCTTTAAAAAAAATGTTTTTTTCTCAGTGATGAGATGTTTATTCATCAAAAAAAAAAAAAACAACAAACGGATACAATGAAAGAAATGAAATTTCAGGAACAAAATGGTAAGAGGGGAAGGATACATGTAGAAAGGGAATGGGAAGTGGACAGGGGAAATGGTGTGTAGTTCAGGCTGGTTAGAAAAGCACATCTTAGAAAAAGGTAGGAATACGGAAATTTTATGGTGAGCGAGGATGAGCTGGGCTGGGAGAGATATGAGGAGTACAGTTCTTGCTTCTCCTGCCAGAATTGCACAATGATTCATTCTTGATGTTACTTGATGAACCACTGTCCGAAAAAAATTCAGCAGAGTAAGGTGAGAGAGTGCGAAGGGAGGAGGGCGACGAGGCCCGGGTTGAAGCCAGAGAATTTTTTGCTGAAAGAATTCTTTTTTTCCTTGTGTGTTCTGAATGTCTGAAACTTGCCCTTGGTTCAGGAAAAGGATCCATTATGATTTTACTGGGAAGATCAAGGATGGAAATCTGCCTCTCAGAGTTGGTGTCACTATCTGATGGGTTAGGGCATGCATGCTTCTGATGTTTCTTGTTAGTGGTGGAAGGGCCAGAGTTGGTAGACTCAGACAGGATGATTTCTGAGTTTGAATAAGTATTCATGTCCATTAACAAAAGAGGGTCCTGTGAGCAAGCTGTAACTGAGAGTGGTGGGCTGTGAGTGAGACCAAAATTATGTGGCCTAGAGGAAGCTGGAATCTTATTGAAAGGTGAGAGGGTAGCTGAATGCTGAAAGATTGAATCGAAGTGAGGTGGAGGTGAGAGGTTAGCTGAAGGAGGATGTGGTTTAGGCCTTTTTCTTTCTGGCAAGAGTTGCATTTATTTTTTTGAGGGCAGTCCCAATTAAGGTGGTTGCGGTCTTTGCAGGTGAAACATTGTGGCCTCATCCCCTTAATTGAAATGACCAAAGGTGCTAGTTCAGCTGCTATTGTTGTGGGAATGTTTTCAGGAGAAAGACCTTTTTAAAGGATGAATTGAAATAAGGCTGTGTTGGTGAAGGTGAGACCATTGGTGAGAGGATCCCTAAGGTACTCAAATGAGGTAACTTGTTCGAATGCCTCGAGATATTTCTGTAGGTGCTACCTCTGCATACCTATGTGGCAGTTTTTGATAAACCCCTTAAGTATGGATGGTCTATTGGTGTCTATTGGAACCATGAACATATTGTTTAAAAATTTGAATCTGTTTTTGAAGGCTGTTTCTTGGGAAAATGTATTTCATGTCTATTTTCATAATTATTATAAATAAATAAAAACAAACACAATTACTTTTCTACACAGCTGCTTTAATCTTCTGGTTGAAATATTAAAATGCTATGTAGAAAACTATTGTGTTTTGTTTGTATTTATTTATATATTTTATTTAGTTGGTTTATATATTTCTTATTGTTTTCATGATTATTATGAAACTTATGTCTGCTGTAGCAATTAATCTCTGCAAATAGATATAAAGAGTCTTTAAAATGCTTTCTTGAATAATATTTATTCAGACTAACAAAAAATGAGGGTCATTTAGTAAGTAGATTGGAATAAATGATTTTTATTTTTTTATATATACTTTTATAAAATACACACTTTAACTCCCATTATATATGTTTAAGGGTTATAACAGTTTGTTTTTTTTAATTTTTTTTTGGAACAAATTAACTTTTAAGTATAGTTTCATAAATTTTAACTAGTATCCAATTTAACTTTTATTCGCATGCAATTTTAATCCCTTTTATGCATTGAATGATTTGGTGCAGTTATAAAATGGTAGACTTAGGAGTTTAAAGATCCTTGGTTCACAGCTAATTCTGCCATTGAATATGAACTATTTGAATATTTTTATGACTTTCAACCATGTAATTATAGATGAAAAGTAAATTAATAATATTAATAATTGAATAATTAGCTTAGTAGAGATTATTTAATGTTTGAATACCAGAAAAGTCAGGTTTAACCTTAGAAAACTATTGTGCAAGTCAGGACTTTGGGTTTTTCTTTTGAATTTCTTGAAATTTTGATTGCTAATTAAGATAATAAAATCAGATTGTCAAAATGTAATTAAAAAAAATTGAAATAATAAAAAATAATTTAACTCATTATTATGCATCCCATCATCAGAGCATAATTATATCCACCATTTATTCTTTTTATAGATCTATAAATTGTTGTTGCAGTTTCTGAGAGTTTCATGTTAAGTACTTTTAAGCTATAATTAGAGTTTTGTCAATAGATTGAAGCTCTAACTATTAAAAAAAAAAAATTATTTGCTGTAGTTGGGGGGTGGTAGGCACAATTTTTATTGGGAGTCTCACTTTTAAAAAAAAAGTATATATATATAGACGGATAAGTATATATATTTACTTCTATATCTATGCTATTTAATATGTAAAATTATTTTTTTAATAAAATAATATTTTAAATTACATATTAGACTTTATAATTTTTAAAAACTTATGATTTAAGTTGAAAAACATATAAACGTGCATTATATATATTTTAAAATTAATATCATTAAAAAATATTTAAAATGCTTTAAAAATATTTATCTCATTTTATTTTTATTTTAGAAGATATGTATATATTTAAAAAAGACACATTAATAAATTATGACTGAAAGGTTGCACTTATAAGTCAAAAAACAGAAAAAGGCTTCAAAGGGATACAATTTTTGCTATGCAATACCATGAAATAAAAGCCTTGAATAGAAATTGAATAAAATGAAATTAATTTGATCTAAACAATATGGCTGCATAAAACAAAATAAACTAAAAAAATTAAGATTCATAAATTATGTTTAAAAGTTTTGGAAATAGTCAAAAATCTAAAACAATTTAAAAAATAAAATGACAATATTGTAAATAATCTGATCAAAAATAACTGAAAAATTCCATTACAAAAAGAAAAAAAAAATCTTTTCAAAGTATAGTAAATCAAAAATCTTTTGTGTAATTGTACACATTTTTTTATATTAGGATTGAACTAAATAGCAAAGCATACCAATATAATATTTTTTGCAGATACAACTTTAATATAGTAGTATGAAGTACCTGATCTGAAGTTGATGTCAGTTTCATAAAACAGTAAAAAAAAAAAAACTGATTCTGCTTGACTTTAAAAAAAATCATACTATTGGTATTCTGTTTATAGGATCATGTATGCCAAAGTTGATAAGATGTTTAACATCAATATCTTTAGGGCCGGTAATTATATTTACAAAAGAAATATTTACTAGACAAAATTCTTCTCAAAAATCAATATTTGCAGCAAGAAAAATGACATGATAGGAAGAAATATGATTGCACACCAAAAAGACAAAATCATTGTAGAAAATCAACACTTTATGTGAACAGTCTAGGGCTAACAAAATAATTCATCAGAAATTTAGAAGCAGAATATTTATGATAAAGTTGTTATTTAAGTCATTAGTTTTTGAAACAAATGCTACAGAAGCAATGACATCTTATGCATAAGAACTGAATAAATGGAAATATGTCATGCAGTGAGAATGCCCTCCTTCACATTTTTTTTTAAAAACTTTGAAAATCTGATGATCACCAAAAAAAATACATCACATTGCCTGCTTTTTCATTGATGGAATCATTATGAACTGTCAAGATATCCAGTCATAAATTACAAACTGTTAGAATATTTTAAAAAACTATATTCAACCCTTGCTGTAAGTATTGTTCCTTGGGAACTGCCATCCTGTATGATGATAAAGTTCCCAACAATATTGCAGTCAAATAATGGTCTAAGCGATCTAAAGATGATAAAACATCTTCTATGGCTTCTACAATTAATATAAATAATAGGGCCGGTAATTATATTTACAAAAGAAATATTTACTAGACAAAATTCTTCTCAAAAATCAATATTTGCAGCAAGAAAAATGACATGATAGGAAGAAATATGATTGCACACCAAAAAGACAAAATCATTGTAGAAAATCAACACTTTATGTGAACAGTCTAGGGCTAACAAAATAATTCATCAGAAATTTAGAAGCAGAATATTTATGATAAAGTTGTTATTTAAGTCATTAGTTTTTGAAACAAATGCTACAGAAGCAATGACATCTTATGCATAAGAACTGAATAAATGGAAATATGTCATGCAGTGAGAATGCCCTCCTTCACATTTTTTTTTAAAAACTTTGAAAATCTGATGATCACCAAAAAAAATACATCACATTGCCTGCTTTTTCATTGATGGAATCATTATGAACTGTCAAGATATCCAGTCATAAATTACAAACTGTTAGAATATTTTAAAAAACTATATTCAACCCTTGCTGTAAGTATTGTTCCTTGGGAACTGCCATCCTGTATGATGATAAAGTTCCCAACGATATTGCAGTCAAATAATGGTCTAAGCGATCTAAAGATGATAAAACATCTTCTATGGCTTCTACAATTAATATAAATAATGTTTTACAATTAGTTATATGATACTTTGATATTATATATTTTATTTGATATTCTATTATTTGGATTTAGTTATAATTTATCGATTAAGAAATATATATATGAAATAGATTCATTACACACATTTAGAATATGTTGGGGCATTAGGTTTTTTTTTTTAACTGTTGAAGATTAATAAGTTTTATTAAGGTTTAAGAAGACATTAAAATCACCTGAGGGAAACGTTTTCTAAAGTATTGTTTGATCTTTTCTTTGTCTTCCTCGTAATCTTGGTTTTAGCTACAATTATTTTAAGGTAATTGTGATTCAAGAGTTTGCTCCTAGCAAATATTTTATTTATTTCTACTGTAAATTTATTTTTCAAGAAGACCAATTGGAGTAACAAGTTACAAAATACCATAACCAAGGGGCAATACTTAAGTATAATCAGTGATAGTTTGACATCGATAGCCATTTTTAAAAAATGGTTTGTTTAGTTCAGCGACTTAATATTCAGAGCTATATTTTAAATGCAATACATTCTTTATATCATTAAGATACCAAAACAAAATTTTTAGTTGGGGATGGGGTGGGGATTTTTCAGGAAAAATAGAAAATGCAACAGTTAATTTTATTCGCTTTTAAATAAGAGTTATAGACAGAGGGAAACAGAAATAAAAAAATGTTTTCTGTCCAAAACTGGAATGAGCACAGAAACGAACAAATCAGACCCTATGTCAAGACTAGCCAAATGTGACTCTCTTCAGTTCAGCAAGAAAAAAAATAAGCACAAATTTTTGTAATCATTTGATTGTTTTTTATTTATTTAGTTGTGCCATGAGAGTAGTTAAATTTTTTAAAATTATTATTTCTTGCATTCACGCATTTGACGTCACTTACTTTAGATAAATACATTAGTAATTATCATTAATTATTTATTAGGTTAAACATTTTTAGCCCAATTATAAACTTTAAACTTAATTAAAGATTAATATATCTTATTTTTATTGAACACAATCACATAATATTATTAAATCCAATTCCATCAATTTTTTCCCCCAAATGTGATGAAACATGGGAGAGTTTGTGATCCAAACCAACTGAAAAATATTGGTTCAGCATGGAAACAATTTTCTTTTTTTAAATCATCATCAACCATTATCAATCCATTGCAGGATGAAGGTTCCTTCAAGTTCAATCCATCTTCTCCGATTTTTAGTTTCTCTTCTCCACATCACCCTTGCACACTTTCTAATTTCATCCATACATCTCACATGTGGTATTTTTCTGGATCTCTTACAATATCTTGGAATCCAATTTAAGATTTCAATTCTCCAGCTATTATCATCTCTTCTAGCAATATGTCCAACCCAACTCGAGTCTTTTAATTTTTTCAATGAGGTTAGTGTTTTCAATCTTTTCTTGTTACTCCTAACATGCATCTCTCCATACTTCTTTGAGTGATCTGAAGTCTCTGTATCATTCTTCTATTAAGTGTTCAAGTTTCAGATCCATAAATAAGAAACTGGTAAAACACATTTCCTTTTCAAACACATAGTCATATTTCCCTTTAGTATCAAGTTATTTCTAGCAAAAGCACTCCAATCAAGTTTAATTCTATGATTAATTTCATCCATTATGTTTCATCTGTATTAATAATCTAACCAAAGTATTTATAGCTATTAACTTCTTCTAACTCATCATAATCAATCTTTATTTTCATATTTTGAGAAAATCCATTAAACATTACTTTAGTCTTTTTAACATTTATCTTTAGTCCTACATTCCTACTTTCATCTGATAACTCCTGCAACATTTTCTGGACCTCTAAAGCATTTATTTGCAAAAACAACTACATTATCTGCAAAATCTAAATGACTTAAATAATCTTCATTTACTACACACAAAATACTTTTTGCAGCACTGCTGCAAATAGGTTTGGAGATATTGAAGTCACCCTATCTTATATTTTTCCCATTGTTGACTTTCCTAGTATCATTATGTAATCTAATTGTTGCTATTGCATTTTTACAAATATTCTTTAAAATATGACAATATCCTACATCTATACCTTGATAATCAATGGTTTAATCACTGAAGAAATGTTTATAGAATCAAATGCCTTTTCATAATCTACAAATCCAAAGCATAATGGCAACTCATATTCATTTGTCCTTTCTATAACTTCTCTCAATATCTGGATATGATCTACTGTACTAAAACCATTTTAAAATCCAGCTTGTTCTCTTGGTTAGTGGAAATCCAATGTTCTCTGTAGACAAGTTGTAATTGTCTTGGTAAAAATTCTGTATAAAACTGATAAAAGGCTGATAGGTCTGTAATTTCTAATATCTTCTTTATCATCTTTTTTAAATATTAATACTGCATTCTTCCAATCATCTGGTACATCTTTATCATTTAGATATTTGATATATAACTTTGCTAAAAAATTTTTTATTTCTTCACCTGCTGCTTTTACTTTATCAATTATAATACCATCATTACCTGGAGCCTTTCCTTTCTCCATAAATTTAAATGCATGTCTCACTTCTTCATTTAAAATTGTGGGCAATTCGGAAGATATAATAAATATAGGAGGTACTTGTTCTTTATTACTATATAATTCTTGATAGAAGTCTTCTACTCATTTCATGATGTCATTTCTCTTTTTAGTAATAATTCCATCTTTTTTTTCGTATTGCAGATATAAATTTCCTACCAATACCAAAATGTTGTTTTACATTTTTGAGATGTTTATTCTCTTCTACAGCTTTCCTTGCTAGTTCACAGTTATACTTTCTTATATCATTTTCAAGTCTTTTCCCCACCATTTTACAAAATTTGAGATATTCAATTCTTTTTAATGCATTACTTTTGTATATCTTCATATTCCTCCTTTTCTTCATAAATTCTTTACTTTCAGAATAGAAATTTTATTGGTCGATTGCTGCTTTTTTTTTACCAGCTATCTTTGTTATAGTTTTTAAAAGTGTATCAGTTATTTTCATATTAATTTCATTCAAATCTGAATCATGTTCAAAATCTACTAATACTTGAATTTGATTTGTAAGTTCTAATTTAAATTCATTAGAATGTTTCTGAAGATTAGGAATATCAACTGTAAATATTGTTTGTCTTAATAATTTTTGTCTCTCTAGTTTTGCATTAATATGTATCTTACATCTTACTAATCAATGATCATTTCCTTTGTTAAATTTATTAAGAACATTACAGTCTTGAATTTTGTATTTTCTGTTAGTCAAAATATAATCCAATTCTGCCGTACCTTCATTTGGGTGCTTCCATGTCCATTTCCTTTTAACATTTTTTTCAAAAAAAGAATTCATAATATAAAGTTTTTCTTTTTCTGCAAACTCCACAAGTCTATGTCCTCTCTCATTTCTATTACCATAACCAAAATTATCTACAGCATTTTTATTTTTCATTTGTTTACCAACTCTAGCATTAAGATCTCCCATAACAACATTTTACAATTTTGCTTATGGTAATAGAAATGAGCGAGGACATAGACTTGTGGAGTTTCCAGAAAAAAACAACTTTATATTATGAATTCCTTTTTTAAATATCTTTATATATTTACAATGGATGAGTTAGAATACAGATTTTAATTAAAGTATATTTAATATTTTTCTTGTTATTACAAATAAACCCTGAATTCTTTGTGGTGATCTACAAATATTTATAGTAGGGAATACGTTGGATCCCACATATGAATAGTCTCATCAATCACAGTTTCAATATAAAATTTGAAAAAGTTAATGATTTTTTTTTTTAGAAATTTGTTCATTTGAATTTATAAATTTCATTATATATGCTTATCCCATATCAACTCTCAGTCAGCCATTTTCTTATTAAGTGCACCCAGCCATATATTAAATTGCTCTATTTTTTTTAAAGATTTATATTTGCATTGTTTTTTTTTAAATGCATTATTCTATTTTTTTTGTTCCTTGAATATTTTTGTAGATATATTTAGTGGGAAAATGATATTACATTATGAATGTGTGTATATGTTAAGCATTTATATAGATTTTGCTATTATCCACAGCAAGACTTGGAATGAAATTACAGTGGATAAGAGACATTTTCTTTAATTATTGAAAGTAAGATTTCTTCAGTTAGGATAGTGTTGAAATTAATATTTGCTCAAAACATTACTCATCTATATAAAACTTGGTGTTATATTATTAAAAACCTCAAACATGGAGAGTGTTTGAGGCATTAACAATAATTCTTTTATCAGGTTTAAAATTCGGAATTTTTTAATGATCAAAGGAAGCAAAAGGCTGGTGTTATTTTGATTCATATAATTGCCCTCTTCTAATTCTTAAGAGATATTGAAAAAGTATTGAATGTGGCAGATCAGATTATCAAACATATCTTTTAACCCATTGTTAAACTATGCTTGTCATTTTTAATATCTCATTATTTTGTAGAGCCTGTAAATGAACAAAAGGTTAAAACCTTTTGTGAGTGCAATGAAAAAAAATATAAATTTAAGCTTTGAGAATTTATAATGAGAAAAAAATTCTGTAGAAAGGCAACTTGTATCAAAACACAACCGTAGCTGTAAAGAGTATGAATGATGTATAGCTACTTATATAGGTTTTTATTAGTAGTATTATTAACCAAGCTGTAGATGAATAATAATAATGAATTTATTTTTTTACTATTGTTTTTTTTAATAATTACCTTGATTTTTATAATGAAATAGGTTGATTCTGCCATATTTATTGTCTCTTTCCTGTAAGAGAATTTCTGGTTAATGATACATGAAACACCTTCTAATAAAGTCAAAGCAAATTAATATTTTACAATCATGAAATTTTAGTAAAGTATAGCATGTCACATTTGGGTAAGGAGTATCAGGTGAAGTAATTCACATTATCATGCAGTTTGATGATTATAGATTTAGAAAGGAAATTGATGAAGTACTAGAATTAAAATGCTTCTTGCTGCACTGGCAAAATAGTTTTCAGTTCATTGGAAATCTTTCACAAAATTAAAACAGGCAATATTTTTTATTTTTTTAATTATTTGCAGTGTTAAGACCAAAGTGGTTGAAGAAGTAACATATGTTAATCCATATAATGAACAAATGTTTCAGCAAATGTCTCATGTATGATAAGTATTTAAATATGGCACCATATGTTATGTCTTTAAACTTCTTTATTCTTGTAGATTATGGCAAATAAGCATATTGAAGGTACTGACTTGAATGGTAACTGCTTTGGCCCAGAAATGGTCACTATTTATTTCTATTACTCCATGATTCTGAATCAGAGTTTAACCTCCTTATTGAATGCTACAGCAACATTTACTCATACTCAATTCATTGTAGTAAAATATACACTTTGTTTGTGAAATATGATCCTCAACTTATCATTCTAGCTCAGAAAAAAATTTAAAAAAAGAAAAAGGAAAGCCTTCTGAAGATTGCTATTTAAAAAGTGTAGTTTTTAGATTTAATTGATAATGATAATATTTTTTTTTTAGTTATTATATCTTCAAATTATTACATTAATAAGTTTCAATAGTTTATGTATACTAATTTAGGTAAAAGCTAAACCTCTAATATTAAGTCAAAACTCATAAGCTTGATCCATTATTATTTCTAATTAATTCCCTTCCTTAATCTTATGTTTACCATAATACTACTATCCTTCCACTTTTATTTGGATCCCCCCCCCCCCACACACTCACTATCTTACAAGAATCATTTTATCTTTATATTTACAATGAAAGAAATTTTTTGGTGTATAACAAATGGATATCAATAATAATTTATCACATGATCACCATTTCTTATGTTTACATAAGCTGTTAAAACAGTTGCAAACTCTACACAGTAATGTCACCCAGTGCAAACAATGGATGCAAGATGGTTTGTGCAAATTCCTATAATAGTAATACATATGAATAATGTTTAAAAAAAGACTATAATGCAATAAAATGAGGATAATACATTTAAATTATATTAAATTAATTCATAGTGAAAAAATAGCATGTAAATATCTAAGCAAATATCCAAGCAAATATTTATTCAGTGACCTCACTAGAAGGCATTAATCATCAAAGCAGTTAATAGATCAGATAGCAAAGATTTGAATGTTTTTCCACTTTTATTTGTCCAGGAATTAAGAAAAACTAGATACACATTTATTGATTCATTGAAAGATTAGCTGAGTTGTCTATGGGCTAACTATATAAAATAAAACTTTACTAAGTCTGATCAGAAACTAACAAAATTTTAAAACTCAGATCAAAAGCCTGTTGTACATATTTTTAAATTATTATGAATTAAATGCACTCAAAGATTATATAATAATAAATACAAATTATGAATAAATAAAAAAAACAATTTGCTAAATTAATTCCTACTTTGTCTTTACAATGTATTGATTTTTTTAAAAAAAATCCAAAGTTCATCTATTTGCATATAATATTTGATTTTAAACTTGTCAATAACAACATTTTACATTCAAACCTGAAAATATAATTACAAAGTTGATAGTTTTTTTTAATATAAATAAGGATATCTTGATTAGTAAAAAACAATTGATAATGAAATTTATACTCCTATAAACTAATAATGACATCAACCTTTTCTTTTCTCTTTCTTATGTAGAAACAAGCACATTTAAATGATTTTTAAAACTGAAAGCATCTTATTTTTGTGTGAAATTTTATCATACTGCAGTTTTGGTTTATATTACTTTGGAGAATAATGACTTTGGTTTATTTCATATGGATTAACATTTACTAATCTTTAGTTGTATTATGTCTTTTTCTTTGAATCTATACATTTTTAAATTAACACTTTGATTCAGTTGATTATTATGTCTCAGGCAAGTTATAGTAGTATATTTTTCAAAATGGCAGGCAATATACCTATAATTTATTTGCTTTTGACAATTTTTAATTTATGTTTAAATTGCAATATCACTACTTTTTTTAAATTGAAAAACTATCAATGGTATACTGTAATTATAAGAAAATGCCCATAATATCCATATATATAAATCTGTAATATTATAATAGTGAAAACAACTATTTTATTTTTGAATAGTATGTTGTTATTGTTTTTTTTTTTTTTGTAAATTTGTGCATTATTTATAACTTATTGTAGAAATTTCAGTTTATCATGTTCCATTAATAACTCAGTTATGATTGGTAATCATGGGTTAAACAAGAATTTCTGTATTTGTTTATATACCTATATATAACAAAGAAGGGAGTTTAGTGCTCTTTAGTGCATCTTTGAACTTTAATATTGTAATTACTGTCTAATGTTAAATGAACTTACATTACTCATATTTTGGCTATAATCTAACCTCACTGATTATGTTAAAGATCCAAACTCATCAAAAACATCAGAGTATCAGTTTAAGCTTTTTAAATAAATAAATCATATGAATCTAGATTATAGCCAAAACCTAGAGATCAGTTTCTTTATGTTACATAATGATTAACAATAGTAACATTTAAATCTGCACTAAAAACACTAAAATTCCCATTTATTATATTTTCATATAAATATATGCTAATAATTCAGCTAATGCCTTTTTTATTATTTGAAATTTACTTTTTTTTTTCTGTTTCTTTTAGGTTTAGATATATGTGTGAATGAACACTTTATGTATATTTTTCTTATGTCATAGCATCGGCCGGGACGCGAACCCACAACCGTCTGCAACCAACTACTTGCTTGCATGGCCGCTGCGATACCTTTCAGCTAACAACGCAAGACACTTTATGTATATTTATGTCAAAATCTGATCAGTAATTTTCTTTTGACTTTGCAAGTTTTGCTTTTTTTTTTTTGTCAGATGTTTTTTTTTCCTTTTCTCTAAGCATTTAAACAAGAATTTCTTTTATCTGACTGTTCTAATTTTTTTTTAACAATATTTTCAACTTATCTCCATTTTGGCTTTTATAAATGCATGCAGTAATAAACTTTTCAAATTCTATTCTGTTGTTTGTCATTGATTTTTAATTTTTTTTGGTTCAGATTTTAATTCTTTTTAAAGTTATTTCCATTTTCTATGTCAAAATTTATTTACAGTTTGTGTTTTACATTCATATATTATATAACCTAAAATATGGAAGAAGAAAAAAAACAGTTATACTTTTTAAACAATGACAAATTTCAGCCAAACATTAATAAATTAAATGAAGTTAACAAAAAGTTTTGCTTTGTGTAACAAATTTAATTTCAGATAATGTAAAATAAATGAATAATTGTTGTTGACCAATTTAAATATTAACTCAGTCAATTGGTATTGAATAGAAAGGTTATAATTTTGAGATATATCTTTTAAAAAGATTAAAAAACTTAGCATAAATTTTAAATAATATATTCTTTTTGCCTTATGTCTAAAACTTGCAGCATTAATGGAATGATCACATATGGAAATTAGACTAATTTATGTGAGAAATTATGAATCTAAGATAAATTGACTAGTATCAGATAAGTAGTATTTAGACAAATTCTTTTACTTTGGGTTACTTATAATTCATACACTCAAATATATATATTCAAAGAAAAATTGGCATTATAATAATTTGTACATTTAACTATTTTGGATTTCTACAATTTTAAAAGATTATCGGTTAAATATAACTTATGTTTATTCAATATAAATTATATATATACACACATAGTTATTAGCTAATTAGGCATAATAAAATCATAATAATAGTCTGACTGTTTCAGTTTCTAGTTTGCTTATTACTCTTCAGAGCTAGAGTCTCGGGGTAATAAATATTCTTCAATGCTTTTCTTCCATTGCTTTAGAACCATACATCCTTATCTCTTTAAAACTACTTTTTATCTGGCATGACTTTTGTATGTGTGTGTGCGTGTGTGTGTGTAATGTTTGACTATTTGGGGGAATTTAATAACAACTTAATCCAAATAATAGCTTTAATGCGTTTAATACCAAATTTCAAAAAGAATTTTAATTAATTTTGTTTAGAACATACATACATTTGAAGAAAAAAAAACATTGCAAAATACCATTATTTAAAAAAATATTTTTTTCATTTCCAAATATATCTCATTACTAACAATTTAATCTGTTTAGGAATTCTAATTGGATTAATATAAATCTTAAAACAGCTTAATTTGTTTGGTTTTAAAATTCATATCTGCTTGGATTTAAAACACATACCAAATTTTCTTTTATTTATAAATATTTGCAAAAAATTATATCCACTTTAAATAGCAAAATATATTACAAATACTAATATTTAAACAAATTCATCTTTATATATATCACATGTAATAAATTTAATTTCAGACAATATAGACACAGGTATATAATAAGCCTGTGTTTCAGTTATTACAATCTAGAGATATTTGCCCATCCTTGCATATGTATTAAATGGATTATGTCCTGTACATATGGGGTTCAGATTGACCTTAGGTCAACATGGGTGTGACAAGAATCTCAGCCTCAGGGTGGCCTTCGAGCATTCCATAATCAGATTTTCAATTGGATGAACGTTTGAAGAGTTGGAGGGTGCAGTAGATTGGAACCTGTCCATTAAAGTATGAAGATTGTCTGTCTTAATATATATCTGAGCACTTATGGTATATATGTGTGGGAGATGATAATCTGGACCAACTAATGATTGCTGGTTTAGCATGAAATACATATATTGGTGATTATTTATCTTTTCAGCATATATGTGCTTGAGTGTATCAGTGTTATTACATAGAGTGGAGAGTGATGGGTTGTCTGTAAGTCTGTGCTCATATACCCTATATTACATATATAGACACAGGTATATAATAAGCCTGTGTTTCAGTTATTACATTCTAGAGATGTCTGCTCATCCTTGCATATGCATTAAATGGATTATGTCCTGTACATATGGGGTTCAGATTTATCTTAGGTCAACATGGGTGTGACAAGAATCTTGGCCTCAGGGTGGCCTTCGAGCATTTCCATCATCAGATTTTCAATTGGGTGGACGGTTGAAGGGTTGGAGTGTGTAGTAGATTGGAGCCGGTCCATTAAAGTACAAAGATTGTCTAATCTTAATATATATCTGAGCACTTATAGTATATATGTGTGGGAGATAATAATCTGGACCAACTGATGATTGCTGGCTTAGCATGAAATACGTATATTGGTGATTATTTATCTTTTCAGCATATATGTGCTTGAGTGGTATCAGTGTTATTAGATAGAGTGGAGAGTGATGGGTTGTCTGAAAGTCCGTGCTCATATACCCTATATATTACAATATTGTAAAGTAGATTAATTATTATTAGGTCAGTATCCTATATATGAATTAAAAAACAAACAAATAATATATATCTGTAATATAACCAGTGTTTCAGTATATACATCTAATAATTTTTTGAAATGTGTATTTCTATTTTTATTTATTTTTTGCTATATTTTATTGATGGAGGTCAAAATAATTTCAAAGTTAAAAAGCTATTTAAAAAAATCAAACTTGTTTGTATCATATTTAGCAGAATTATAATTCACTATATTTATTTTCTAGAAGGTCAAAGTCAAAAGTCTAAAAAGTTATAAGAGAGTTTAATGCAATTTAATGGAGAATCCTACAATTTAGAAGGAAACAGGTTATTTCACTAACTTCATAAAAAGTTTGGGTGCGATCTGGAACCAAAGCTAACGACTAAACCCATAATTTAATAATCTTGGAAATAGCTTCCATTACCTTTTATTAGTTAAAAATAAAATAATAGATTTGAATTACAGATGAAGGATAGGCTGTAAAAAATCTTTTAAAAATTTCATGGACATTTTACAAAATAACAATCTTTGAACTTTTTTTAAAAAACTAACAGTTTGCAAATATGGTAATTGTCAAATAATAACAGTAATAAAGAGTACATTATTTCCCTTTATACTTCAGTAAACATGTTTCGTTTTTAAAATAATGTTTGAAAATAAATTGTTTTTAAAGTTTATTATGTACAGTATATATTTTTGTATGTAACTATTTATATGCATGTACACAAATTATAATTAATAGATTATAATTATGTAGCAAAATGTAAAATAGCCTTTAAATAATCTATTCCAAGGCAAATACTTTTTTTGTCAGCCCTCATAGAAGCACAAACAATCAAGGATAAAGTAGTAGCCACTAGCCGTGTCATTTTCTGGATGGTTAAGGTTTATAAAAATTTTTATTCTCTACTTAAGAATATTTAAGTAACCATTTCCCAACCAATATTAGATTATTGACTGAGTTGATTATGGTCTACCTATTTGAAAGAAATTTCTTAAACTTGTTGAAAAAATGTTTAAGTTTACTTTTCCAGATTCAAAATTAGATCAAAAGCATGAAAGGAGTTGTGTTACTTTGTACTACGAGAGAGACTTTTCAACTAACAAGTATGACATAAATATGTATTAATAAATGAAATGAGAAAGGATCTTTGTCATATATTTATCAAAAGATTATATTGAATTAACAAGATAGAATTCAGTTAGCACTTTCAAAATCTACTTTACTAAAAGAATGATGAAAAGAATGTATAAATGCAGATAGCTATTTTTTATATTTTTTACATTGGGTTGAATTGATTTAGAAGTGTCATTATTCTATATTTTATTTGAAGTTCAAGTATAGAGTTTCTTTTGTGCATGATATTGTTTGATCTCACAGTGGTTGAGTAATCTGATATTTTTGAACTTTGGATATGAGAATATTTTCTCACAAGCTACTATTAAAATTTCCCTTCAGTTTTATAATAATTTTTTTCAGACATGTACAAAATAAATTTAGATATAATTTATTACAAATAGTTAAAGTGGGTTTGCTTATAATCTTTTATTATTTTGACTAGCAAAAGGTATTTTATAATGTTAAGATTATGTGCTGCATACAAAAATTTATAAGTAATATAAAATTTTAGATTTGATTAACATGATAAATATAACTATTTGTGATTATGGATAATGTTGATGTAAACAGCAACTCATTAATAATTATGTTTTTCTGCCTATCAGAATATAATTACATATGTATTTGTTAAGTATAAAGAGCATGACATTTAAATTTTATTTTTTATACTTTGCAATAAAACAATCTTTATTTGTTTAATATAAATAAGATTCAAATTGTGTATGACTTACAAATTGAGGCTTAGAACATCCCTTCAAGCCAGTTCTAAGTCATAGTTTAGAATTTAGCTATTATATGACATCTTATATATTTGTTAAATAATGAGCTAATAAAGAACATTTAAATACTTTCATTTATAATAGTATACTTCCAATATGCTATTGTTCTGCATTTAGAAATATGCATTTTTTAGTCTTATATTGTTATTAAGTTAACAAAAAATTTATTTTACATAATTGAGAATTCTCAATACTAAAATATGTAATAAAAAGCACATGAATAATTTTAAAAAATATTATTGCAAATACATAAGTATAAAAGAAACAATAAAAAAATAACAGATATATTTTGATTTAAAAAACTTCTGTTGCTATTTCTGTTATATTTTGATCAAAGGATTATTATGTAGGAATGAAAATATAATATATAATTTTATATATAAAGTATATTAATTTATTAAATTTTTTGTTAAAATTAGTTTGAAAGACATAACATAATTTATATCTTTTGTTTTAAAAAGAAATGTTTCAAAAAACACAAAATATCAATCAAAGAATTTTTCAACAAGATTCTTTTTATTTTTTTGGATGCAATGTGGCCTAAAATTGAAAAATTTTCTTTCATTTTGTGTTGAGTAGGCTTAATTGTCATAAAAGTGATTTAAAATTTTCCAGATTTGGTATCATTTTTTCAATCACTTCAAATAAAATTAAATTTTTTTGTCAATGAAAAAAAAATTACTTATCAATTGATGAAATGAGTTACATCTGCTTAAAAAAATTTTTTTTTTATATCTCAAAAAATAAAATTTATTGCATAAATTTAAAAAATGCATTGGAAAAAACATCAAAAATTGTATTAATTTTTTTTTTTTGGCCAAAATTCTCAAAAAATGGACTGAATAGAAACAAGAAACATTTATTAAGAATTCTTGAGTAGTCAGACTAAGAAAAAGAATTCTCAAGAATAATTTTTATTTGCAGTAATTTAAAAAAAAAGAGAGAACAGTTATAATGTATATAAACACAAACATGTACAATAATTCTTTCTTATTCATGACTTTAATTTTAAAAAATTAGTAATTCATAAATTTTTACTTGTGTTCACTTTGATGAGTAATAAATATCATTCATTCTCTTTGCCAGATTTTTTTCTTATCTCCTCATGCTTAGTAGTATTTTTTTAAATGTCATAGTATCGGCCGGGACACGAACCCGCAACCTGGGCAACTGCCTGCAACTGCAAGGCAGTCGCGCTGACCTCTCGACCACCAATGCAAGTCTAGTAGTAGTATTTTTTAAAAGTCAAAATATATATTTTTGTTGTGTTGCTTGTATGCATTGTTGAATAAAAATTTTGTTTAAAAGTGGTTAAAGTATAAAGATAATGATAATAACAATTCTAGAAAATGTAAGAAAATTCATGGATCACTTTCTTTCAATGATAAAATAATTGATTTGGTAATGAAAAAAAAATGCATGTTGAATTGGCCAGATGTTGAATAAAATCAGATCATTAATTTGTGAAATACTATACATACTTATATGAATATTTTCTATTTTTCTGAATTATAATAAAATAATCAGTCAGTTCATCAATTTGGAGATTGTGATGTTTGAGGACCAGAAGTGATAAAATTGAGTTTTTTTTCTTCTGTCAAAGCATTGACCAGGAAGCGAACCCAGGCTGGCTGCTTGGAAGGCAGTTATGCTAACCGCTAGGCCACCAACACTTGCCTAGATCTAGAAATTTGTAGTTTTTAAGTCTGTCGCTTTACCGTTATGTTAAATCTTACAGCAAAAAAAAAAAAAAAAAGCATATTTTTAGATTTTTTCCTTTCTTGAGAATGGAAATTTTTTGAATGTATCCTCTATTATTAGTTGCAATAGTAGTATCTTACTTTAAAGTCAAAACTGCTCATTTTTTATATTATATGGTTTTTCCATAACTATTTTATTTTTGTGTTAAATATTTTTATTGATATCATAATGTGCATACATTTTAAATTAAATTATATAATAGACTTGTGTTTATATGTTAAGCATGTATGGTTAGCTATTACTTATAGTTTCTGATATCTTTATGAAATTGGTGACATAATTTGAACTACATAAAATTGCTTCAAGGATTAACTATAATTGTATATTTAAACAGTGTTTTGCATGTTTAATTACATATTTATAAAGCACTTGACTTGCTGAGCATGCTTTTGACATTTACCATCAGATTTACATTTACATAATATTATCTATTCATTATATAAACAACGTGCAACATCCCACTATCATTACTAGAGCTATGTATCTGACTGTAAGTATTGAAAGCATACTCAGCAAGTCAAATGCTTTATAAATTTATTATCTTTTCTTGTTAACTATGCAAAATGCTGTTTAAATATAAAATTACATTTAAATAAGAAAAGAAATCAAGAACAATTGGATTAACTATAAATAGAATTTAAAAACTTCAACTATTTTTAGTGTGTTATACATTTTTTTTAATATGCAAAATAAAAGTTTAAGCAATAATACAAAATGTCAAATGATTTTTACATTTTTATTTTTTATGAAAATAGTAGAAAATTGTCACAAATTGAAAAATTACCTTAAATAAATAAATATTGTCTGTTTTTCCTGCCATATGTTATCAAAAGTCATTTATTGTAAGTTTGAGTAATTAATATACATTAGATAGTAGTACTATATTTGCAGCTGCAGATTAGTTTCTAGTTTATAGTCTTCATTAATAGTAATATTGAAACTAATACACATAAAAACATTTAACAGAAAACTGAAAATTTAAAAAATCTTAAGGTTTCAATATTTAATTATAATAGATTTGATACTAGACTAATAATTATAAATTTTAATGACCTCATTTTTATGCTGATTTAGACATAGGCACCTTTCATTCTTTAACTAAACTGGTTTGTTTTCCTGAAAGTTTGTGATGATAATATTTTAGTTGTATTTATGTATTGGACTATTTTCATCATTAGAAAAAATTAACTTTATTTAAATATTCCAATTATATCCATCCTGTTAAAAATAGCACACAGGTTAGTGTATCCAAGAGGTATTATTCTCCTTTCTTCGTCAGGTTTTCTGGCCTGACCAGCTAAATGAGCTATCCTGCCAAAGGCTCAGTTGATTAGAGCATTATCTTAAAATTCAATGTTCAAGAATCTAAGGGTCCAGGTTCAATTGTCATGCTAGTACTGTCACTGATCAGGCCAGCAACATCTGAAGAAGAAAGGAGAACAATACATCTCAACAGTGTGCATGTACTAACCTGTGCACTATCACTAACAATTGAATGTAATTGGAATATTTAAAGAAAGCAAATTTTTTTTTAAAGACATTCAATACTTAATATTAGATGATAGAAATAACAAATATCATACAACATTTTATACTTATGTTTAACATTAGTTCACAGGAACTGATTTTTTTTTAAAAAAATTTTTTCAAGACCTTGAATAATCAGTTAGCTTTAAATAGTAAGTAGTATTTTAATCACATTCTATAGATGAAAGTTGGGAGTCAGAAACCAGTCTAGAAATGTGGATATAGTAACACATCCCTCTAGGTCCATTTATTATTCAAGCAGAAAAAGGTTTTGGATATTTTGCTGATCTTTTTCATGACTGATATTTGAGCCCCTAAAATGGTTAAACACAACAATTTCACTTTTAGAAAATAATTTTTTTTTTTCAGTTTTAATAAGTGGAAATTAAGCCAGTAACTTTTTATTGAGTAATCAAACTAGTACCATGACAGGGCAATAGCTAAGAGCAACAAACATTTTCATACTACAGTAAAATTGGGGTTTCAATTTAAAAACCAACAAAATTGCCAAGAAATTTTTTTTTGGAATCATTCTAAATAATTTATATAATTCCATCCTTTAGCTTTATGTCTTCTAAACAAATTGAATCTAATTTAAAAAAAATTACATAGTAATTAATTTCATTGCTTAATTAACAAATAAACTGTTTGACAATAAAGATCCCATATTGAATTGTTAGAGAATTGAATTAAAACCCAATTTTTATAATAACTTCATTTTGAATAATGCAAATATAAAATGATATATGATGCCAAAACATGTAAATACCAAGGAAAACAATAAAATTGAAAAAATATGATCATTTTCATCAAGAAAAACAAACAACAGTTTAACATTAAAAAAAAAAAAGATTACTATTATTAAATTTGCATAAATAAGTTTTAAAATTATATTTCTATTAACAAATTCTGATTAAAAACATATATAGCATTATTTAATTTAATTCATAAACTTAATAGAATACAAAACATACATTGTCTGTGAGGAATATGTTTTTCCCCTAATAAAAAAGAGAAAAGTAAATATTAATCAAAAACAATTTCTATTAATTTTACACGTGTATCATATACTTGAAAAAAAAAAATTGCACAAAAAATCCAGGTTTCTTGCAGGATATGGTAAAACCACCGAAAACTCAACAGGAATACCCAGATTTTAACCAATATCTAGATTTATATCTTTTTCTGTGTACAATTATATTTGAGACACATATCTGTTATGGCTATTTGGATACATCTATCATTTGAACTTTTATTTTATTGGTTTTGAGGATCATGGAGTTGCTTTCCATTACAACTAGTAAATTTAGTTATAGCTTTATTAGAGTGGTATTTAATTTGTCTAGCTTTATAATCTTTATCATAATCTTTATTGTTAATATTTGGAAATTTTTCATTATTATTGAAATGTAAACAAGGTAATAATTGGGAAATATTTAATCTAGATCATAATTTTTGGAAAATAAGGATCTCTTCATAATAAACTTCAAATATTCTCTAATGTAAATTCTTACATATGTGCACATTCATATAAACTTCTCATTAATTTTTATGAACATATTTACATGGACCTGTATCCATATTCATTAAAAATTGTATGAATATATAATATTAATCTATTTATTTATATGAGCATAATCATATAGAAAAAAATGCCTATAATCATTCGAAAAATGCCAATATTTTCTGGTGTGACAGATTTATCTAGTTTGTTATTTCTTTTTTACATTAATAGCATATTTATTTGTTTACAAATAATTTTTTGTATATATTTTTTATCAAATAATAAGTGAAAAAAGATTTAAAACTATATATTTACAAGTGATGGAAACTGATTATTAGAGATTTAATAAATATATGCCTTCATTTCTATAATGTTCAATGGCAAAATAGATTTATTTGGAAAATCTTGGTGTAGCTATAGCTACTGCATTCAGAGATGCTAATGTGGGTAAGAAGTGTCTTTGTGCAAAGGAAATTTTAACCTCTCCCCAATTCATGAAATAATATTTGTAAATTAAAAGACATTTTTTCCCAGCATTTTCGCAAGATAAACCTGAAAATATGGCATTTAACATGTTTGGTAAACTCCTTAAGTATTTTATTCATTTATTTCTATAAAATAAACCCAGAGATTAAAACACACATAATAAAAATAAAACAAATTAATGTTAAAAAAATTTTTTTTTTTGAAATGATAATTAAATAATATCTTAAAACAAAGATATTTATTTAGCAATATAACTGGAAATTTATCGAATTTGAAATTTTTAATTTTTTATAATTTTTTCTATCACAAGTTTTTATATACATTTTTACATAATCCTGCAAAATTATTAGTAGAGGTAGGAAATATATGCAAATAAAATAAGTTTTTAAATATCTAAATGTTATTTAAAAGAGCTCCCTCACCACACCCACACATGAAAACATTGACCGTCTGCCCTTCTCTTTTCTCAGGCTAAATTTGATATTGCATAAGTAATTCTACATCTAGTTTGCTTATCTGCTTATTGAAAGTATTATCTACAGCCAAGGATGATTCTCTGGGATACAATGTTCAATGACATCTTTCACTGTTTTGCCTCCAAAGTTTGGATAATTTTGCAGTTTCATTCTGCATAGTGAAACAATAAGAGAGCACACTTTTTTATTCCTTTCATAATGGCTTGTTTCTATTATTTTTTCTGAAGTACAATGTTATAACAAGGCTGATGTAATTCTTAGACTTCTTTATTAATATTTAGGTCAAGTTTAAACTGGCATGTCAATAATTTATTAAAAATGCAAGTAGTTCTTGATTATTTGAAAACCCATTCAAAATCCCTCATAGATAAATATATTTGTTTTCTATTAACAGAATTATATTGTTTCAATAATAAAATATTTACTCTATTATTATTTAATTTTTTATGTACATTTTATTCCACTATTAATAAGTATACTTTATTATATATAATTTGGTATTTTAAATTTTCATACTTATATTGATTATTCAATAAATTTTTAAAAGCTATTACACATACATTTGCACTTTACTTTAATGTTAGATTATGTTGGATTACTACCCCCCCCCCCGGGTTTGTTTTAAGCACTTTTCCAATTGAATAGCATTTAGAAGAGCTTTCAAATGATGTTATATGGTTATTACATTCAACAGAGTGACATTAAAATATCAATATAATTAAATTTGTTAAGAATTAAATATTTTGGTGCATAATTTTTTTAAAAATTATGGGTTTTTTTTTTACTACTTCTGTCTTCCTTGAATTTGAGTTGTCATGTAGCTAAAGCAGACAACCATCCCACAATCAAGAAACGATTTTTGGATATATTTAGATAATGTGGATCAATTACAAGTTTTTAGATATATAACAAATTCAACCAGTCCAAATCCAAGGAAAAGCACATTACTAAAAACATGTAAAAAATAATAATATTGCTATTAAAATGGAAAAAACAAGAAGATAATATCAGTTTTAAAAATAAAAAATTTGAGTATCAAAATCGATCCCAATATTCGATACTTTAACTATTGTGCTTATATCAAGCAATCTATGCCATTACTTCTAAAATATAACTGGTACATGGAATTATCTACTATATAACTACTGCAGAATTATTATAATTATTATAAGACAATAGATTTTTAATTGTTTATTTTTAAATGAATTATTAATAGTAATGGGTCATTTTTTAAATATAAATTAGGATATTTAAATAAAAGTCATTTGGAAATTTAAACATTTTCATTTTTATATAAATTTTATTAATTGTCATGATGAATTGGTGATCATCAGTTTGGTTTAGCGCAATGATAGATTATATAATATTTAGTATATTTTGAACAATAGTCACAAGATGAAGTAAAAAAACTCTAAGAAGATGAAAGATAGCTTTATTGTTGGATCTAGAAATAGAAATTTGGTTGAAATATCATAAGAATTGTATTTTTTTAATATCATAATTGTTTGATTGCAGATTCTTGAATGAACATCCAAAAAGAGAATTAAATCTTAGAAGGTGAAAATATATCTTGAGTTATTGGCAAATCTGATTTGCTTAACATTTTTTAAATACATCTTCTGTGAAGTAACTTCATTTCTGATATCTAGTAGAGGAATATATGAAAGAACAGGGAACCACTGCAAATGAATAAACTTTAGTATACCAATATTTTTCATGTAAATTTAAATGAATATACATAATTTTAGTGTGGAAACTTTTTCTTCAAACACTATCTAATTTATAAACTAATATTATAATATTTTTTAGATAACAAACTTATGTCACTGATGAATAGTTATTTTTAGCTAGAGGATAAAACTAAGATGGAAAAACACTCAGATGCTCTCACCATTGGTAAGATGATGACATGTCTTTTACATGAGGAATTATTAGAGATAAATTCTCTGAAGTGAACTGTTTAAAGGTTGGTTTATTTATATTGTTACTTAGTAAATGCCATTTTTGATTAGAAGGATCACATAAATATTAACTTGTTGGAAACAAATAAAAAGTTTTACTGAGATGTTTTGTTAATCTTTTGACATAATTTAGTTATTGTCTTGAATTGTATTCAGCACCTGGCATAGATAAAGAAATAATGTTTGGAGTGAATCAGGCCTCAATATTGGTTCAGTATTTCATTGTTCCCTCAAAGTGTGAATTGTTTTTAGGGAGAAAATATATATTAAAAGATTACAGGAATATATTTAAGCAAATATCCTGTGGTGATTTGATATATCTAACAGTTTGTTTTTTTTTTTTTTTAAAAAAAAAAACTTTTGCCTTTGACAAGGGCAGGTGCTTAGCATCAAAATTATATTTAGGTTATATACTTTGTTAACTATATATTTATCTTTATATTTTTAGAATTAATATTCCTGTGATTACTTATTCTATTTTGAATTTTATAAAAGTGTTTTAAAAGCCTTTGTTTTATAATATATATATTTTTTTTAATTAAAAAAAAAAACAAGAAATAGAAACCTGTTCATAAAAAATTGGCATGATTACTTTAAAGGAATAAGTGCTGGTAATTAAAATTATTATAGTTTTTAAGAGTTGCCATTTCCCATTTATATCCATTTGCTCTATGAGATATTTAAATCAATAGGAAATTAACTTCACCCCCCCCCCCCACTTAAAAAATAATTATAATGCATAAATTAAATTATATAATACTGTCATTATTTTATTTTTGTGAGAATTGTTATTCAAGGTCAGTAGCAATTTTTTTTTAAAGAGATAATATATAATTGAAGATTTCTAGTCCTTGAGATCTTAAAATTTATAATTCAAATGCAGTATTGTATAGACATTGATAATAACAATATCCTTTGATAATTTCATGCTCATAATGATTGGAATAAAATATTAAATATTTAAAGATAAACAATTTTAAATAGTTTTTTTTGAAGAGCCAAGGCTTCTCTCACTTTTGCCATATTCAGTTATAGAATAGATAATAAGCTAGTTAAACTAGTCTGGATTGGATGAGTAGGCACTGGAAGGAGATTTTATGCACAAGCCTTCTGTCATCCATTGATTACTCTGGCTTTCAGTGAATGGCAATACATATAGAGTTTTACCTGTTTTAATAACAGTTAAGAGCAAGCATAAGAAATGGTGATCATGTGATGTTTATTGGCTTAAAGCTAGTTACTTGTTGGTTATTATTGCTTTTTATTATTATAATTGCTTGTTTTACTTCTCTTTTTATTAGAGAATAATAAGTATCCATTTACTGACCAATATTATTAGATGACTTGCATACATCTTATATCCAAAATCAATCAATCCTGGACTTACCTTGAAAATCATGTATTTTTTGTGTCTTCATATCATCATGTATATTTAGTACTATTTCTACACTAGAAATGCACTTGGATGCTCTTGGAATATACCAAGTACAACATAGTATGTTCTGGGAAATCTATCTTTGCTATACTATGTAAATTAGTATAACAAATGATAGTATAATCTCTAATAACAGATTAATGTTATCATATATTTTGGTTTTATTAAAATTCAAATATTATTTTTACTATTAGTAAGTGATGATCTACAAATCAACGTACGTATTCACCCAGGATTTGTTATAACAAATGGAAAAGATAGTAACAGAGAAATGAAATGACAATAACTTTTTTATATTATGTTAATATTCATTTATTAAAAAAAAAAAAAAACAAAAAACAAAAAAAACAGAAAAAAAAAAAAGACTGTTTTGTAAAATGTAATAATGAAGAATCAATTTTTAAAATCATTTTAAAGTTTCCATTCAGCAAATTATAGTGCCTTGTAATAACAATGTTTTAGAGACAAAAATCTTCATTGTTAAATGAATATCACCAAATGACACTTGTAAATGCATGTAGAGACATCTTACTACTATTATATACATTATACATGTATACAATGATATGAAAATAGCAAATATATCGCTTATTTTTTTATAATAAATAATGAGATGTTGAATTTAGGTTGCAAAAAAAACAACAACAACCTACCAAGTAGTATTTCACGTTTGTCTGAAAGTTTATGATGATAGACTATTTTCCTCATGTAGAAGTAATTGTTCAATGTTTTTAGAAAAAATTAAACTTTATTTAACTTTTTCAAATATATTCAACTATTAGTGATAACACAGAAGTTAGTTTTAACACATTGTTTCATTCAAATGGCATTATTCTTCTCTCTTCCTCGTGTCTTGCTAGCCTGACCTAGCATGGGAATCAAACCTGGCATTTTTAGATTCTTGAATACTGAATTTAAGATCACAGAATATATTTATTAAAGAATTTGGTAATCTGGACCAACTGATGATTGCTTGTTTAGCATGAAATACGTATATTGGTGATTATTTATCTTTTCAACATATGTGTGTTCAAGTGTATCAGTGTTATGAGATAGTGTGGAGAGTGGTGGGTCATGTGAAAGTCTGTGCTCATACCCTGTCTATTACATATATAGACACAGGTATATATAAGCCTGTGTATTTCAGCTATTAAAGAATTATCTTAAATGTAGTATTTATAAATCTAAAGAACCCAGTTTTGATTCTTTTACCGGTAATGTTACCGATCAGTCCTGCAACGTCTGATGAAGAGGCAAAAATAATACAATTCAAAACATTGTGTTTTGAGCACTACTACTAATAGCTAAATAAATTTGAAAAGTTTAAGTAGTTTTAATTTTTCTAAAGACATTTGACAATTCTACATGATGGAATTAATCCAATATATAACTGATTCATAATTTAAAAAGCAGTGTTGATATAGTAAATTGACATTTAATGACTAATTATTACTGTGAAGTGTGACTGCATTTAATTATAGTAGTGAATTCGATTTAAATAAAATATATTTATTTTGAAAAGTAAAAAAAAGAAAGGAAATCCTCTATACATTTTCAAAATAAATTATTAAAATGCAAAATTAAATATGCAGTCATTAATCATAGTCAGGTGATACCTTTTGTTGATGAATAGAATATTTGCATGTTGTGGTATTTGAATTTAGCCAGTTGAATATTGAAATTTCTTCAGATGACAAGCATGCGTAGAAATTTTTTTAAAGATAAGCAACTCACATTCAGCTTAGTCAGTTTCATATATAGATTAATAAATGGGAATCCCTGTAATAATAGATCAAGGGTCAAGAGTCCAAGTTAATCTAGGTGTTGATCAGATAAATATTCACATACTAACTATAAAAATAAAAATATATAAATGTAATATGATTCAGTCTTCACAATTTTTAGGGAATGCATGATCATTTATGAAATATAGGGAGGATACCAATAACTCTAACAAGCTTTTATTGATAAGTCTCGCAAATAATCCCTATCCCCAGACAAGATTTGAGCTTTTGGCTCACCTCAGTGAGGTACTAGGACATTCAGACACTAGATCCAAAATACGCAATTCAAAGCCAGCACTTATCTAATATGTAATTTTGGTTTTTGACATGTAAATGTCTTTACAAATCTAGCTGTCTAACTTAAATAACTATGTGGGTTTGAAAATACTTCAGCCTCACCATTTATTAATAACCTCAGCACTATAATATCACCAAAGCCTTAAGGCCAAAATTATAATAATCAATAAAGCAAGTCATATATTGCATGATTTGTTTTAAGCTTGTATTACAGATATGAAATATAAGGAGCATACTAATATCTTTCTTATTGATAAGTAAAGCATTCAAAATCTCTATCTAAAATAATCCCTATCCTCAGATCAGTTTTTGAGCTTTTGGCTCACCTCAATGATGCACTAGGACATATCCTTGAGGCTTTGGCAATGTTATATTACCGAGGCTATTAATATATAGTGAGGCTGAAGTGTTTTCAAACCCATATAGCTATTTAAGATAGATAGTTGGATTTAAAGACATTTAAAAGTCTGAAAATTTCAGATTTTCTACTTAACAGTTACATATTAGATAAGTGGTGGCTTTGAGTTGGATATTTTGGATCTAGTATCTGAATGTCCTAGTGCCTCACTGAGATGATCCAAAAGCTTGAAACCAATCTGAGGATAGGGATTATTCTAGATAAAGATTTTGAATGCCTTCTATTGTGGCACTTATCAATAAAAGGTTGTTATAACTAATGGTACACTCCCTATACTTTATATCTTTAATACAATCTTAAACCAAGTCATGCGATATATGACTTGCTTTATTGACTATCATTTATGTATTCTAAGCCAGCTCTTGTCTATTACCTTTTACTGATTCTTAATAAACAAAAATGTTAGCAATTTATGAGCAGTAAAAACACGTACATCTTTGCTAAAAGTAGTTTAAAAAAAAAAAAAACTTCAACAAGACATTTCTGAAAAGAAACTCTTGAGTCTCTCTTCAGTTTTATGCTATAGTGCTAACCTTTTTCTAATGAAAAAATTATGCAAAGATTATACTCTGTGTGCAATGAATATGTAAGCATTAATGGTAAATTTTCTGTTATAATATTTGCTGCAGTAGAATCAGAATATTGTGTTTTTATTTCTTTTTTTTTTAAAAAAAAATTCTACTTTTTAATAATTTTTTATGTCTGGCATATTTATTAAGATTCTTATCTTATCTCAATTTCTCTGGTTTAAATCTAGTGCAGTGCTAAATCATTCTTTTTATCAAATAGTAAAAATACCTAATAAAGTGTAAGAGATTTACTAGCACAGTTTCAAACTGTAATTTTAAACAGAAGGTAATCAATGCTTTACACATACGCTGTAGTGTTATATTCAATTAACATTGTTTTTGCTGAATGTTAGGAAGCTGTCGATCCAAGGCACAAGATAGTCCCGAAAATATAAAAGCACCTGTCTTTTCTATCTAAATTCAATTATATAGGCCAATATTAAGTATTTTGGAATAAGAGTGTAAACATTTTATATTATTCACTTTACTTCCATTTTCTTTATTGTAGTTTGAAACTGTGTAGTTTATTACATTAATTCTAATATCTTTTAAGTAAGGGTTAAAATTTTATGAGTATTAATATGCATAATAATGGAAGTAAAATGAATAATATAAAATCTTCATGCTCTTATTCCTAGATACTTTATATTGGCCGATATAATTGAATTTAAGTACAAAAGATAAGATGGCCTTTCTTATTTTTCAAAGATTTTTTCTTATGCCTTGAATGAGAGTTTCCTAACATTCAACAAAAACAATGTTGATTGAATATAACAGTACAGTGCATGTGTAAAGGGTTGATTATCTTCTGTTTAAAATTAAAATACCTAAGAAAGATGTTTTTTTTTTTCAGACAACTCGCCCATATCAAATTATCCAATTTAGTTGAGCTTGTAAACTGTTTTTTTTATATATATAATTTATTGAATAAATCAAGAAAAAAACATTCAATTTGTAACCATAAACATGGAAGGGAGGGGGACTATCATTAATCTGAACTACATTCTTTATGTAAGTAAGAATTTACATATGTTGAAAGTTTTCTGCGTTACAATGTATTGTAAAAGTGTATCAAAAGGAAACTAAAATTAGTATAGTAATTATTTTTATTGTTTAATGTTTAACATTTAAAAAGTATGAGTGTGAGAACAGATTAATTTGAAAGTTTTTAGTTTATTATTATTATAAAAATGCTGTACTAATATAAAAATAAACGATGAACATTATATAATGCAGTAGTTAGCAATTGTTTACATTGAAATGCCAGATAATTACTTTTTTAAAGTGTTAGACACTCCACATGTCACAGAAATTGAATTAATAAAAGTATGTTAAGAAAAAATTATAATATTTGACTATTAGTAACTTTTTTGATGTTCAACTTATGGAATTAATACTTTGATATTTGGTTCATAATTTAAAGTTTTTAACTTTATATAAATTTTCATGCCAACAAAAAAATCTACATTGTCCCATAGGTTGCTGATCATAGATATCGAAAAGATATTAATTATAATAATTATTATTGTTTAATATTTATTATTAATAGCTAATTTTTCTTGCAAAAACACTATTTAAATACATAGGAGATAAACAATGAAGCATGCTCATATATTTATATGTTATTTATAGAACTTCTTTAAAACCAAAAAAACTCTTTAATTCCATATTAGCTTTAGAACTAAAACTTGTGGATTAACTATGTGAAGCTCATCTTTAATTTTTTCTCTATAATTAATAAAATTACATTCTTCAACCAAAGAATATAGAAATTAATATCACCATCCTATCAAAACCCTAAATCTCATTTGCTTGCACAATCTATCTATTTTATATTTATCAGAGTAAATATGTTCATAGATGTATATACATATCATCAACTATTTTTAGAAGAGTAAAATATCTGCCAATAATTTGGGTTGGTCATTTCAGTGTGTGATTTGACTATAAGGAGAAAACATGATTGTATTATAATGTAACTTTTATAACTTGAGGAAGATATTATCTGACTATAGTTGATGAGTGCATATTTAATTTTAAATTTTAATAATTTATTTTGCAAATTCATAGAGGATTATCTTTTACAATAAATGTTTTATTTAAATCAACACTTCAAAGTACAAATCACTATAACAACATTGCTTTTAAAATTATTAATTCTTACTTGTAACTATATATTGAATTAAATTTATCATTTAGAATTAATTGTTAAATTTCTTTTTAAAAAATTCAGACTGTCTAAAATGTTCATATATACTTAATTGATAGTAATACGAACATGTAACACAATGTTTTGAACAGTATATTTTTTTGTCTCTTCATCAGGTGTTGCTGAACTGACCAAAGGAATCAAACTTGTGATCTTCTGATTTATGAATACTGAATTTAAGATAATATTTTAACCAACTAGGCTATTTTATCATCTTAAATTCATTATTCATGAATGCAAAGTTCTCAGATTCGATTCCCATACTATTAATGCCACTGGTCTGGCCAGCAACATCTAAAGAGGAGAGAAGAATAATATCACTCAAAATTTTGTGTTAAATGTATTTGAAAAGGTTAAATAAAATTTGAATTTTTCTAGAAACATTATGGAAATAGTCTAACATGTAATTACAAGTAAATGTCATCATCACATGCTTTCAGATAAACATGATATATTATTTAGTGTTTTTTTTTTCAACATAAGTTCAACATTGTAATATTTATATCAAAAGTAAACAGTCTATTTATTTATTTATTTTTATCAGTGTTCATAATGTAATGCTATTATAAATGTGTGTGTATATATATATATATATATATATATATATATATATATATATATATATATATATATATGTCTCTCTATGCATTTAAAAGAAACACCTGCAATCTGCAGGATTTGAGGATATAGATCAATATGAATAACTACTCTATTTGTAGAATCATGCTGATAAAAGTGTTAGAATGAAACTGAAACTATTGCATTAGGATATGCCAGTGGTATTTGACAGTTACATGAAAATTGTAAAATTTGTAAACTTATTCGTTTTTTTCAATCATTTTTATGATTGTATAAATATGATGAATGTTAAATATTACTGAATATTTTAAATTTTTATTGTAACTTACATATAATATAAATTTATATTGAAGTATATGATTATTAAATGTAGTGATTTACCCCCCCCCCCAAGTCAAACTAACTCCCAGTATTATGAGAACATAAAATCCTGTCTCTCATTATATATATCTCTTAATATCTTTATGATTTGAAACTGAGAAATATAATGAAATACAATATATGCAGTTTGAAAGCAATATATTTATTTTTTTTACTGAACTGCTGAAGGTAATTATAGCACTAAACAACTGAAAATCAGTTTTAGTTTCTGAATGTTTGTACTTTTTTTATTTTATTTTGAAAACATTGCTATAAACATGTAGTTTATAAATAAAATGATTGTGTTTTGATATTGCTTATATTAATTTATGGAAAAATATTTTATAACATTTTGACGTTTTTCTCTCTATAAAGATAGTATGAATTAAATCAATATTATTTATAAAGCAATGTGCAGTCATAGTTGGAGATTTTTTAATGCAGAAGCTTTTTAGTTTGCTGGCTATATTGTAAAAATACATCTTTGTTGGATTGGACATGTGAAGTTTAGAAGAGTAGCAGACATTTTAAAGAAATATTTTACTGATGAATTGGAGTATTGTTTCTGTAGATGCACCACTTCTCTTTATAAAAACATATCAAAGACATTCAGAAGAAATGCATAATTGGCTGCTTTCATTGGCAAATATAGTAAGAATAGACTATGGTGGAAAGTTACAGTTACGCAATGTGTTGCGGCTCTATATGAGTTTCATCAATTGGTTTATATAATTTTTATAAACTTCTCTTCTTCTTTAGTGTATTATTATTTTGTGTATCTTTTTCTTCTAGAATTAGACTGCTGATAATGAAGAATTAATGTATTACATATCTATTGAAAAAGAAAACCTATCTAATATATTTTTTTTGGATTTGAACTACATGAATGCTTTGTAATTTAATAGTTAGTACATTAACTTCCATTATCATAAACTGGAATTCAAAATCAGATTGGAGCTGAAAGTATTTCTCAATTTTTTGTGTAAAATCAGAATTATATATCTGTGGCCCATAGACATTTTTGCTAGCAACATACTATTGAGTAGTAAATAGGTAATCATTTATTCACAATTGAAGAGTAAAATTATTTGGATATAATCTGTAACAGTAAAATGAAATTCAAGAGTGCTAACATAACCAATTTCTTCAAGAATATTTGAGTCTACTTTTAATAATCAAAGAGATTATATTATGAGGTACTACTATCTGGAAATGATATGATAAAAGATTGGATTTTTCTCAAAATGTATATTTGATTTGAAGTAGATTTCAAAAAAGATCAGTTAGAAGAATAAAATTAATGATGTAGAGCAGGGGTGTCCAACAAGTCGATTGTGATCCACCGGTCGATCGCAAAGCCATTTTGGTCAAACGCGAGGCCAAATTGGCAAGAGCTATCGGGTAACGAGTGAAACAAATTAAGTCAAGATTTCCAAGTTTTTTTGTTATTTTTGTTTTTGTTTTAATTTTTTTTAAAATTCTAGTTAGGTGAAGTCCACTAAGTCGTATCATTATTGAAAATAATATTTTTAATTTTGATTTAATGTAGTTAATTCGAATTAATAAATATTGTTAATAATTACTCATGTTGCTTTAATTCCCCTGACATGAGTTTTTGGCACGTTAAATAATTGTTGTTGTTTTTTTTTTTTTTTTCAAAATAATCTTTATTTGCATAAAAAGTTAAATATAGTGTAATATAGAGTTCTTGTTTACAATCAGGGGTGATCAGTCTTATACCATTGGTAAGTATGAATCACGAAGAATTAAATATATTAAATAATAGTGGACTAATAATGAGATTGAATACCAGAGCATTATATAAATAAATTGTAAAATCATATTTGTTTAACAAATAACATATATTAAATTGAATAAGTGATGAGCAATGTATATTAACAAATGATAATATGAAGTGAGTAACTTTCAACATCTCACATTTTTAGTGATAAAAACTCATTTAATCCATAGTATAACATCATATTTTAAAATAAAGCAAAACTCTCCATATAGTAGTGCCACCTTGTGCTAACAAGAGCAATCAATGGGTGCCAGAAGGTTTGTGCATAAAATTTCTATCTAGTGCCTACTCATCCAATATCCCCAGACTAGTTTCTGGCTTGTGGCTTTCATCACTGAGGAGCCTTGGATCTTGTTAGCACAAGGTGGCACTACTATATGCAGAGTTTTGCTTTATTTTGAATTGTTTAATAACAATTATGTGCTAATATGAGATAGTGATCATGTGATCATATTTTAAAACTAAACATTCATTGTGCAAATACCTTATCATTATAAACCAAAAACCATTAGTCATAATTGTGGCATGAGTGTGGATTACATCAAGACACGGTAAAGAGTGAGTTGTTATTAAATTAGATGATGAGTATAGTAATAAAAGAAAAATTTTATGTTATGTTACTTATCAGGCATGATCTAAGTTCACATATAAATCCTATGCCATGTAAAGTTTGAGGGTCATGAATAAATTATGCACATGGTCATTGCTAAATATTTAATTGACTCCATGATTGCTTGGCGAGGCTAGGCAGGCAGGTTCTTAGATGACTTTTTTTAGCTTTATATAGTAACTTTAGGAAAAGGTCTTCAACAGAACTGACCAACTCTCTATCAAATAATACCTTACATCTAATCTTCCATATGAGAAAATTTGTGAATGTGGCCAGGCGGATGGAGCCAAAATTTTCATTTTTGAATGCATTACTAAGGTTGACATTTGTAGAGTTGTACCCTGTAATCCTCTGTAGGGCAATATTCCGTAACCGAGTCGACCATTCAAAGGGTACATATGATATCAATGTTGTGTCCCCTCTGGTTACAAAGAAACATCCCAGTAGGCAAGGCTCCAAGGTTGACCTTAACCAAAAAATCTACAAACTTTGGTTCCAATTTCAGGAACTTAATCAGCCTTATGAGACGAGGTATGGGAGAAGATTCACTGTGCTAGATTTGCCAGAATGAACTAATTGTTATTTTTCACTAGATATATATAAAAATGGTACTATTTCACACCTCCCTTTACTTAGATTACGTCTATGACAAGTCGATCGCCTATGACAATAAGTCGATTGCAAAACATTTTAAAAATAAAAAGTAGATCTTATGAACACAAAAGTTGGCCACTCCTAATGTAGAGTACTGAAATTGTTCTGAAATGAAAGAGATGGTGATTAAATATATCTTGAGTTTTTCAAAGGTGGAAGTTAAAATCCAGAGAGGTAGAAGTAAATAGTTAATAATTTTAAAAAGTGTATTTGATTCACGACAGTTTTTAAAAAAGATTTTGGAGGGTATTTGTGTTGGTTTATTTATTTAATATTTTTGTTAAATATAACATTATTTTTAAATCTTTTCCTTTTCTTTAGTGCATACCTCAAAGTTGAGCTGAGGGAATATATTGGAAAAAAAAAACAACGGATTATTATAAGGCAATAAATATTTGTATATTCTGTATTTAAATTTTCTGATATATCGTATTTAAATTTATTTTAAAAAGCAATAAATTCTAAATGCACACACAGATTTTTTTTTTTCAAGTAATTGCAAATACTTTCTTAGCAGTGATATTTTAAAAAGGGTTATCAGAAGATCAAAATTAAATGAAATAGAAACGAAAAACTCCCAGAGAGTTTATTATTCATAGGATTAATGTCATTGTAAAGAAAATTTCAATTAATTGTTATTATTTTTTAAAATCATTTTTACAGTACAGTATAAAAATTTAACAAGTGTTTCTCTTTTTAAATTTAGTCTGTTGTTGCAAATTTAAGCTCTTAAGTCGTTTTGTGTATAAATATATAATTTAAAGTCTTACAATGGCTAAAAGTAAATAATGTAATTAATTTTACTGTAGTATATATGTTATTTCTTGACTTTTGTGTTATTTTGATATGCCTATTTGTTCAATGAACTCCCCCTCCCCACCCCATATTTGGCATTTTTTATTTGTGAAAATATTTGCAATCATGTATTGAGACAAAATGTTTTATGCCCAAAATATTAATGTGTACAATACGTGTGTTCAATTTATATAAAGGAAAAAAATATGTATACTTATAAAAATGACTTATATAAAAGTATTAAAAAAAATTATATTAATTGTCATTCCATGTGAGAGAATGGGCATTGTTTACAATTTTGTTAAAATTCTGATTTGAGAATTATAATAATGTATTCAAACTCACTGTATTCTAAACAAAGCATATTTAACAAGTGTGAATTATTTATAGACTTGTTAAAATTATTAGAGTAGCCCTTGGAAAGTTTATTTGGAAATTCCGAACAAAATTAAATCTAGAGACAAGTTATTGGCTCCAGGGAAATTGTATGAAGAAACATGGTTACTTCATAATCTTACAGATATTAATTAATTATTTTCATGTCTTTTCAGATTTATTTTATCAATGTATATTTAAATTCAATGTTATCTTGTTATAAATAAATTATATATATATATAAAAAAAAAAGAATTAAAATAATCTAGAATGACTGAAATATTAATTAAACAGACCATAATGTTTTTAATATTTTGAAATAAATTATTTACAATTAAGTAATGACTGTAGTATTGTTAAGAATCACCTTTAAAGTCTTTATATTTTATTAACATTATATATAATTATTATTTTATTTACGGCCGCACACATGGTAGTGAATGGATCTTGGCTGAACTTTTCATTTTCATAATCAGCATATTTATGTATGTATGCCTTCAAATATGCTTCTTTAGACACTATTTATTTGCTTTATTTGATCTTTTTCAGTCCATTACAGATGATTATTCATATGGAGCATGATGATGATTATCTTTACATGCTTATTGATTTATGTATATCTCTATTTCACTTGATTACAGTATAAACAAGAAAGAAAATATGATCCATAATATTTTGTGTAATGTTTTTTCTTTATATATAAACTAGTGGCAAAAATATTTTTTTGGAAAAAATATATTTAATGGTTGTTTTTTTTTTTTGGGGGGGGGGGGGTAGGATAGGACCTTTCTACAAAGAAATATAGTTGATTGGCAATTGGCTTTGAAAAGTATTTTGGCTTCTACTGTGTCTGATGTCCTAGATTGTTTGCTGACATTATAATATCATAGTTATTATCTTTTGAATAGTAGTGACTCATTCCAAAGAAGATTTCTGGTTATAATTTTATAAATTTAGCAGATATTAATAAACAGTTGTGCCAGTTTAAAAAATATAAAAATTGTTAAATAATAAACACATTAATGTGACATTCTTGGTTTTCTATTCATTCTGAATTAATAATTATCCTGAATTAAGAGAGTTTACAATAATTATTCGACTATGTATGTTTTTATCTGTGTTATTATAGACCATCCATGTTTTTAAATTATAGCAATGTCCTCCTAAAAACATAAACAAATAATTAAACAATGGCTATCATTTTTAAAATTGATATTATTAAATATATATTTGTAATGTATTAGGATTTATATTAAGATTATTTTTATATTAATAGAACATTTTTACACAATGAAAATCAAAATAAATAAGCATTTTTATTTCATTTTTTTTTTCCTTATTTAATTAGAGGTAACTGTTGATTAATAACCTTACTTGTAACTACTAATTTTAATATAACTCAATTAAATTGCATCTTTCCTTAATTTAAATATAAAAATTAATAATGAAGGTATTCCATTGTGGAAATATTATAAATTTATTTAAAAAAATTCACAACGTAGAGCTGCTTTAACCAGGTTGGTCATATTCATAGCCCTAATATAAGGTTATATAAATGGAATTTGTAAATTAAAAAAATTATGTATATCATTTACATGATAATGCAATACATGAGTCTTTCTTGTTTATTGTGTTGATGTTATTTACAATAAACTATGCCTCTTTATATATATATTTGATCATTGCACTCAATGCAAGCAACTTTAAATTTGATATTAAGTGGATTGAAATTGCAGCCAGACTTGATTTCATGTTTTAAAAATATAGATTTAATATTGGGTTTTGTTTTAGCATGTTTGTATATATATTTGTATTGTGCTAATCTTGTAGCGATCTTGGCATGAGACTCACCATAATAAAAAGCAATACTAAACTATAAATTTTTTAAAATAAATTTATAATCTTTCCAAAACCTTCACTATTAATTTTTAGATTATTTTTAGTATTTATTAAATGTATAGTTACAATTTGTTTTGTATATTACACTTATTTTTTGTATCAATTTGGCACGATAATAAAACAAACATTTATTGATTAATTTTATACTTCACTTTACTCATATCAGTTTATTTGGTAACTTTTTTCTTCTTTCCATTATTTATCATCATGTCTTAATGAAGATTATGTCCGTTTTAAAATATTTGGTTTCACATTGTTTTTTTATTTTTATTTGAAAAATCAAGATATTAATTTGATTCTCTTGATTTTATTGTTACCACCGTCTTATTATTGTTGTTATTATATAAACGTATTACATTAATTCATATACAGTCATATCTACTGTAATAGCAGTATGAGGATAAACGTAATAATGGGCTCTACAATTATAAGAGTGAATTGGTACAGAGTAAATCACCCCCATCCTAGTGAGGCAAGAGGGTTCATATTATAATTACATGTCTAGCTCAGATTAACTTGTTATCTTACTCTTTGGCGAAGAATACCTAAGCATTGACTTTTTGAAAATGCAATTCTAATTCTATTTATGACTTGAAAAAGTGCTATGGTTTATCCTACATGGAATCAAACCCTAGCTCATGGGTATATCATGATGAGCAGATGACTAAAGGCCTTTCAATAAATAATATCCTATATCAACAATTAATATCATAATGAGGGTGTTAAAGATATAATTTATTTGAAATCTTATGTTAAGCATTTTTAATTTTTTTAAAAACATCATTTGTTTTTTTGTAATGTTAAACAGTACTCGAGATATTTGTTTAAAATTTTAATTTATAAATAATGCGATGATGTTTATTTATTTTATTAAAGAGAAAATTTCCTGGAGATATCAGTAACAAACTTCACGATTACTTAATGGATTTCCTTTTAAATAGTTACATTTTTTATGAGTAGGAAAATATATGAAGAATAATTTTATTTACACATTATTGTAAATGTTTTAATTTTTTAATGATTAATAAAGTATATTTAGTAAATTACGACTCCGTGGGACATCTTATTAGCCACTACATTTCAATCAGATTTTTTTTTTCATTGCAAATTTGATTTTCTAACAACTTTTACTTATCTGGATGTACATTTTAAGTAGATTTTTTGTTTCTTTAACAGTTTTGTTCCATAGAAAATAGATAATGTATATTTGTAAAATTAAAACGTATTGTTTAATTATTAAAAATGTTAATCTTTAATATATTATGTTGGATTTAAACTATGCAATTTATTTTAGACATATGTCTTATGCTCTAGAATAGACATGGACAACCTGTGATTCAGAGTCACTTATTTCTCTTTATGACTTTCTTTGTAGCACATTCAATTCATGATTATACCAGCATAATAACTTTAAGTAAGATATGAATTTTCTTTCAAAATAATTTTATTTTGATATATAGATTTTGTTTTTAGTAATATGGTTCCAATTTATAATGAGAAATATATTCCATAAGGCCCACTGCTTGAAAAATATTGATTATGCTTGCTTTTTATTTTTACATAGAATAACTTTGGAGGAAAATAAGTATAATCTGAGGATAAGTGAACAACTAAAAAAAAGGTGAATACCACTATAATAATTAAGTACTTTTTAAAATTGCCATTATATATATATATATAACAATAATAAACCATAAGTACCAAAAAACATTTATCATATGTAAATCACACCACACAGTCTTGCTGCATAAACCAGTAGAATATTAACAGATGGTTTATTTAATCATGAAGACTATGTAATGTGATATACATATGTACACAATTTTTAGTTTTTTTATTCGAAAATTTATTGGATAAACAAAAACTAAGCTAACTTTATTATATGTATATAGAAAGAAATGTAAAAGAATTTTATGTTTTTTTATTTTTAGCTACTATTCATTTTATTATTATTTCACTGGAATGATCTGATGGGTAATTATTATTTTAATGATAAATAATTATTGAAGTTACTATCATTTTATTCCATTTAATTTAGCAAAAGAAAAGGAACAAGAACACATTTTTCAAGTTTGATATTAAATTGAAATAAAACATTTTTACTAATTAGTATGTCAACATAGTTTTACTTCATATAAAATGTTTATGCACACATTCCAATATATGTAAACACATATGTAAAAAAACAACAACTCAACAATCTTTAAATGGTTCATTGCAAGATGAAGGTCTCTTCAATAGTTCTTTAAAGTGAAACAGTTATTAATTAAAATATAAATTTACATTTTGATCATTGATTCCAACAGTGTATTCAATAGAAAATTCACAACCTAATATGGTTAATGTAGGGAATACTTTTTTAAAAGTATGTTTAAACAAAAAAAAAAAAAAAAGAAAGATAAAATACTATTGACAATAACCATTTTCCTATTACTTAATTATAATGCTAATTAATATTAATGAGTTACTTGGAAGACAAGAAATATCTTTTCCACCGTCTATTGAAGAGAATGCTTTTTATTGTAACGAGCACAGACGTTCGTTACATTGTTTTTTTTTTATATATATTATTAAACAAGTTAAAATAAAAAGTTCGCATTTAAAAACTTTCTTTAAAAATTAAAAATTGAAATTAAAATATCGTCTTAAACTCTTATATATTAAGTCGCACAGATAATAAAAAAATTATTAAAATAAAATTTTTATTAAAGAAAAAGGTATTTTTAAAACTAAATTTTAAAAAAGATTTGGAGATAAAATTATATCTTTAAATTTGTCTTGGAATAATATTTTTGATTTGGAAAACAGGGTAATTAATTAGAAATGGAAATGATTGTTAATTAGTTAAATTAAAACCAGCCTTGAGCATTTAAATGTAATAACCTCAGTCAGATAGAAAAAAAAACAATAGAAACTGTTAGCAAATAAGAAGAAATCCCTATGGAATCGGACCGCAGCGAAAGGACCATCGCATCGGTGACGTAATGTAAATTCAATCCTTCACATTAATATAAAAGGAAAATTTGGAAATTATTAATCAGTGACTGGAAATTGATTATTACGATGTGACTATATGTAGTAGTACGGAGTTGGAGGAATTGACAGACGCACGGTCAATTCTTTCAGTTCTGTAAGAAAGGAAGAAAAATGGGCCATCGTTTTTTCATTGAGGACCAATTACACTAAAAAAAAAAAATAAAAATCTCCAAAGGATAAATAAATCGATCAACCGGATACAAATCTTCGGACGACGTGGGAATTCACGTGCACACGGCAAGGAATATACGAAGATGAACTATTTCAATAACCGTAAGACTTTAAAATTTATGAACAGTAAATTAAAAACTTTCCAGATTTAAATGATTTCAATATTATTCTATCTGACCAACATTATTTTATTAATTAGTTATAATTTTATTTAATGTATTTAATTTGTAAAATCATTTCCATTTATTTATTTATTTATTTAAGTTTGTTCTTTAAGTTTTATTATGATTTCTGTTTTCCGTTAAATAAATTATAAAAAAATGTTAAACTTAAGTCGGGCGTGAATGGCTGTATCGATTTGTAAAGATATATTAAGGGAGGGTAATCTTGGGTTGTTCATTTCGTAGTTGAATTGGTTCAATGGATTGGATATATTTATGTAATTAGTAGGTGTAATATGAGATCCGCTACGGGCAGGATTATAGATATACGCCACACACCCTCTGTTTGCCTATGGATGGGTTTGTAAGTCGGCAGAATACCGCAGCCCATTCCTATGGAGTTTTTAGTTTATTGATCTACTTGCCCACAGATGTCACATCCCTGTGGGTGGAGAGTCAATGTCGTTTCTATTTCTACATATTGTTCAGATGTACATTCCTGACAATATTGTTGTGTTGTCGTATCATGCTACATTGAATACATGAATGTATCAGATGGATTGGCGCCGGTTGATTGCGAAATGTGTTGCCTAAGGTTAAGTAGGGATAGAATATTTTATTTTTAAATGCAAATCTATGTAGTCGATTCAGGCTCGATCCTAAATAAAACTATTAAATTTAAGTTGTTTATAGACGCTTGCATGGATTGTTTATCGGTTAACTATGTTTTGCGTTTCATATTTGATCAAAATATATAGACATTCGATAAATAATGATACCTTACGGTGAGTATCTAAAAATGTATTTATTCGGATGTCTTTTAAGTTATTGGTGACGATGCAAGTATCTTACGATGAATACTAGAGGGTTTCTTATAATTTCCTATGCAATTGTCAGTAATCAATAATTTTGTATTTTGATCGTTTATGTTTACTTTGAAATGTTTTTGACCGTTGAAATCTATGTAACCGATCTATAGCAACATATTAAACAGGTTTATAAGCCCATCTGTGCGAACTTGATTAAAAATGTAAATTTATAATATAATAGTAACTCAATGTAAATTAAAGTAAAATCAAAGTTAAAAATAATGTTAAATGTTTAAATGAAAATCACTAAAATAATTTTAAACCTTATATATATATGCATAAATAAATCTGTTTGTATTATAATTACTGGCAGTGGCTTACTTTATTCTTTTATATACTAGTAAATGATATTATTAAATCTCTGCTATTCCACTGAGCTAGTGACAATGGGCTAACGATCTAAATATGTAAATAAAGTGGAATCCTAACAGCACGTATCTGCCTACTCTATAAATTTTTCTAGGCTCAAATGCCTAGATGGCGCCCTTTGGTAGGGCGGTGCGATGCGATCTCCCACTTCGTTTGGATCGTTATAATTGGCGTCCCAAGTGTGGCCTTACCTCAGAGATTGACCCTGAGAAAGGGAATTGATGCTGAAATTTCCTAGCTTGAATAAACACGAGTGCCCTGAGAATGTTAAAAATAAATGAAGCCAGTAATATTTTTTTTTAAATAAGTATATATTTTTTGTATTAACGTATAGTTATAGTCCGATATTTAATAAACCACGAGTACATTGAAAATGAAGCCCGTAATATTTTTTCTGAAATCCGAATATATTGTTTGTATTATATAAAGTTATGAATTTTTGGTCTTAAAGGTACTGCCAGTAAAAAAAAAAAAATTTTGCGCATATGTAGAGATAAATTCGAGGAATAAAAACTAATAAATAAAACGTAATAATAAATCTAAATCATAGATTTTTTTTAAAAAGTCTTGTTAAACTAAAATCTAATAGTTCAACTTGCCTAAGAAATGGTAAAAGATAGGAGAAATGAAACTTGGAAGGGAGGGGGCAGAAATTTAGCTGGTAGTAAGGAATCATCAGTCAACTTTTTTTTTATCATTATATAAAATTTTTAATAAAATTTTTATTAAAGAAAAAGGTATTTTTAAAACTAAATTTTAAAAAAGATTTGGAGATAAAATTATATCTTTAAATTTGTCTTGGAATAATATTTTTGATTTGGAAAACAGGGTAATTAATTAGAAATGGAAATGATTGTTAATTAGTTAAATTAAAACCAGCCTTGAGCATTTAAATGTAATAACCTCAGTCAGATAGAAAAAAAAACAATAGAAACTGTTAGCAAATAAGAAGAAATCCCTATGGAATCGGACCGCAGCGAAAGGACCATCGCATCGGTGACGTAATGTAAATTCAATCCTTCACATTAATATAAAAGGAAAATTTGGAAATTATTAATCAGTGACTGGAAATTGATTATTACGATGTGACTATATGTAGTAGTACGGAGTTGGAGGAATTGACAGACGCACGGTCAATTCTTTCAGTTCTGTAAGAAAGGAAGAAAAATGGGCCATCGTTTTTTCATTGAGGACCAATTACACTAAAAAAAAAAAATAAAAATCTCCAAAGGATAAATAAATCGATCAACCGGATACAAATCTTCGGACGACGTGGGAATTCACGTGCAAACGGCAAGGAATATACGAAGATGAACTATTTCAATAACCGTAAGACTTTAAAATTTATGAACAGTAAATTAAAAACTTTCCAGATTTAAATGATTTCAATATTATTCTATCTGACCAACATTATTTTATTAATTAGTTATAATTTTATTTAATGTATTTAATTTGTAAAATCATTTCCATTTATTTATTTATTTATTTAAGTTTGTTCTTTAAGTTTTATTATGATTTCTGTTTTCCGTTAAATAAATTATAAAAAAATGTTAAACTTAAGTCGGGCGTGAATGGCTGTATCGATTTGTAAAGATATATTAAGGGAGGGTAATCTTGGGTTGTTCATTTCGTAGTTGAATTGGTTCAATGGATTGGATATATTTATGTAATTAGTAGGTGTAATATGAGATCCGCTACGGGCAGGATTATAGATATACGCCACACACCCTCTGTTTGCCTATGGATGGGTTTGTAAGTCGGCAGAATACCGCAGCCCATTCCTATGGAGTTTTTAGTTTATTGATCTACTTGCCCACAGATGTCACATCCCTGTGGGTGGAGAGTCAATGTCGTTTCTATTTCTACATATTGTTCAGATGTACATTCCTGACAATATTGTTGTGTTGTCGTATCATGCTACATTGAATACATGAATGTATCAGATGGATTGGCGCCAGTTGATTGCGAAATGTGTTGCCTAAGGTTAAGTAGGGATAGAATATTTTATTTTTAAATGCAAATCTATGTAGTCGATTCAGGCTCGATCCTAAATAAAACTATTAAATTTAAGTTGTTTATAGACGCTTGCATGGATTGTTTATCGGTTAACTATGTTTTGCGTTTCATATTTGATCAAAATATATAGACATTCGATAAATAATGATACCTTACGGTGAGTATCTAAAAATGTATTTATTCGGATGTCTTTTAAGTTATTGGTGACGATGCAAGTATCTTACGATGAATACTAGAGGGTTTCTTATAATTTCCTATGCAATTGTCAGTAATCAATAATTTTGTATTTTGATCGTTTATGTTTACTTTGAAATGTTTTTGACCGTTGAAATCTATGTAACCGATCTATAGCAACATATTAAACAGGTTTATAAGCCCATCTGTGCGAACTTGATTAAAAATGTAAATTTATAATATAATAGTAACTCAATGTAAATTAAAATAAAATCAAAGTTAAAAATAATGTTAAATGTTTAAATGAAAATCACTAAAATAATTTTAAACCTTATATATATATGCATAAATAAATCTGTTTGTATGATAATTACTGGCAGTGGCTTACTTTATTCTTTTATATACTAGTAAATGATATTATTAAATCTCTGCTATTCCACTGAGCTAGTGACAATGGGCTAACGATCTAAATATGTAAATAAAGTGGAATCCTAACAGCGCGTATCTGCCTACTCTATAAATTTTTCTAGGCTCAAATGCCTAGATGGCGCCCTTTGGTAGTGCGGTGCGGTGCGATGCGATCTCCCACTTCGTTTGGATCGTTATATTATATATTTTTGAAATAAAATAACAAATTTTGTTTGTAATTTTTTTCTAGCATTGATTTGATACTAATTAGCTTTGTGGTGTTTAAGCAGTAGAAATTACAAGTTGAGCTTCACTTCAATTCAAAAATCTTTAGTTGCAGCGATTCTGTCACTATCACTGTACTGACTTGCATGGGGCTAAAAGAAATAATAAAAATGACAAAATGTCAATAATAATGATTAATGTATTATTAAATGCAGATAAGTTATTTGACAGTATAATATTTGTGATATCAATGATAAATTTCTATTCTTCCTTTCTCGTTTAGACAGTTATTTTAGCAGCACATTTATTGGTATATACTCTTTTCCACTTATGAAAAAAAAAAATGAAATAAAGAAATATGCAGACATTGTTTAAATTATTATAATGACATAATATCTAGAACTGCTTATATAATAATTTTGTATTTTTCATTTTTCATGATCAGATATTGTGTCTAATATATGTTTATAGGTATGATGTCTTCTGTTTTTTCTATCTCTCTTTCTGAATTAATGCATCATTTAAAAATATTGTTTTTTCATCATATAATCTTTTTCTTTTGGCTATGTCTTGATATGATATAAAAGTCTTAATATTTTAAAGTTCTCATCATTAGACATTAATAGTTAAAGCGAAACTTCCATTGTATATTTACAGCAGTAATCTCTTCTTTCTGAAGAAGGTTAGAAATAGGTTTGAGGATCTATAGTTATTCTCATTTCATGTTCATTCATCACTTTTGTTTAGAGGTTATTTGAAAGGAATAGAAAGATATTACTATTGTCAAATATGATTAGAAGAATCATGTGAAACTTTGTTTTAGCAGCTATTCTATGAACTTTTAAATTCTCTCTTACCCTTTTTGGATCTATTTATTGTTTTGTTCAATACTGGAAACTTATTTGCATTCAATCAATTTGTAGTAATTTTTCTGGAGAATATTTCTTTTAAATGTTGATATCCTTTTCAATGAATATTTTGATATCACATTTTATATCCATACAAGGTAATAAAAACAGTCATAGTGTATATAATTAATATAAGAACTCTAACATTATAGACTCTGATGTGGATATGAAATTATGTATGCACAATGCAATAATATAATTTCAAGTAACCATTAAAATAAGGTCCTTTAAGCTGAGAATCAATTATCTATAATATCACCCCCCCCCTCCACCAAAGGCCCGTCATAAGATTTAAATAAATTCACAATTTATTGATTCTTAAATTAGTTTAATTATTAGTTTCTAACTAAAAATTTATTGTTGCATCTTATTGTCTTCACTAAACAAATAAGTTTTGATTGAGTTTTTTTAATTTTCTATAACATTTTAGACCTATTCATTGTTAAAATAAAAATTCATTGAGGTCCAAACGATTTCTTTGCATTTGCACACCTCTAAGATTTTTTTTTTTTGGCATAGTGGTGACTACTTTCAAGATATGATAAAGTTTCAGTATTGATCTATAATTTTTCGTTTCCAAGTTTTTTCTTATTATCATTATCGATTATCTTATTTATTTTTTCTTTCTTTTTTTGTTTACAGTCACATACATATAATTATGTAGAAAGAAACGGGTAAGGAAAAATCTATTATAAATTTTTTTATTACGCGATTGATTAATGATTTTCAAAAATTTGAGTAAGTAAATGATATTTTTAAAATGTAATTTCATTTGATAAATATTTTAGTTTCTATATTAAATATTTGATGTCAATATTTTGATTTTTTAAATATAAATCCATTTATTTTAAAAGCTTTTAACTATTAAAGAAATATATAAACAATAAGTAAGTTATATTTATATATGTATGTTTTATGTTTATATACACACAAATATATGTACAATAATAATTAAATATTCACTCATGTTTTAACTGGAAACAGTTTACTGATTACGTAGCATCTCCAAGTAAATAGACTGCATAATCAGACATCTCTAATAATTGATAGAGCATATTTTTATGTGAAAATAAGATTTTATTGACGACCAGCACAATAAGACTTGTCCAGCATAGGTACGTAGTCATTAATTTGTGCTAATTAGTTTATACACGATTTAGCAAATCAGAAGAGTAATAGCTAGGATACAATATTTTTCAACTTTTGATCACTCTTTCTCTAGTTTGGTGTTGCTTTCTTCTAATTGCTTTGTTTTTTAATATCTTATTAGTCATATTTGTATTAGAAAAGTAAAAAGAAATATGGATTCTGCATTCTTAACATGATTGGATTGGCCGATTTATTCTGAAGGTTTATGAAAACGACATTTGTACTTGATTAACCCACACAGTGGATATTCAAATAGATTGAGTTATTGCAGGGGTGGGCAAATAGCGGCCCGAGGGCCACATGCGGCCCCCTAAGAGTTTTTATGCGGCCCACCAAGACAATCAGAAAAATCCGCCTTCGACTGAAATTTCCTTCCCTTTGTGTGACCGAATATTCATCTCGTATTTTCCACTAGGATGGCCACATCAATACACATGCACAGTGTAGATACGATGTGCAGTGCTTTTCCAGTTGATTTGATTAATTTCAATTTTGTCTTTGCATTAGCAAATATATACATTTCCAACTTTAGTGCAACCATGAACCCTCCGAAAAAATGTAAAATTGGTAATGTGTTTAATGAAGAATGGACAAACACATATTTCTTTGGTAATACAGGGAATAAAGCAGTGTGTTTATTGTGTCATGAAAAAAGGTGCGGCCCTCCACTAACCTTCGCTTCCACAAAATGGGCCCTGATGTGGCCCTCTGCCAACCTATGCGGCCCTCGAGCCAAAACAATTGCCCACCCCCTGAGTTATTGCAATCTTTGTCCATTAAATAACAGGAGTGTCTAAATATTTATTTATTAATTATCTGTCAAAACGCAAATGTCAAAAAATGATTGATATTATTTTTTTATTGTTTATGGAAATCTTTCCAATAGTCTCGGTCTTGCAAAAATTAAACAAAGAAAGTAATGGCTCAGCATGCCATTATATTTTCTATATTGTTCTCTTTACTAATGCTGTTTTTTTTATATATAGAAAGGAGGGGGGGGAATCAATAGAACTTATATTATTTACATAGTATATCGGAAAAAGATACTTTTAGTGCATTGATAATACATCTGCTTGCCATGCATATGACCTGGATTTGAATCCAGACTGAAAATGTGAAAAATTTTCAATTGGCTTAGGATTTTATTTTCAGGTAGTTGGCCCATAGCCAACCCAGTTAATCATCCAAATGTTATAAATAAATGGGTGTTTAGTTAGGGAATAAAATAATGTTGGGAAAACACTTAACGTCTTCTCTCTCTATTCTGCCTGGAAAGCAGTTTTCTTTTCCTGTTTTTCTATAAGAATATGTTTGAAAGTTTTTCCCCATGCATAGGGCTATTTAATTAAAAAGCTGTTTGTCTTATTTGTGTATTATGACAGAGGAAAACGCGACAATATGACTAATGATATATGATAATTTTTCTATGATGACATACTTATAGAACACTATAAAAATGATGTACGAGACAGTATATTTGTAATAAAGTTTGTTTTCTTTATAAGTTTAAATCCTCTCAAAATTTTTTAGAAAGTGAAAATATTCTTTTAAATTTTATTTAATTATGTATATTAATGTAATGGCGAAGTAAATAATTTGAATAAAATAAAAGAAATAATAAAGACTGTGGTTTAGATAAACAAAATGATTTATATGAAATAAAAAAAATATAAAGAAATAAAAACTAATAAGGTAAAAAGCTTTCAGTCAGTTACATGCTCTTGCATATTTTTAACCTATCTTGTTTTGATATAGCATGTTTAATTTCTGGAGTGGGAAGAGGGTATTTAATACTAATTTTTTTTAAATATTGATTTTAATCTTACGATCGTGGACAAAAATATTACACTGAATTTAGTTTGCAATTAAAAACAATTAACAAATATTAATGTTATATATATATTGAAAGCATATTTATAAATGTTATAGTACATATTTTTTATATTATCCACATGTATTCATCGCCAAGAAGCAGGTTTGGTTTACAAGTACGAAAAGTAAAATTAAAAAAATTTTTTTTTTCTAAAGCAGGCAATAACAATCTTTTTCAAGCAACAGACTAAAATGAGGTATCATCAGAAATGAAGCTACATTATTGATAGACAAATTTCACAAACACTATATTTAGTACAAATGTACTAAAACAAAATTATTTTAAAAAGAAAATTCATCTAAATTTTATATAACAAAACAATAGACAGAAGCTACTGTACTTATGAATTTTAGTGAGTAGCTTTTGGTATTAGGAATTTTTTTGGCAATTACATGGAATCTGATATCTATTCAATTTTCTTCTGATTAATTAATGTTGGAGAGGAGGAGATAGAATGCATCATTAGATCTGAATTAATTTTACTAAATTTTTAAGTTTCATTTAAAAAAGCTTTGACATGAGTATACATTTCATGAATTAAGTGATGTCTCTTTTGCAATTTCAATGGGCATTTTTTATTGTGACAAATGCAGATCCCAAATCCAATAACTAATCTTCAATTCAGAAACTAATTTTACCTTTTATTTTTGGTAAGTTACATACTTCTTTTCTAAGTCCTTTTTTTTTACTTAATCTGCTTAATAAAAATGAAACTATAATATACACTTTATTAATATATGCTATTTAAATTATAAACTGTCCAAAACAAATGTAAATAAAAATAAAAACATTAAAATTCATAAATCTAATAAATTTTATGATAAGGCTGTAGCCATTTTTCCTTCTCGGAGTACATATGTGATAAACATTTATTAATAATGTTTTTTTATGTTAAGTTGAAAGCACATTCATTTTATTCTCTGATTTGACATAATATAGTATTTATGTAATAAAATGTTCTCTAAGTGTAAAGCTAAAAGTTTTACAAAATTTAATAAAATTCATAAAGTTGTAAATATTAATTTTTATTAAGCACAATGTCAGCACGTAATACTTAAATAAGGCTAGTGATAAAATGAAAATTATTGACTTATTAATGGCAAAAAATAAAGATTGTAAAATATTTTTGTATTTTGCATTAGAAAGCTTAAAGCTTAAAGCTTGAAGAGTGTAATATGGTAATTTAAAAATTCAAAATAACTAGAGAATCCGTAGTTTGCTGGTAATGAAACTGTTGGTAATGTTTCTATAGAAAAGGCGATTGTCCTGAGGGTGTTTAATTGCGATGAAAGTCTGACACTTCACTGTTGAGTTTTTTTTAAAAATATATTATAGCAAGTTGTTTATTTTTATTTTTTGAGCAAAGTGAATGAATGAACATATACATATTAAATTTATAGGTAAATGTGTGTCTTCAAATTATTATTATTCACTACATTATTACTTTTAAATTTTATTTGTACTATAATCTTAATTTATATGTATATTATATGCATATGAAGCATATGTGTTGCATATATATATATACATGTATGTTTTGAGAAAAATATTATACACTTGCAGTTCAATAAACAATTTATTTTCTATTGTAATCAATTCTTATCAACAAAATGATGTATGCGAGGGATAATGGATATCACACATTGTAACAGTCAGAAAACGTGTGACTCATAAACATAGTGCAGAATTCGACCACCACACAGAACAGCAGCACCATTGAGGTAGCAAAGCCACCCGTGTTACTGAGTTAGAACATAGTTTATCGGTTCCACAATACAATCCATGAAACAACGCATCTGATGCGACATTAGTAAATATTTCCTTAGGCACGGTGGTCAGGGATATGCAAGAGATTCATGATTTTATTCTCGAGTTAGCCAATAATCAAACTAATATTAATTAAACATTCATATTTACATAATTGAGGAAATATTATATAGAATGGGTATCGAATAAATGAAACATAACTGCAGACGTATAGTTTAAAATTATTTATTCACACATTTTAATAAAAAAATCATTTACTAATAATATTTTATGGATTCAAAGCTTCATTAGCGGGATTTGCAATACTATTATATTTTAAAGAATACATTTATTTATTTAGACATTATTTTATATTGAGGACTTCAGTAGCGGTATTTCCGATACTGTAATGTTTACAAAAGGAATACATTTATTTGTTACGACCTTACTTTATCTTGAGGCCCTCAGTAACGGTATTTCCAATACTGTAATGTTTACAAAAGGAATTCATTTATTTGAAGGCGTAATCTAGCTACCTAAAATTCTCGAGTAAGTATTTCTAATGCATGCCTTGGGGAATTTATACCTTTGCAATGCAAGAGTCTAAAGTAAGATTTAAGAGTAGCGGCAGACATATATTTATTTAATTAAAATATTTATTTATCACTAAGGGCAAACTTTTATTTGAGAGTGGCTTAAGAAGATAATGCTGAGGCGGAGTGATATATAGAATAATAAAATTAAGTAAAGGAACATGTGGTACGCTTTAGAAAGGTGATATGGAATGGCAGTATATCGAAACTGCAATGCCGCGAATGGGTTTATAAGAATGTTGGTCTGGTCTCTGCCATCGGCCCGACGAAGTAAGGTATCACATAAGCATAACCAGGGACAAGCGGTCCATGTCGCAGTTTGCCAGCTGGCTGCGTGACTTTGTCAAGTCCTATGGGAGCACCCATTATGCCCGCTTGTGTAGGACAACTGGGGTTAATTTCAACCCTGAAGAATCCGGAAATTTCACAGCGGAATGGGTCATTGTGTCTCTAAAACGTAACACATGTATGCTGTATAAACGATTATGATGAGATTTAAATAGATTTCTGACTCTGCCCTACATTATCAACATTTACTAAAGAACGTTGGTGACGCTCAAAGAAATGTAATTTGATGGAATTATTCATTAAGATTTAATATATACAAAACATATCTAAACTGGGAATGATTACAACTAATATGCCAGCCATTTGCGAAGTTGTAGACCCCTGCATTACAATAAATGAAGCATTGAATGCGTGTCGGTTTATATGAAAATTAAATTATTTATGAAAGTAATGTTAATGAAATCTGACACGCATTCACTATTTCAAGCAATCTAGATTTAAACTTTGAACATTGAGACAATTATTAGCATGCAATAATTAAATAATAAATATAGATAAAATGTGGATTTTAGAAATATGCACCCAAGAAAGATAGAATGAGGTAAGTTAGATTATTAGAGAAATTTACATATTAAGTTAATTATTCAATTTTAGTTATACAAATGGTAGTTTTTACATTTTAAAATTTAGATAAGTAATATGAAGAATAGTTATAGCATGTTATTAGAGTACTCTAGAGTTGAACACAGACAGGTACCTGTTTTATAAGAAGTTTTCTGATTCCATTAGTTTAGCAGCAAAAAGTTCATGAGTGGCAATTCTTTCTTGTATTTAGATATTTCATTTACTTTCACAGCAGCAGCAGCTTTCTCATTTATTTCAGACAGCAGATCTTCATGGTGAATTTATGATGGGAAATGGAAAGTTAGGCATCCGATAGGCCATCTCCCGATGGAGAATAATCTAGGTGCTTTTACTCGGTCATATCTTGGCAGGAACAATTTATTTTTATATTTTGGAGACTCTCAGTGATCGAGAGCAAAGCTAAAGTTGAAGTGAATGTCTCCAGCAAGTCTAAGATGGCCTCTTTTTTTATCTTGATCTTTCACATTTTTGTTATGGTATTTTTAGGTTCTACTTAATCTGCCCTGAGGATAATCAATGCATTTTGTTGGTTTTAATTAAAAAAAGCTGCCGTTCTATTGTTTACATTTTACATTTACTAATTACATTTTGGGGAATTTTTCTTTAATTAATCTATTATCTATCACTGACCGATGCTTTTAAATTTCAAAGACAAAAAGGGAACATAAGATCATTTAAACTTTTAATTAAATATTACATCAGATTTTTTTTTTAGAATTATTATTAAACGAAATTTAAATAAAGCAATAAATACGAACTTTATAATCCAAAATAAATGATTAAAATTATACAAAATTATATAACTAAAAGAAATCTAAATTATATTATTTTATCCCTATTTATTGCCTTTAATTTGAGATCAAAATGTGTGTGTGTTTATGCTGAATTCTACATAAATTTATACATTTTTAATATTGCTACACACACAATTCGATACCAAAAAGTTTAAATTTGGGCGGGATAGACCAGTCAGTGAGAGACGACAGAAAAAGGTGAAACTTAAGATTCGAATACGAATCTTACTGTTTCAACATCCACTATATTAAGATTCAAGTTTTAAAAATTCTTTAAACTGGTTATGATTAAATAGTTGAAATTTATAAAATCGATGTTTGAAATAACAATATGGTTAACATTTTACATTTGTTACTTGAAATAATGATAGAAATAATGTTTCAAGTTGTAGTAACTGTCTGCATAAATTTTATTGAAGGATAAATAACATTAAATTGTTGCAAAATCATTGAAGGTGAGCTTATTAAGAAATAAAATAAACTACATTACTTTATGCATTTTCACTTTTTAAGAATATGGTAAACTAATGCCATTCCTGACAAAAATGAGCATGATAAAATTTAAATCAGAATGAAAGAAACATACAAAATTTTAATAAAACTTATTAAGTTAATATAATCATGAGGTTGAATTTAACATGTATTATTAAAAAATTATGAACAACTGCATGAAAAGCCATAAAAGACTGCAGGATGGCCATGATTGTTCTAGAGATGAGCATATGGTTGTTCTATCTATGCATATTATATATATAAATATAGATATTTAATAACCATTTAGTAACAATTTATTAGTATATTTGATTTTAAAAAATAACATATGTATTATACATTTATTTAGAAATATAAAAAAAATGTGATAAATAGTCAGGCATTTTTTAAATTTATATTTGTTATAGAATAAGTCTAAAGCATGTTGCATACTTCTTGTCTAAAAATTGTTAAGTTTTTAACATTTATAAAAGCAAAATATAAAAATACGAATATCATAACAAGTGTAGCAAAAGAATCTCAGGTATATTGAATAAAGCAACACATTATTGAAGGAAATTCACTAGAAAAATAAAACACTGAAAAAAAAAAAAAAGTTTTTTATGACTAACTGAAGCAAAATTAACATTGCTGTGTCGTATCATGGGATCTCCAATATTTGATAGAAAGTTCAACTTTGCTCAAATAGTAGTGTTTGAGATAAACGTTTTAATTAATGCTCTGTGTCATTTAGCAAAGTGGTAGGCTGTAAGATTGAGAACTGAAGGTTCCAGAATTGATTCTCAGCTGAATAGCATAAATATATATCAGTTCAATCGTTCTTATGTCTCATAACTTCTTGAACAGCTTATATAATTATCAGGGAAAATTTATCTACAGAAGAGCTTAAATTTAACACTCCCCTCCCCATTATTTTTCTGCTTCTCAAAAGAAATTTTTCTAAAATCAAACAATAAATAAATAATCCATAAATATTTACATACAATGACAAAAAGAATTTAATTTTTTTAAACAAAGAAGATACAGTGTCTGTTTAGCTAAATAAAGAGATGCCATAATATTTTCTTATAACTAGAACATAAATCTTTTTTAGCAAACTTTTAAACTTTATTATTATAAAAAGCTATAATGTGGGCCTTATTGTTTATATTCTTAATAATTGTTATTTTAATAACTTTTAAAATAACGAGCTTTTTTATATATATCTTAATGGTATTTTTCTAAAATTATAATAACCATTAAATAGCCTATTTTGAGCTTTAAATAATCTATACACACTTTCATTAGATGTTTTTGATTATTTAATCATATATGTAGTCTCTAATAACCTTTAATTTATTAACAATAGTCTATAATACATTTAGTTATTGTTGTCTAGCTAGTTTATGTATTTATCTTAAAATAATTCCTTAATCGATATGAGTGAATGTTGAGTCATTTCTTTGTAATTTTGTAGATTTTTAATGGACAAAAGGAATTGTAATATAAAAAACTTTGCGAGTGTGTGCATATTTATTCTGCATTAATGATATAATTTATTTGGCTAAGGAATCTTTTTTTTTTTAAGAATCTAAGTAGATCTTTAATAAGGATATCAAATTGCTTCAATGCATATATTTATAGTTTTACACATATATTCATAGTCTTTACTGAAATATCAATCTTCCAGCTTATATATACTCTATTATGTATATATGCTTGCAAACTTAGAGGGATGTAACACATTAGACCCCAGTCAATTGATCACACTAAGATTCCACATGATCTTTGTTTAAAAGCAAAACAATAACTTTTTTGCTCAATAGTAAGCTAGTTTTAATATTAAACTAATTGCTCACAATTTCCATCTATCATAGAGAAAGATCATAGTTTGAACACTTTTGGCAACATTATGAGTTATCCAGTCATCAGATCTTATAAACACAAATAGTTCTTAATATATGTAATTTTACCATTTATAAATTGATACTTATGTAAAAAAAATTCCAGTAGGCTAAATTCTCCATACAGTAGCACCACTCAGTGCAAGCCAAAGTAATCAATGGATGCAAGAATGTTTGTACATAAAATCCCTATCTAGTGTGTACTCATCCAATATACCCAGAAAGAATTGTGATCATGTCATACATGAAACATTTAAAATTTATATTCCACTTATTAATGCGACCTTTATTTTTTATATCTTATACTGTGTGAACATTATTGATAGTGTGAGCTTTCATTTTTATTCTTAAAATATTTTTTTTATTTTGTACCATTAGTAAAAAAACACCTGAAAAAAAAAACAAACGAACATATATGAAAGCTGTCGTATAAGCATTTTTAAGGCATATCTGACAAAAGTTTCAGCCTTTCATATTATTTTGAAAATCATATGTAAAAGTTGTGAAATTGATTACTTATATAAATAGAAAATTATTTATATTGTATTATAATTATGGTAAACTAGTTTTCTTAAATCTGATTACATCTAAATTGAGACTATATTTTATTACATGGTGCAGTTCTAACAGCAATGGTTTTTAAAATAATTATATACTGTTTACATGATCTTGTTTATAGTTATTCTATGTGAACAAGAATTTCTAATTTTTAATGATCTTAGGTATTAAACTGACTTATATTTTAGGCAACATCTAAATTGACTATTTTCCCTCAAATCATTCAAGTCTTTTAATTAAAGTGCATTAAATTCATGTTTATATATATATCAACTGTTTACTTGTAAGGTATAGATTATTCTTAATTAAAAAAAAAGTATTTTAAGATATTTTAATTGGATTGAAATAATCGGTGTTTACAAGATTTAAATATATATTATTAAATGTTTTTTTTTTTTAAAAAAAAAAAATCTATTATAGATTATTAATGTTAATTTTAATTCTTCTTTGTGATCATGTACAATTTAAATAATACCTTTATTTCAAGAATAATTTTTTTCCAAAGGTTTAATTCCAAGTTTTCATAGTTTTGACATGATTTACTAGATAATTAATTCTAACATAATGAGAATTACACTTTAAATTCTAAACAAGGAATGAATTAAACCTTGTTTTGAGAAATTTCTGTGATGTATTTATTTTAATAGTTTCTATTTTTCTAATTAATACTTTCTTTATAAAATTCAATGTTATTGTTATATCTTACCTTTAACTAGTGGACTAATTCATATTTCATGTTATCTTGATTGGATTGAGCATTCATTGCTGTGGACCAATAGATATGTAAATAGATAACAAATATACAATGGCAAATAGCAGGCCAATCTGATTGTTTCTATTATGAAAGGATCTGGCTATAAATAGTCAGTTCACTTGGAAGTAAAGGAACAAGAACAATTTACTGTCAGTCCTGAATAGTAATATGAATGACATCCACATTATGGTTAAAGCAGTGAGGCAAGTCACATTGGAACTGGAAGCTATTCAGATGTGAGGCAATCTATCACATTATCTGGAAATGAGGCTACCTATCACCATACAGTTGGAAGTCGTAGGTAAGCTTAGAAGGGTAACTGAATTCTTTTACCGAAATAGTTATGTGGCAACTAACACTATGCCAAACTAACAATATCAGGCAAATGTATAACATTGTATATATTGTAAATATATATTTGTTTTAATTGATAATCATTTAAACATATTTATAGAAGTTTGTGTTTATTATAATCACACAATAAACACAACAGTTATATTCTCAAAATATTGACTGAACAAATAACTATTTTTTTTTTTTGTTATCACTGATTATTAATCACATCACAACTATATGTATATTTGTTAATGTGTAAAAATCATCAAATGCTGATGTTAAAATTTGAGTAAAAGATTTTTATGCTTTGTAAAAATAAAAAGTAGCATTTATCATATATGTAAATTTAGGTTTTTTTTTTTGGGGGGGGGGGAGTTCTCTTCAAAACATGTAACTGTTATCTAATGTCCATCATCATGAATTTGTTAACAATGAAACTATTGTAAAAAAGCTATAAATGGACTTATTGCTACTTTTCATAAGATAATTTCCAGTGTATTCAAGATTACATACTCTAGTATGTGTTGTTATTGTTTTAGTACATGCTATTCTTTGCTTTATGAGAAATGAAAACTTAGCCATGATTACTGTGTTGGTTTTATATAAACTTTGGAGTTTAACCAAAAGCTGAGTGTTTTTACCAGTATACACTATCAATAACTAAAAAAAATATTAAATAAAAAGTAGCCATTTTGTAAATATGAATTTGTAAAAACATATAGCTTGCTTTATGAATATCTTCGCGAATCATCTCAGCCATTTTTTTTTATTTCATGTACTGAGTCACATGGTTGGTTTTACTGCTGTGAATTATTAAATTAAAATTTTGTTTAAAATTACATCAAACTACAGAGTTAATGATGATAGTATTTCTATCGAGCTTAAGAGAAGCCAAAACTTTTATGAATTCAACTAAAGTTTTTTTTTTTTTTTTTTGAGAGAGACACTGAGCAAATACATTCACTTGGGTAATTTACTCATTCATCTAAACTTGAGAACACACTATTTAATGACCTCTCTCAATTTAATTTTTTTCATAGCAAAATATTCTCTATTTGTGTTATTTTTTTATTGATTTGTTTATGTGTGCAATTTTTAAATTAATTTGTATTGTATTTATATGTATTAGATAAAATATACTGTATTTACAAATGCCACTGTATTTTTTGTAACTAGGCTTATTTTCTTTCAAATAACTGGTCTTTTAGTAAATAAACAAATGATACTAATAATTAATAGCCAAAAGGGAAGCCATGAAATGGTTTCTTTATGTGCTAATTGAAAAAAAAATAATTTTTTTTTTTTTGAGAATTAGATGCAAATCTGCTGTTTTATTTTATTACTATTGTAATTGTTCAATTTTTGTGTTATTTTAAATATTTTAAAATATATAATTTTTAAATTAAATGCGTTACTGTATACATATGAGAGATTTAATTTACAAATGCTATATTTTTAAAAAAAAAATAGTCAGTACTTATTTTATTTCAGACAACAACCATTCGTTAAATACTAAATCAATAGTACCTATGAAGTAAAGATAGTGATAAAATTCATTTTTAGAGATTTAAAGAATATTTGCATAGGATAAAAACTTATATGGGAAATACCATTTTACTTTATTGGCAAAAGAATGTTATTTCTATTAGATTCAAGTCATTGACATCAATAGTTATTCTCAGAATTTTAAAATTATAATTGGGGAGGAGTTAAAATGTAAGAAATATTATGATATTGCTGTGATTATTTTTGTGATATTGAGATTGGTAATACTTTACCAGAGGATATAATAATATATGAATTTCATTGATCTAATATTTTTTTTGGATACTAGTTGAGGATATGTAAAATTATTTCATTTATTTATAAGATCTGGGAATCAATGAGTTGCTAAAATTACATTTAAAATAGGCTTTATTTTCTTTCAGATTGAGATCTTCTCTACTTAGATGAATACATTATTGATATAAATGAGTATGCATGTTTTTTCCCAAGGAAGGAATGTATACATTGCCTAAATGAATTAGTATAAATAATGCAGAAGGCTGTAGATAGAAGTGTATAATTGTTAGGAAATAGTTATAAACAGATTTATTGCTCATATAATTTAAACATGAGCATATTGTTATAAAAAATATGGGAACATTGATATGTTAATGCATGTAAAATATTGTTATATATAAAAACAAATCCTTAAAAAATATTTGTTTAATGATAATATTTACTATTTGTGAATATTTTTGCATATTTTGATTATTGATGAAATATTACAAAGCATGTTGTATGCAAAAATAAATAAATAGATATTTTATTATCACCAGTATTTCAATAAATATTTTAACATGAATTCTTCAATCATAATAATTCTGAGATTAGGCTTTGAATAATTTTGTTAATATTTTTTCTTTAATATAAACATGAAATTGTTTATTTGAAACATATATTTGGTAGATTATTGTATAACTTTTCTAGATATAGGATCTTCAATCAAAGAACAGTTTTATTTTTAAATATCATTAATTGGATTCGCTCTAATAACCTGTCCTCCAAGTTCACTACATAAATTAAATAGAATATCCATCTCAGGTAGATTTTCTAAATATTTTCATAATGATTTTGAAATATTATTAAATTTAAAATCTTACATGGTAAGGTAGTCAATTTATTGGTTAAGAATGACATTTTCATTCACAATTTCTTGAAATAGAACTTTATGGAGAGGAAGTTCATAAATTTTACACAATTTGCAAAATCATTTAAACACTCATGAATGAATTAGTTACAATAGCCATTTTCTCTTGGTGTGAGAGTAATTACTTTATTTACATATTAAATTTAATTATTGTAATGCATTTTTTGTACCATATAATTATTATCTTCTAAATTTAAGATTAAGGATTCATTTATTAATTAAATGTGAAATTAGCCAAGTAATAGTTAGTCTTTACTAAAAGTAAAAGCCATACCATATTTAATGTAAATATTAAAAAAAAAAAGTAGTTAATTGCTGTTATATAATCTATCAAATTATATAAGATTGAGGAATTTTTGCAATTTTTTTTTACAAAAAACATAACCACATAAACGCAGGTCACTATGCTTATTATTATTTCTTCCTATATTAGCTTTAATTTCTACTTATATTATCATTTATCAGAGCATTTTATGTTGTTATATCTTTATTTGGGGTAACTTTTCTAATGAGTCTTATTTTGGGGAAATCTGATTTCATCTCTGTTTGAGTATATATATTTAGAGATCATAGTCTTTTTGTTATTGTTTCCTTATATTAATATGTTATTTTTGATATTTATTATAGGAAATTTCATTTATTTCCTATACTTACTAATGTGAATAATTGTTAATCTAATAAATTTTGACTGACTCTATCTAATTTCTTCTAGAAATCAAATAGGAGACAGTGCTTTTATTCTGATCATATATATATATAATTAGTTTCCAACCAGTAACCACCTAAACGTTCACAGTAAATATAGCAACCAATATTTCTAACTGCTATCAAGGCAACTTTCACACCTTTTAATAGCAATAATGGAAATCTCTATATATATATATATATATATATATATATATATATATATATATATATATATATATATATATATATATATATATATATATATAGTAACTATATGGAATAGGGAAGCAGATTTTTTTAAATCTGCTTAATTCCCATGCCAAATTCATAGTTATAAATGTTTTGTGCTCATGCTAGCTCTTGTACTAATGTATAAATAAATGAACCTGATTAAGATTCAAGATCACTTGTTCACTGTATATTCCAGAAACGAAGGATACCTGTGATTGAATCTAGACTATACTCATGAGATAGATATCCATATATATGTGGATTTTAATTTATTTTTTTAGATTAGTTATATATTGTATTGGATTATAGGTAACTCCAAATCTTAAACAAATGATCATAAAACATTTAAATTTTCTCAGGGCAAAGTATATGTGTATTAATAAATTAATATGCTGTGTCATGACTCAAAGTGCAAATATGATGGAATTGTAAAATAAATTTATAATATACACAGAAATCAACAAGGTTAAATTTTGAATAAAGTATTTGATTCATCTTTTGTGACATAGATGAAAGTCAACAATTAAATGAGTATAATATTAAGATAGTAATGGTCACATCTTTACTTAAGCTTTCAATAAACTCATAAAACAAATGGTAATGTTATTATTTAAAGGTTTATCAGATGCATGGGTATATTTTATATGTTTAACTAATACACCGTTATGCACCTTAATGTAATAAATTTGTATTAACAACAAAAGAAATAAAACAAATTAGTGTCTTCATTTTAATATAAATGCTAATGAATTGTAATACAGATTAAATGCCTCCCTTTTTTTTGTTGTTGTTATATAATAGTAAATCGATGTGTGTGTATTGTCACATAATACCATTAAAAAATAATAATAAAAATAATAGTTACATGTCCTTATGGTTCTGCCTATCTGTGGGCACAAAATTTCTATAATATATAGCAAAACAATAAAAGGTTAGAAATTTGTTTATATTTGATTAACCCTTTGACCGCTAATTATATTATTGGCCTGAGTGAGTTAAAAATCAAAACTTTTAATTGGCCAAGACAAAGTCAATTGTCAAAATATATTTACCTTCTAATATCATATTCACTTTAGATTTGTTTGTAAAAAGTATATTAATAATTTGTCAGGTTATGAAAGTGAACAAAAGTTCTTTCAAAAATAAATTTCTATTTGTTTATTGTAGAAATATTCCATAAACTGCAAATTAAAAGCTAAACATAGTAACGAATTAAAAGGAGTTGCTGACGTAAATTTTTTTTTTCAGTTTTATGTTACGGGAAAGTAAATATTTTTTTTGCTAAAATTTTAAATATTTTTATTAAAATCTTAAATATTTTTTTTAAATAATTTTATTTTTAGTATTATTTAATAAAATAATTATAATTGGTCAGAAAAAACTTTTATAATTGTCTAAAATATTTGTTTATCATTTTCGAATTGAAAATCTTAGCGTTTTTCTTTGATTATGCAGTTTCTTTGTCCTTGCCAGCCAATCAGACTGTCTTTAAAGGCTAAGAGCCAATCATCGACAAGCTTTCTTCTTTGATAAGCTTTACCACCAGTTTTATTAATTTTTTACTTGTAAAATAATTCAAGAGAGGGCAGCATCTTACAGAACTTATAAAAACCTAGCAAATGAGTCTATAATGTCTATCTTAGCATTAAAAATGATGGAATTAGAGTGACGTCAATCGTCAACGAAACCTTTCGTAAGTATCAACAAAAAGGTTAAATAAGTTATGATTGATCAACCATGTTTTGCAAATTATATATATATTGATCCCTCCTCCCCTTTTTGTTGTTTATTGAGAGGAAATATTATTTTATTTAATAGTTATTTCTCTCCAATTCAATGTTCTGACTATCGTTTCCTGAAGTAGTTAACGAAGACACTTAGAACGTTTTTTTTTTTAGTTTTCTTAAATATCGTCTTTGCTGAATGACAGTATGATTCAGATAATTAGACGTAATATTTTCATTTTTACAGTTGTTTCCCAGGTTTCTAGTATTGGTCTCTTTTTTCTCCAGGTTGGGATGAGTTGATTAAACATACGATTTCCTTTCTTAGTTAGGCATGTCTATGTTCACGGTGTTCCATTGATTTAAGATAGAGCATATGGACAGGAGAGTGGAAATATCCTTAGATAGGTGGTTTGCATTCTAGTATATCCTGTCAATTATGCAAGACATAATGGAGATTTATCTTTCCATTGATAAGAGCAAAATTAATAAGGCGAAAGTTTCCTGATAATTTTCCTTTACTGTTCTTGATAGATAGAGCAAAAAAAATTAATAATAATATTTTTATTCCTTCTCCCTTTTTTATACATATATAATTTTCTTGCGTCACCAATTTTTTCTAACCCTTTATTGTTGATGTAAATAATAACAATGGCACAAGTGATTATATTATAATATTTTAGAATGATTATATGTATATACGAAAAAATTTAAACGTAAATACCTAACAATACACACGTATATTTCGAATTTTGGTTTTAGTATTATTTTTATTCCATTTTAATACAATTCAGTTATTTTATTTCATCATTATTATTATTTTTGTTACTGCTTTTGCTCTTTACTACCTCTTAAGATAAAAAATTAACTTTATAATTGTCATTATAAATTTTTTTATTATTTATAAACATATATATTGATAACAACTGAGAGTAAGGATTGATACCATTTCACTCCTTACAACATCCTCCCCCTAACAACAATAATAAAATATCAACATCACTAACAACTATACATAACACAAACAACTGATATTTTACTATATACCTGTTTAAAACAACAAAGTTCACTGCTGTCTCTGTAGGAAAAGTTAACCAAGGGAGTCTTTAATTACAACTAAGATTAAGCTAATAAGTGATAAAAAAAATTTGGAAATTACTATTAGAGTAAGATGAACTGATGCTAATTTCTCCTGATACATAGGCCTGAGGCTTTGGGCATTGTAAGTTCTTTTCAGCCCATCTGATGTATCAATCGTATAGGCATTTTCTCCATTTTTTTTCTATATCTTATACGGTCCTTCATATAAGTTGAGAAACTTATTGTATTGCTGTTTCTGTGGGTGACTAACATGGGGTTTAATTTAACCCTGATTTGCCGATTGGACTTAGTAATTAGTTTATATATGTAAATTTTATCTTACCAAACTGATGATGAGCCATAACCAAATCAAATGATTTATATAGATACACTGCTCTAATTTATGATATGGCAATAAGTACGAGACTCATAGAATTGTGAGATCTCTTTGTAGTAATTAAGATCTTGAACATATAGATATAAATTTTGACAAGACTGAAGATTATTGACAGAAGCATTATAACTTCAATGTTCATCCTCACTGGATTGTTATAAAATAAGTCAATAATGCCATGTGAGCCGTGCAAATTTCCATTAACATATTCATTCTGAAACATATCTAGAAATATAGCTTCCTTAAACCAGATAAATTTATTATTATTATCCAAAGATTCATGGCTTTATTCATACCTATTTATATATATTCTAGTGCTCTGATAAATTATAATTTTAAAATCAACATTACCTTGAAATAGAACATTTTGTTTGCTCTATCATCATCAGCCCTAAATGATACAAGTTAAACTGAGTTGCACTGCTTTGCCATTCAATAATTTTTGTTAATTATATTCTTCCATGTAATATCCTGTTATGCCTAACTCATTAAAATGTATATTATTTTTGCTAATTCGAGACCTGAAATAATCTTTATCCTCTTTTACTAAATTGTCATCAATTATAATATCTTTATCCTCATTGGCCTCATCCACTTTTGTGTTAATTCCTTCCAACTTAATATCCATTTCATGGAGATGACCAAACACAATATCTTTTTATTTTATAAAGCATCTTCCATTTCTTTTCTCATTTCTATTTGGATGCCTTGAACTGAACATTCTGTTTTAATTTTGATGTTCTTGAAGTCATCACTGAGGTTCTGATAATTTTTGGTAAATTGTCTCTGGAAGTTTTGACATTCCTGTCATGATTTTTCAAGTCTAACCTTAATTGTTTGAACACCAATCTTCATTTACCCATTTAATTCTTCAATTTTGGCCCTTAGAGAAATTGCTTCAATTCTGGATTCTTTTCTTAGAGCAACTACTTCACCATAGACCTTTTTAATTCATTAATGACCATGGCTTTTAACTCCTTATAATTTTTTGAGCTCACATCTTCCAATTTGTTATAGTTAGCATGTAGTTTGGCATGTATTTTTGCCTCCGTTTTGACAAAGTTGTTTTTTACAACTCACTTTTTAACTCTTAGAGTTGATATCTATTTTGCATTTAGTTCCTTAGAGTTGGCATCTAGTTTTGCATCTATTCTTGCTTCCATTTCAGCAGAGTCACTTTTTTTTTTAACTCTTTAGAGTTGACATCTAGCTTTGCATATATTTCATTTTTTAACTCGGTGAGCATCTGTAAAATAGTTTTCCAAATCTTTGGGTTTCCTATATCTCTAGTTTCAAAGCCATCTGACATTTTGCCATTAGTATTGTCCATAATCTCTAATACTAAGTTAGTACATTAATGTATATATATAAAATTTTATTTTGTATTTCAAGAATCTACTCATATAAAATTTATCTTAAGATTTTCCATCTCACTCTGGTATTTAAAAAATATAATCTTTCTCATCAACATACACATACAATAGCAAATGAAAATGAAACCTAACAGACAATTCTATCCTCAAACTTCTTTTATTCATCTATTCCTGGAGATTAAATAAATTCTGATCTTCTAAATATTGTGTCTTTGTGTATTATCTATTTTTCAAAAAATGTTAATAATACACTATGCTTCAAAAACAAAATTTAATTTTTTCATAGATTGATTTGAAATTATCTAGAACATTGTTTGAGTCAACAGTTAAATTCACAACATACTGGAATCTTTAATTTCATGGCCCAAGGTTTGGAAGCACCAAATTGTAAATGTACAGATTCAGTAAGCATTCTTTTAAATCTGCTTAATTCCCATGCTAAATTCATAGTTACAAATGATCTGTGCCCATGCTAATCCTTGTACTAATGTATAATTAGATGAATCTGACTAAGACTCAAGACCACTTGTTCACTGTAAATTCCAAAAATGAAGAGTACCTTTGATCAAATCTAGACTATATAATCATGAGATAGAATATATATATAATTTTTCTGTATTTTACTATAGTGATATTTTTATTACTGTTTTACCTTTTTTTTTATTTATTGCATTTTAATTCTTATTTGCTATATTGTAACTCTTCATTCAATATTATTTTTGTGCTGGAGTTTTTATATGCTTGTTTATGAATTATTATTATTATTATTTTACTGAATAAACAATATTATTAGTTGCTTAATGTTGAAGTCAATTTTTGACAATCATATGAATAGCCTCTTTCCAGAATAACATTGCTATTTGGTTTTTAGACTATTTAGAACCATATTTATTGTTGTATTGGTGAGTGATGGGGGTTACCCACTCATTGCTGATATTATTCTCTTTTTTTTCCTCTATCAAACATTATACATTTTTTTCTAAAGAATTTATCAATTTATAACATAATCAAACATGACTATTTAATCTGATTATGGTCCAAGTGAGAGATCAAGTCTAATCAGATGAAGTATCCATTTGTTTTCATTCTTTGAGTTTTTAAACGTTTTTCATTACTTTTTCTATATATATATATTAGTATCTTCCCTTTTACATCCTCAGAGAATTACAGGAATCACCATAGCTTGAACAATTTGATCTTAGATTTTAAAGACATTAATAAATCTGTAGTCATTATATCATTCATTGTTGATAATTATCAGTCAGGCATTGCTATAGCTTCAGTTTGAAGTCAGCTGCTGACCCTCTTGTCATCGTCTTCATGTTTGACATAAATCTCATCTTTTCAATCTATCTATTGTAACGGTCAGAAAATGTGTGACTCGTAAACATAGTGCAGAATTCGACCACCATACAGAACAGCAGCACCATCGAGTAGCGAAGCCACCCGTGGTACTGAGTTCGAACATAGTTTATCGGTTCCACAATACAATCCACGAAACAACGCATCTGATGCGACATAATAAATATTTCCTTAGGCACGGTGGTCAGGGATATGCAAGAGACTCATGATTTTATTCTCGAGTTAGCCAATAACCAAACTAATATTAATTAAACATTCATATTTACATAATCGAGGAAATATTATATAGAATGGGTATCGAATAAATGAAACGTAACTGCAGACGTATAGTTTAAAATTATTTATTAATACATTTTAATAAAACAATCTAATAATATTTTATGGACTAACAGCTTCAGTAGCGGGATTTGCGACATGATTATATTTTAAAGAATACATTTATTTATTTAGACATTATTTTATACTGAGGATTTCAGTAGCGGTATTTCCGATACTGTAATGTTTACAAAAGGAATACATTTATTTCAAGGCGTAATCTAGCTACCTAAAATTCTCGAGTAAGTATTTCTAATGCATGCCTTGGGGAATTTATACCTTTGCAATGCAAGAGTCTAAAGTAAGATTTAAGAGTAGCGGCGGACATATATTTATTTAATTAAAATATTTATCTTATGACTAAGGGCAAACATTTATTTGAGAGTGAATTATGAAGATAATGCAGAGGCGGAGTGATATATAGAATAATAAAACTAAGTAAAGGAACACGTGGTACGCTTTAGAAAGGCGATATGGAATGGCAGTATATCGAAACTGCAATGCCGTGAATGAGTTTATAAGAATGTCGGGCTGGTCTCTGCCATCTGCCCAACGAAGTAAGGTGTCACATAAGCATAACCAGGGACAAGCGGGCCGTATGCAGTTTGCCAGCTGGCTGCATGACATTGTCAAATCCCACGGGAGCACCCATTATGCCCGCTTGTGTAGGACGACTGGGGTTAAGTTCAACCCTGAAGAATCCAGAAATTTCACGGCAGAATGGGTCATCGCATCTCTAAAATGTAACACATGTATAATGTACAAACGATTATGATGAGATTTAAGTAGATTTCTGACTCGGCCCTACATTATCAACATTTACTAAAGAACGTTGGTGACTCTCAAAGAAATGTAATTTTCTGGAATTATTCATGATGATTTAATAAATACAAAACAGATATAAATTGGGAATTATTGTAACTAATACGTCAGCCATTTGCGAAGTAGTAGACCCCTGCATTACAATAAATGATGCCATTGAATGTGTGTCGATTTATATGGAAGTTAAGTTATTTAGGAAAATACATATTAATGAAAATGTGACACGCATTCACTGTTTCAAACGATCATAGATTTAAACTTTGAAAATAGAGACAATTGTGAGCATGCAATAATTAGATAATAAATATAGATAAAATGTAGATTTTAAAAATACGCACCCAAGATAGAATGAGGTAAGCTAGATTAGTAAAGAAATTTACACATTAAATTAATTATTCAATTTTAGTTATGCAAATGGTAGTTTTACATTTTATAATTTAGATAAGTAGTATGAAGAAGAGCTATAGCATATTATTAGAGTACTCTAGAGTTTGAACACAGACAGGTACCTGTTTTGTAAGAAGTTTTCTGATTCCATGAGTTTAGCAGCAAAAAGTTCACGAGTGGCAAGTCTTTCTTGTATTTAGATATTCATTTAATTTCATGGCAGCAGCAGCTTTCTCATTCATTTCAGGCAGCAGATCTTCATGGTGAATTTATGATGGGCAATGGAAAGTTCAGCATCCGATAGGCCATCTCCCGATGGAGAATAATCTAGGTGCTTTACTCGGTCATACCTTGGCAGGAACAAATTATTTTATTATTTTTGGAGACTCTCAGTGATCGAGAGCAAAGCTAAAGTTTAAGTGAATGTCTCCAGCAAGTCTAAGATGGCCTCTTTTTTTTTATCTTGATCTTTCACATTTTTGTTAAGATATTTTTAGGTTCTACTTAATCTGCCCTGAGGATAATCAATGCATTTTGTTGGTTTTTAATTAAAGAAAGCTGCCGTTCTATTGTTTACATTTTACATTTACTAATTATATTTTGGGGAATTTTTCTTTAATTAATCTATTATCTATCACTGACCGATGCTTTTCAATTTCAAAGACAAAAAGGGAACATAAGATTATTTTAACTTTTAATTAAATATTACATCAGATTTTTTTAGAATTATTATTAAACGAAATTTAAACAAAGCAATAAATACGAACTTTATAATGCAAAATAAATGATTAAAATTATACAAAATTATATAACTAAAAGAAATCTAAATTATATTATTTTATCCCTATTTATTGCGTTTAATTTGAGATCGAAATGTATGCGTGTTTATGCTGAATTCTACATATATTTATACATTTTTAATATTGTTACACACACAATTCGATATCAAAAAGTTTAAATTTGGGCGGGATAGACCAGTCAGTGGGAGACGACAGAAAAAGGTGAAACTTAAGATTCGAATACGAATCTTACTGTTTCACTATGTATATATTATACGATTTTATTTATTTATGATATATACAGTATTTTCACTGTTTATTTTTAAACTCTGAAGTTTTTTAATTAGTTTTTTTTAATAATAAATCCAAACATTTTAATCTTTTTTTTTTTTTTAATACTTGATTATTATCAAAGACAGCCATATAGAAGTTATGGAAAGTTGAATTTATTTACTGTGGTTAAGTAGACATGTTTTTTTTTTTTAAATTTAAGAGTTTATATTTATTATGAATAATATTAACTTTCTGATATGAATTATTAGGATTCATCAATGAAGTTTTCAATATATCAATTGTTTGTGATACATAATAATGCCTTTAAAATTATATCTACTTATAGTTTTAGTGGTAATATTGCTTAAGTTTTTGATTGCAGTATTTTAATGGTGTAAAAAAATAATAATTAAAAGGCTAAATACAATATAATTCAAATATAACATACACATTGATTATTTTAATTCTTATTGAACCATTGGGATTTTATATATTGTATTACTTATGTAAATATATGAAATTTATTAAGCGCAAGCAGATGATATAATAATAATATTAAGTATAATATTTAGTGAATTAAATGTGAAGGTGTTTTAAGTTTCATGCTCTTAGTTCAGAATGTTTGAATCTGGCTTATTTATATATAAATTTAAGTAGAGAAGAAGGTGGGTTCCCATCTTTTTTTTGTATTTCTGGCTTGTGTCTTTAAATTGAGAGTTTCACATGCAGTCATGATTACATCCGATTGGCGGTCACATAAGCATTTTTAAGGTGCAACTGTTGAAGGTTTTAGTTTTCACATTATTGTTGTATTACTTATCAAAAATTTAAATATATAAATATATGATATTACTGACTGATTAGAATTCAACTTACAAATGATTACAAAAATTTGTATTTTATTAGAGTTTGAATCCATGGCATTGAGCTTGGTAATTATTGATTTCATTATTGCCATCTACATATGTTTATTAAAAAATAAAAGTGTATGTGTGCAAGCTTTTAATGTTAATGATAGAATACTCAGGAAATAACATTAATTGTTATCCAGAAAAAGAAATTATTTGCAACAGACTATTTTGCATGTAAAGAAAAGTTACTTCATGCAAATGAGCAAAGCTGATAAAAAAGTTTGCAGAAAAATTAAGAGAGGAAAATAAAAAGAAACTAGTGGAAAGATAAACTAGTGGAAGTGAAATTGTAAATAAATGAAGAAGAGCTCTAATCAAGAATCTAACTGGACTATCTCTGAATTAATGTCTTTGAGCAAATTGTACTAACAGAATTATAGAGGTATAAACTGCTGAGTTAAAGAGACTTTATAGATATTAAATCTCTAAAGAGATTCTTAACTGGAAATTAGCAAGATGAATTACTGATATCTTATTAATATCATTATTATTATTCAGAGTAAATAAATGCTTGAAATTTTATTTAAGCTTTGCTGTTTTTCTTAATTAAAATATAATTATCTAGCTGTCAACTGACTGTATAGCATTGGATATATTAATTACATATTTCAATTTAAAATTATATTTGGGGCTCAAGTTAGGATACCAAAGATTCTATTGGAGCAGGAACATGTCCAACAACTTCATTTTTGATTCTTCATCCTACCCATGAACCAAATAAATGTCTTATTTTTACAGCCTGAATTTTAACATTCAAATTTATATGAAGTGGAACGTAAAAATGGCTACATAAAGCAACAATAGTGATTAGTCTCTCAGTGGAATGACTGCATTTTGCTAAGTAATGTATGTAAATTATGTTCAAAAAATAAAAAGTTTTTATTTATTTTGATGTGCAGTAGGATCTGCCACCACGAATATAATTGGTTCCAGAATCTCATTTATAGTTAGGAATAATATATTCCAATCTCACATTCTAGAACAAACTTAGCATCTAAAACAATTATTGAAATAAGGGCAGGGAATATTGAAAACTAAATTCAAATTTAAAATCATAAAATATAAACAAACAATTCTACTCAAATAAAAATTCATAGATGTAATCACATCATATTCAGAGTTTTCATTTTTTGGCTTGGCTACCCTAATAAAACTCATTTTATTTTTACTTTCTCACTTGAAAATTTATTTATTTTTTACTTAATCATCTTTTTAATGAAAATAAATATATTGTATGTACATTCTATCTAACCAATGATATTCATCATAGCATTTTCATTCATTGACAGTTTTACAGCATTTTATTTCATTTTTTTTTTTTTTTTTTGATGTTATATTCCAACTGCTTTCTACTTTATAATAAAAATTGAAATAAATTTATAAAAGCAAAAACAAACTTATGCTGACAAAAATCACTTCTACTTTTTGCTTGGAAATTTGTGACTCTATTAATCAGTATTCTAACTTTGGTTTTCAGAAAATTTGTCTTGCATACTATAACCTATGTCAACTAATAGCATTTGTCATAACATTTTTATTTGTTGATAATTTTACATCTTTTTGATTATAAATTTTTTAAAATAATATTCAGATTTACATTTTATGCTAAAATTATTTTATGCCACGGAATAATTGGAATAATTAATAAATACAGAATATTTTCACTGTTAAAAGTACAAGTAAATGCATAAGTGAAGTACTTAATAACTTATGCCTTGCAAAACATGATAAAGGTATCTTCATTATAACATTTGCTTTCATTATACAAATCTTAATTCACTGAGAAAGTGTTTATTGTATAATAGAAGTTTTCATTGTAGCAGAACTCATTTTTAAAAGATTAGGTCAAAATAAACTAATTATGCATATATATATATAATGAAAAAAAACATGCTGAAATAAAATAATTTAAATCTTAGAATTTTCGTTAAAAATTATTAATTTTTCTCCTTTTTAACAATTTCTATAAAAATTATCCTTCTTTCACTTATTGTAGTAATACTTAATAACTTTGTTTAAATAATTAATTTTTTTAATTTAATTTGTTTAATACCGTTAGTTTCTTTATTTTTTGAAAATTATATTTAAATTATTATTTTATCTGTCTAGTTAAGTTTTATTGTTTTCTCAGTCTTTACCAATTGTATAGATAATATTTATAGTTCTCATCTTTTTTATTGTCTAGATTATAATTTTTATTTTATTTATAACTTTTGTTAATTGCTGCATTCGCATTTTGATTATAACATTTACATTTAAAATTAAAATAGTAGCTTCTCAAACCTGTTATTTATGGTTATATAAAAAATAATAAGGAAATAGTTGCTTAATAGTATTCTGATAAAAAGTGTGATAACACATTTATTGTTTTGATTTATATGTAATTCGAGTATGTTAATGCTTTGAAGTAAAAAATTGTGTCATGGAAAAATTTACTTAATTTTTTTTTTTTTTTCAAATTTATTTTGTTAAAATACAGAGCAACTGTTTAAAAAAGCAATTTTAGAATGCAAAAAAAAAATATGTACAACTATAGAAACAGTTGTTTGCATATATATACCTTTAATATATTTTACAGATTAGTTATATTGTTTTTTACAAAATATAATCGTTTTTATGCAAACTTCTGTCATAATAATCATCTTAAAATTACAAATATTATTTTTAAAAAATGAGAGGTAGAAAATACATATTATAGAACAACAACAACAAAAAGTAATGTGTTATAAAATTGTATATTTATTTATTTTTTATTATTACAATATAACTAGCTTAGATACTAATAATTTTGCATGGACATTAGATGCAATAATTTTGCTAGGGAAGAGAAAGCAAGATGAGCAGAAATTTAAAAAATATAATTTTTATTAAATATATTCAATTTTTAATACAAATGTTCATGCATTTGAAAATTTAAAATGTCATATGTACCCCCCCCCCCCCCCAATTAGCCATGCATTGAAACATTATATAAACATTTTAAAAATTATTTTAAATTGGAAATCCTAAACTTAAAAAAAAAAATTAAACTAATTTGATCTTTAAAGAAATTATATGGTTGCATTTATTATAAACATAAATTTGTTGAAAAATTAAATGACCTCATAATAAACAAAAAGTTTACTGAAATGGTACACGTTTATCTTTTCAAATGAAGAAAAACCTTTTTCTTGTAACAGTATTTGTTGTATAAATTCTTGTAGTTTATAGAATCTTATAAAAATATTTTCTATTTTAAGTTCAATTAATTTCTTTATAAATAATTGTTATTTAAAATAGAAGTAGTGGCCATTGGTTTACAATCCATGTTCTAATTTTTTCATCTATGAGTATGTATACTTCATATAACTTTTGTGCTACTATTCATTTTTTCTGTATCACATTATTATATGAAAAATGTTAAAATTAAATATTATTTATTCCAATGAGACTTGATATTTTAAATGCTTTCTCTGGCTAAGCAATTATCATAAAGCTTGTTGAGCAATTGGCAATACTCATTGTTTATATCTTACAAGCTTAAGAGAATTGGGTCATGTGATCTATGATTCTTATTTAGACTTTAAGTGTGTTCCGTTTTCATCAAACTTTTCATATTTAAACTTAAAGTGAACACCTTGAATTGTGGCCTCATTTTGTTTTTAATAATTTTATCAATCAAAATAATTTTAGTAAAGAATAAAACTGAAAGAATTTTTTATATGGATGACTTAGTTATTTTCCTTCACTCAAAAAAAAAAAAAAAAACTCCTTCCCTTACATGACACTTTACTTAATAACTATATTAACAATTTTTCAATTCACTTTAATAAAAACAAATCTTCTATTTGGAATATTTTTACAGGTAAGACCATCCCTTTCAATTTTTTCTCTATTCTTCATAAATTTTTAGGTTTTCCAATGCACCTCTCATACAGTGCAATGGAAACTGCTATTCAAAGTTAGTTTATTGTTTCAATGCATTATCCAAAGCATATTTTTCAATATATACAAATGCATCACTAGTCAAAATTTTAATATTTCTTATATTAAATATTTCTTATCTATTATTAAATTTACTTCTTTATTCAAAAATATATATATACTTCCTTATCACCAAACTAATCTGGAATAAAAAGTCAGTAGCTCTAAGCAAAAGAAACATATTAAATTCAATGGTTTTTCATTATATGGCATTTTTACCTTTTATCTTCAGAGAGCCATTAATGAAATGATTAAACTAATTATTTTTTTCCCAAGTGTTAATAGTGTAATTCCTATTAACCCTATTGACACTCCACCACCCAATAACAATAATTTTATCAAAACGTAATAATTTTTATAAGTAAATATAATACTCTCTCGCATAATCTATTTCTAAATAAAATTAACTATTGGCAAATATATGAAATTGAAAATAATAATAGTATATCAAATAGTAGTCAATCATTCTTGTTATGTAGTAAGAAATACATTATAAAAAAAGTTCAGATATTGGCACCTGGGATCAAGATATTTGGACTTCTTAATTAAAATAAATGTCAAAGCACTTTCTACATATTATTTTTTTCCTACAAGCGACATTTCACAAATATAGATTCATTATATGCCTTTATCCTAGAAATGAAGAAACATTGCAACACTTTCTTATGGATTAGTCCTCACTTCTTCCTTGTCATATTGTTATCACTAATATTACTCATTCAGACTCACTAACAATCAATATTATAAAAAATATACAAAGTGTTCTTTTTCCCAATATAAGAATTACTAAATTCATTCTTTTCATACTCTGGTTTGTATGATGTTATCTAAGCTTTTCGCAACTCACAATATTAAATCACTCTTTGTAAAAAAATTAAATAACATTAGGACCAGAGATCACACCCATGCACCAGCTGATATTTTGTCAATGTAATGGAGTCTGATCTCGTTAACAACAACTCAGTGACTTGGCTATTGAATATTAATATGGATTAGATATATATTGATTATTGCTCAATTATATGAACATCTATTTTATTACTTTCTACTTGAAATCTCTTTGTTTTAATAAGACTTGTAAATCATCTCCACTGTATATAGTAAACCTAATAAAGTTAATTTAAAACTATACAATTATGGACTTGTTCTGAATTAGTCCTCAGAATTAGACAAATATGAAATGTTTATTTATAGATATTATTTTCAATGCAGAACCATTTTTTTTTTTAGTTTGACTCAATAACTTTGGATTTTTATTTTTTTCTGATTATTAATCAGAAATAATTTTTGATTACAGTATTAATTTTACAAGATCTACAGCTCACTCTTAATTTTTATAATTAGGAATTCAGTGCACCCAAATTAATGCTTCACTGTGTCAAGTTTGCACATATGCAAATAGGTTAGCCCAGAGGCTCTCAATCTTTGTAGAATTGCTAAACACATTTGACTTAATATTTTTTATGCAGAATACTAACATACAAAAATTCAAAATTACAAAGATATTATTGCATCTCTTGACCATTTGAAAATAACAAAATATATAAATTGAAGTCATTTGAATAACAACATATGCACATTATACAGAAAAGATCATGCTGCAGTCAGGCAGCACAGCATATAGATACAGCCAATCACACAAAAAGTGCATGGCCACAAAAGCACAGAACTATCTATTATTTCTATAATTTTTTTTTAAGGAATACATGAAGCGGACCATGGAACATACTTTGAAAACCATTGGGTTAGTCATCTCTAATGTAAAGTATTTATATTACTGATTTTATTTGCTTATGGCTAAGTTTTTTACATGAAAAAAAATTGCAGTTTATTTATTTATTTATTTATTTTGACTAAATTAAAATTTTCACTGGTATTTAAAAATAAAGTAAAATAGTACAAATTTAATATTTAAATACAAATTTTTTGTATAGGCAGATAAAACCAAGACTATATTTAAAAAAGTAAGAGTAAATAATTTTATTAAAATGTATATTAAATGAGCTTCTGAAAAACTACTAAGCATTTAAAATACCTTTCTATTAAAAATAAATTTTAAAAATGCGTCTTTTTAAGAGTATAGTGGAGCTGCAAACTATTATATTTTGTTCCAAGTCAAAGAAAATAGCATGTACTAGTTCACCTTTTGTTGATAACAATGATTAGAATATATATTGTTTATAGAAATGCAAGTGTATAGTACTTTTCAAAACATACACATATATAACTGACATTTTTATATATATATTATGTATATATAAATCAAAATTATAATATAAACAAAAATTAAAAAATAATAATAATTATTGAAGCAATAAGAACAAGAAAAAAAAAACTAGTTCCTATTCTATTTTTAACCTTAACAAAATACTTTCTGGTTAATATTCTTTTTTTTTTTCAGTAACTTTTTTCTCTTATAGAATAATATAGACTTACCTTTTTTTAACGAGAAATTACTTTTTCCCCAATTATGTTAATGTTTAATGAATGTTCTAAAATCTTGTGTAAAATTTTTACATTTAAAAAATATTTTATTAATCAAAATACTATACATCAAATTTAGAAAGGATAATAATGGAAGACTAAAATATATGTGCTTTTATCATAAACTGAAGATATTTTATTAATGTATGTAATTTGTAAGTGCTCAGCTCAGAGAAGGAAAAATGGCTTCTGAACATTAAAATTTGTGAATTTTAATAGGGTTTTTATTGATTTATTTATATTTTTGTTTGTTTACATTTTATTTTGAATAGCATATAGTTAAAATCATATAGTTAGATACAGCATAGTTTGCATATTCACTGTATTTTATAATTTTGGAACCAATATTGTTGAGAAATAAAGTTGTAATTGAATTTCTATTTGAAACTAACTGCAAATATGTAAAAAGTTAATAGAAATAAATTTTACTACTTCATTTACGATGTTCTTGATGTAGTGTTGAAAAATGACAATCAGACTAAACTTTCATTTACAGAGTTTAGTACATAATATAGTATAGACATTCTAAATACTAATGGTTTATGCTTACAGACAGAAAATGAATCTAAGCATATTGATTTAAAATAAGGGACTTTTAGATTATTAATAGAAATACAATCTGTGGTTTTTTTTAATATCAGTTTATAAAAAGTGATTTACCTCTGATTTTAGAAACTGAAAAGGAATATTACAAAAGTGTATTAAATTTTTTTAAAGCCAATTAATCATATTAGATTTTGTCATTGGTTTCCAAATCACAAAATAGTCTTAAAATGGTATATAATAATATGATCAAGTGTTTTAAGATTTTTGTTTTTATTTTGTAATATAAAAAAATTTGAAAATATAAAGTTGTGCAAAATATTCTACATTTTTTTTGGCAATGAAAGAGATCAAAAAGCATTTAATTTTGTTAGATTATTATTATTATTATTATTATATTGGTTAGAAATATTATCTAAACTCAGTTCCATAATTTAACATAGTATAATGTAATATACATTGAATAACACCTTAAGTGTAGATGCTTAAAATAGAAGAGCTCATATGCTTTTCTGAAAAATTTCTATATTCATCATCAACCATTATCAATCCACTGCAGGATGAAGGCCTCTCGAAGTTCAATCCATCTTCTCCAATCTTTAGCTTCTCTTCTCCACGTCACCCCTGCACACTTTCTTATTTCATCCATCCATCTCACATGTGGTCTCTTTCTGAGTCTTTTACAATCTTTTGGAATCCAGTTTAAGATTTCAATTGTCTATCTATTATCATTTCTTCTAGCAATATGTCCAGCCCAACTCCACTTCAGTCTTTTAATTTTTTCAATGAGGCCAGTAATACATGTTTATTGTTACCCATATACTTTGTTTTCGATCTCTTCTTGTTACTCCCAACATGCATTGTTCCATACTTCTTTGAGTGGTCTGAAGTCTCTGTATTGCACTTCTATTAAGTGTCCAAGTCTCAGATCCATAAGTAACAACTGGTAAAACATATTTATTAAAAACCTTCCTTTTCAAACACATAGACATATTTCCTTTTAGTATCAAGCACTCCAACCAAGTTTAATTCTATGATTAATTTCATCCATTATGTTTCCATCTGTATTAATAATCTGACCAAAGTATTTGTAACTGTTAACTTCTTTTAACTCATCATAATCAATTTTTATTTCTATAACTTCTCTCAATACTTGGATATGATCTATTGTACTAAAATCACATTTAAATCCAGTTTGTTCTTTTGGTTGGCTAAAATCCAAAGGTCCCTGTAGACAACTAGTAATTATTTTGATAAAAAATTTGTATATAACAGATAAAAGATGAATAAGTCTGTAATTTCTAATATTTTTTTAATTATCTTTTTTAAATATTAATATTAATATTGCATCCTTCCAATTATCTGGTACATCTTTGTCATTTAAACATTTTCTAAATAACTTTGCCAATTTTTTTTTATATTTCTTCATTTTTTTTAAGATATTGATTATAATTCCACCATTAGCTGGAACTTTTCCCTTCTTCATAAATTTAATTGCATGTCTCATTTCTTCATTTAAAATCCTGGGCAATTTAGAAGATATAGTAGTTGTAAGAGATACTTTTCCTTGTTCTTTACTACTATATTAATTCTTATAGAACTCTTCTACACATTTCATAATGTCATTTCTCTTTTTAGTAATAGTTCTATCTTTTTTTTTTATTGCAGAAATATGTTTTTTACCTATACCAAGATGTTGTTTGAAACTCTTGAGACTTTTATTCTGTTCTATAGCTTTTCTTGTTATTTCACAATTATACTTTCTTATATCATTATCAACTTTTTTTCATACCATTTTTCAAAATTCGAGATATTCAATCCTTAATGCATAATATATATATATATAAATATAAATTGTCTTGTCTCAGTAGAAATTTTACTGATCAATTGCCTTTTTTATACCAGTTATCTTTGTTGCAGTTTTCAGTTGCCTTTCTATTGATTTCATTCAAACTTGAATCATGTTCAAAATCTGTTAATATTTGAAAAAGATTTACAAGTTTTTATTTAAATTCATTAATATAATGCTGGGCTTGAATTGGTATTTTAACTTTAGTGTCTGAATATCCTAGTGCCTCACTGACGAGAGCCATTAGCGCTAAACTGGTTTGGGGATAGGAATAATTCTAGATAGATATTTTAAATGCTTTCTCTTGTGACTTTTATTGGAAAAGCTTGTTTAGAGCTATTAGCACACCCATTATATTACATTTGTAATACAAGTTTATTAAATTAAGTCATGTGATATATGACTTGATTTTCTTATTATTAAATTCATTATAATGTTTTTGAAGATCAAGAATATCAACTATGAATATTGTTTTTCTTAACAATTTTTGTCTCTCTAGTTTTGCATTAATATGTATCTCACTAATCAATGATCACTCCCTAAGTTGAATTTATTAAGAACATTACAATCTTGAAACACATATTTTCTGTTAGACAAAACAATCCAATTTTGTTGTACTTTCATTTAGATGCTTCCATTCCCATTTTAATATAAAGTTGTTGTTTTTTTTGCAAACTTCATAAGTCTATGACCTCTCTAATTTCTATCGCAATAATCAAATTTACCTACAGCACTTTCAATTGTTTATCATTTCTAATAAGAATTTTAAAATGTTGTGTTGTTTGATCAAAAGCTTTTTGTATATCCATATAAAAATCCTACTTTGTCATCAGAATGAGAACTTGTTGGGATCTAAACCTGAATTATCTGCATTTGATATTTGTGATTAAGATGAATAACTAATCTTGTCTCTATATACAATCACTCTCCACAATATTGTTCTTCCACTTTTTATTTATAGTGAATCCTACTTCACTTGTAGTTCCAATGTTGGTGTCTTTGTAGTTTAGTACATGTCCATTTTTTAAATCAATAGTCTTTTCACCTTTTCCTCTCACTTTACAAAGTCCAATAATGTCCCATTTAACATGAGACAGTTCTTCCAACTCTTGCAATATTCCTTTACTTGAAACTACTTGACAAAAAAATTCTAAGACTGATTGTGACCCTGATTTGCCTGACTTGAATTTGAACCATAGTTTATGGTATCAGCATATGAATATACATACTATATTACATGACTCATAACAGAAGAACTCACATTTATGTTATAATATGATTTGTGAAAAAGACATTGCCTAATCTGTATCTCTAAAATAATATTTGAATAAATAAATGACTATCTTTACTTAGAAGTTCATAAGAAATTTAAGTACTTCTGAAGTGTCAGAAAGTGAATCTATCTGAATAACTAACACTATTTGGATATGACACATTAACAACTGCTTTAAACCATCCAGAATAATGTTTTGCAAATAGATAGTGATTTTTTAATAGTATTACTGAATGAATATGGACAAGAACATTGTGTTAAGTTGTTACTTGAAGATTTTTTCCTGCTGTTTTATTCTTTCCAAGGAAGGAATATGTTCATAAATCTTTTATTTACTCGCCATCTATTATCATTTAGATTTCAGATAATTGCTCATGGTATTTTACAATCAAAATTTGACCTAATATTTTTTTGATCAAATATTCTAAAATCTTTCAAACAGTTTTCATATATTACTTTAAATTTCACCCCCCCCTCCCTCTTTTCTCTCTCTCTCTCTCTCTCAAAAAAAAAAAATGCTGATATAAAATAATAATAAAGAAATCATATTGTTTTTCATTGCGCATTTTTGAAATTCTTTTAATTTTAAATTTATATTTGAACAATATTTAATAATTAGTTATCTTTGATTGTTATTTTTTGTTATAATTTTTTTAAGTTAGAGTAATTAATTTTTTAGCGCGCTTTTAGTGAATAATATTTCTCTCCCACACCCATTTTCTTTCTTCTTATGATATTGCTCAGTGCCACATCACTTCTCTTTTTTATTAATTTCAACACGACAGGATATCTTATAATTTTCTTTAATGAGCTAAGTATGTGCATTGTATATATATTTTCTCTCTCTTTAAATTCAAGTAGCAATTCTTATTATGTATAATATAATTAGTTTTAAAAAAAAAAAAAAAGTATATTATTTCATTTATTTCAAAATTTAATTACATTCTTAATTGCTTTTTAAACAAAGCATTGTCTGTGATAACTAAGATGCATTATACAGTCTTTATTCTCTTCAAGAGAAGTAGTTTTTAGCCTTTTATTGTTTATATTAAACTATTTGTAAATATTTTAATTGATTTCTAACATTTTATTAAATTATTAAAAGTAGTATGTGGTTTGTGAAAGTCTATTAATTGTATATAATTGTGTACGAATTTGAAAATTCTATTAAATTTAGAATATATTTGAAAAAATACCATTGCACGATCACAACCGAAGAGGATAGCTCGTGATATATGTGTCATTTTTTTTTTTTCATATGTCATAGCATCGGCCGGGACGCGAACCCACAACCGTCTGCAAACAACTACTTGCTTGCAAGGCGGCTGCGATAACATCTCGGCTAACAACGCTTGACATATGCGTCATTTATTTATGGTTCACAAATTGATTTTATACAGTCATTCCAAAACTTATATCTATTTTTTTTATTATTCTGAAATTAAAATAACAATCTTCGTTTAAGAGTGATTGCTAGTGATGATTATGTTAAACATTTAAATGTATGTGTTTTACTATATAAATTTGATTATAGTTTTTTTTTACATTTATTTATTGTAAGTCTTCAGTACCGTTTTTTAACTTTTAGTTTGAAGAAATGTTATGAGTTTATAATTAAAAGATAAAAGACACTGAGAAAGAAATGAAGAATGAAATCATAATTTCTCTAGCTTATATGTGAAAGCTGGGCTTTTCTAACCTACTGATTTTATCAAAAATAAACAAAGTTAAATATCAGTTATGGAAAAAGAAAAGCCCCAATTATTTGATAGCAAAAAAAAGATCTCAGCATTTTAGGGGTATAAATTTTTAGTTTTAAGTTTTGGGAATTCTCTTTTACTTAGATATCTCTGGGCTATAGGCGTAATAATTGATAAAAGTTGGCCTGAAGGTATATGATTTATTTTTAAAAAAACTTAATTTAACATTATTAAACACTAATATGCTGAAAATGGGTATGTGAAAAGAAAATCGAGAAACACTGGCAAATAGTCTTTTTTATTCACTATATATTGTTACGGGCCGCCTATCTATAACCGAGATTACGGGCTTCGAAATAAACATGACATAGCGTAAGGCTTTATTTATTTTCTTACATCGACAGTTATTCACGATCCACATAAGGGGGCGCCAGATACGATTATTTAAGTTGATTTTAATTACTCGCATCACCTTACATCATGTCAAAACGATTTCGAAGTCTAATCCCACCCACTAGCTCAAAACTCCCAGCATGGACCAATAAGGTTTCTCAAGGTTGTTACATGATTGTTCTAGGACGACTCCTCCCGGAAAAGACGCATTGTCCGCTAATGAAAAATCAGCATGGTTTTCTAATTACTCGACTACGGCATGAGATCCATTTATTGGTTGTCACTGATCAATGAGGTGGTTCGTTTACGCCCCGAACACTAGGCTTACAAGTTCATCCCCCCGATGTATCGTATATAACATAATTATTTGACGTTTACTTCGATTGATTATAGACCCGCCCGCTCTTAAATCTATCTTAACTAAGGTTAAATAAGAAACATCGTGACTTACGGCACGATGTTGACATAATTAATACAGTAAATAAATTGAAATGAAAATTAAATTTAACTAAATATACTTCAAAGATAAGTCATTAAAAATAAATAAACTACGGTTTTGAGTGTGTGTGAAAAGATTTGAGAAATGCTCGACTTGATTAGATATTGACAAATTTATTAAATATGAAAAGAAAACATTGTTAATTGATTTATTACACACGCGCACATACATTCACGCTCACAGAGAATCATAATTAGTCATAACATAATGTGAATAACGAGATAAAGTTCCTTTCTAGTTGATAAAATATATTATCTTTCCTGAGCTTCGCTTAAGTTCAAAGTTCATGTTTACAAAGTTCTGTAACAAAGATAAACTATCATGATGAGGAAAGTTTTAAGATTTGTTTGTGCAAATTTATGTTGGTTAATTACGAGATTGCCTTATGAGTTTCTAAATTGAGTGAGTGAACATAATATAAAACATATTTACCTAGGATTTGTCTTGGTTACAACGAACATTGATTGGTCTGGACGAGTTTGGGTATTTCACGGAACATTTCTATTATTAGGAGCATCAACTTCACACGACGATGTTATCGGAATTTCATAGCTTCGGAGATATTTCAGTAGCGGAGCGCCGATCAGTCACTGAAGGGTTTATTAGCCCCTCATGACAGTCGACGCTCTTGGTATTAATTTCATAGTGATCATCTTCAAACTGAGGAATAAATCAAGCTAATTCAGAACAATTTTATTGTTAAAATAAAAGCATAAGCATCGGAATAAAAATGAGCAGGTGATAACTCGGAATACTGAGAATAAACAACAGCAATGATAACGTATCAATCGAAATGAATCGAATCGAACCATTGAATAGGTTTTGACTGGTATTTATAAGGGTTGATCCATATCTTGGGATCCAATCGACCCCCAGAGTTCCTTGCTCCTGGAGTTGTCGTTCAGGTCCGCGTTTGAGCTACCTGTTCACTCACTCTTTGTGCTAAAGGCAATATTTATTTTGAGACAATCTCATTTTGCAATCTCACTCAACCAACCTTATCCTTCACACCTCGAATGCATGCGTGTGTGCGTGTGTTTTACCAGAACAATACAAGCTATTTTAAATTTAGAAGTCGAGCATTTTATCTTTTCCTCAAATCTTTTCTCTAAGTTTTATTCTAGTTAAAACTATATTTCTAAAATAAACATTTTTAAATTCCCCGTGGTGTTTTTGATTGACAATTATATTTTACTATTTAGGAGAGCATATTATATTTTATTATTTAGGAGAGCAAATTATATTTTGTTATTTATTTTTTTTATTATCTAAAAGCTTTAATCATTTAATTAGACGTTTACCGTCTGTATTTTATCAATGTGTTTTATAAATGTATTTATGAGAGAAAACAAAACTATTACACGTTACGAAAATAAAATTACGAGTGTTTTAGGCGGCTTGCTGGTGTGTGTGTGTTTATCGATTTGTCCCGTTCTGATCTATGCTTCCTAGATTTAATACTGATGTAACGCTGTCTCGTTACAATATATATGTAGAGTTAAAATTTAGCATTTTACATTTTCTTGTAGATTGTGTTTAAACTGCTTTTTGGATATTCTTAAAGAATAAAATTAAAACCACTAAGCTTCTATATTTTTTCTGAGGGCAAAGTGCTCTCAAGTACTCATTAATTAATGTTAAACAATACTAAATGAATAGACACTATATACTAGGCTATTTGATTGATAATTAGTATTTTTAAGTTTTTTTATTTCTTTAATTTTCAATTAAGAATATCTAGATATTCATTTACCACCTTCTTATATTTTATAAAGCCGGTTAAACTCATATATGTTTTTTTTTTTTTTTTTTAAAAAAAAAGCTTTCATTTATGTTAGAAGATCTGTTTGTTTGTTGGTATGTTTGTAAACTTTGAACCACTTTTAAGTTCGAATGAAATTTTAAAATAGAGGTTTAATAGATTTAAGTTCAATAGAATTGCTTCAAATTTGGTATATAAGTAAGAAATGCCAAACAAATCAATATGGGGACCTAATCTTTTTGATGAGTGGCCTAGTTTCATAGATATGGAACAGATGGTGGGAAAATATTGAATATTTTAATATCAAATTTAAAAATTCTTCTTAGAAATTTAATATGTTTTAAAAGTGGTCAACAGAGAGTAGTATAGAGATTTTTTTTTGTGTGTGTGTTTTAAATTTACAGTTATAATAACATATTAAAATCAAGGTTTAATAGATGTAAATTCAATAAAGTTGCTCAAACTTGGTATATAAGTAAGAAATACCAGACAAATCAACTAATCTTTTTGGTAAGCTAAGTCACCTAGTTTCTTAGATATGAAACAGGGGGTAGGAAAAATATTGAATATTTTGATATCAAAGCCAAAAATTCTATTTAAACATTTAATATCTTTTAAGTAAGGCTCATGAGAGGATGATATAGATATTTTTTTTTGCTTTCAATTTAAAATTATAATATTTTATAGATTTAAATTCAATATAATTTGTTGAAATATTGTACATTTAAATAAAATTTCTGCCAAAATGATGGGACACAATAATGTTTTAGTTAGATGATATACTTTCTTTGATATAATCACGTCATATCAAAAAATGCAGATAATTTGCAATATAAATTTACACAATCACGAGTTATTTTTTATCAAATATAAATTCAAATAATAATTAAAAAATATATAAAAATAAAATAAGTAAAAATATACATCAGTCAAAAATTGTATTTTTTTCCAATGTAATTTTCACCGTGAATATTCTTCCATTAACTAGGGAAAAAATGAGAGAAAGACAAAAAAATTAAATTTAATTCATCTCAAAAAATAGAACTTACATTTTCTGAAACATAAGAAAAAGATGAATCTGAAGATGTAAAATGCACATGTATAGACCGCATTGTTTTCCCACAATTCTAAACTGAAACCGGATATTGCAAATTCGAAAATTCTATAGCTGTGTTCATGCATTATAATGAATTAGTTAAAGTAAAATTATATGTATTAAGTGAAATTTATTTACAATATAGTTTTGGTAAGCATTTTTTTTTAAAAAATAAAAATTTCCAATCAAAAACAAAAATGTCAAACACTTTTTACTTAAAAGAATATTTCATATTTTTAATCATTTATATATACATATATTATTATGCACACATATTAAATATATGTACATAAGAGTTATGCATATTTTCTTATAGCAAAAATACCTAGTGATTTATATAAACTATAAATATCCAGTTGATTTAAAGTACAATATAGTTTTATATTATTATTTACTAGGCCACTACTAAAAATTAAAAATAATAGAGATAAATTTTTTTAAAAATTAAATGCTTTTATTTACCATGCAGTAAAAAGAAAAAAAAAATTGTTTCTTCAACCGCAATTAACCTTTTTAGTTTTGATTTGAAATGAAGTATAGGGATTGACGTTTCCATGCTTTTATTTCAAATTAAATCTAAAAAACTCAATTGTTATTGAATAAACATTTTTTTAGTACATAGTTTAAATAAAAGCATTTAATTTAAACAATTTTTTTTATCTCTATTATTTCATCATTATTAATAATAACCATAAAGCAATAGAAATGAAATATCCACCACTTATCCTTGTTTTGTGTATCTTTGGGCATAAAGGATTCTTTTAAGTTATTAGTTATATATTCTTGCTGAGCATAAACAATTCTTTTATGACATTGGTTATATAGTCTTGATTATTCTATTGTAATTATATGCTCATTGATAAATATATGATTGAATGAAAGATAAATGAAAATTATCATTTTGATAATTTAATTTATTAACACTTATTACTAAAAAAATTTACCCCCCCCCAACAATTTTTTCAGTCATTTAGATTAGTATAGGTTCTATGATTTGTATTTCATACTATCAGTCATCTCTCTATACTAATTGTTATAATGAAATTATGTATTCTCTATTTATATGCATTGCAATTCTAATTCATTTTTTGTTGTTTCTAACTGTATTTTTTGTCGTCGTCCCCCCCTTCTCTTTTTTCCCCTCTGGAATTGTTTATGAGTAGTTGCTATTAATTGACCAGCTGACTATTTTTAACTAAGAATTGGCCAATAATAAGAACCTCAAGTTTACATGGAACATTTTTCATCAATTGCAAATTTAGTGCACTTTTTTTTACCTCATTGATAATGACATTGTTTTCTGAACAACATGTATCATATTTATGTAATAAGTGATTCTAATGGCATCCAATGTGTTGCATGCTAGTGTTTAGAGTATGATTAGAATGGGTCTGATTTTGAAAACTATTTAATTATAATTTTAATTTAGCATATTATTTTCATGTAAAAAAAAGAAAATTGTTTTATGTATCAGATCCATCTATCCCCCCAACCCCCACCCAGTGGCAGTTGGAATTGAATCAAATGAGTATCCAATAGTAGTAGATAGAAATTTAATTAGTATCATTAAGATAATCATAATTATAGATTTATTTGTAATAAAAAAAGTTTTAAAATTTCTTGACAATTAAGTTTGATCCGTGAAGGGTACTTAATCTTAACCTTTTTTTATTTTTAAATTAAATGTCAAAATTATTCTTTTTTTTGTTTGCTAATAAAAATACATTTGATGTTATTTGATTTTTTTAAAAAATAAATAAATTATAAAGACGTAATATTCATTTTAATGATTTTTTTTTAATATTATGTAATATTTCTCGTTATTTTATTAAGACATAATTAAATGTTTTATTGCTTGGAGGTTCATATGAAATTGATATGATGTTTGAGTATCTTGAACTCCAGGATGTGTAACTCTACTGTTATACCAAAACATGTAAGGTATTTTATTAATTATTATTTTATCTTATAAATCAGAAAATCCTATTGTAATAAATTAGAATATAGACTGGGAATAGTAGTTATTAAAGCTTTTACAATTTTTTTAATATATTATATTTAGAGTTTACTATGGATTAGTTTATCTTTTATACATCGACTTTGACAGTTTTTAAAATGCCTTCTGTTGAACAATGACCTCTACAAATTCCATGAACAAAAAAACCTCTGATGATAATGTCATGCTTGGCAATTGATGGGTAGTGAAGATTTTAGCAATTTTTATTCTTCCTCTATCTATGAATAACTAGACACTCAATTACTGATTAAATATTAAGTAACTATCTATGTTAATGATAGGTCAGTTACCTAAAAAAAAAATCCCTGAATTTATTTTCCAAGTTTTACTTAACTCAGATTTGAGCCCAGGTTAGGGCCACAGCAATCAGATGAACTACTTACAAGAAGTTTGATGTAATAAAAAAATATTTATATATATCATGATTCAACTGATGTTTAATTTAGTTGAATTAGGTTTAATAATAATTTAGCATATATATATATATTTATAGCAATTTTGAATATTATATGATATATAAAAAAATGTTATAAATGGAAACCAATTGCAGTTATTATTATACTTTTTGTTGGATTTCAATATTATTATAATAAGAGATTCTTGAAATCAAAAACATGCTTTCTATATAATCATTCAACATATATATATATGAAAAACAAAAAAAAAAAAGTTAAACTTGCTAACGCTTGTATTTATGATCAATAGATGGTGTTTTACCAAAAACACCGTCAAAGCGTATGTTTGTTTACATAAACGTCAGAGTAAGCATTCACTATATCATTAATTCCACCTTCAGATCATGATTTCAAGCTGATTTGCTATCATCAGTGAAGGACAGGAAAAAAGAAACTAGATCTAAACACTAACTCTGAGCATTTATGAAACAATTTCTATTCAGCTTGCAAGCGTGAATTTTTTAGACACGTAATGTCTTCAAACTCAGCATAGCAAGCCAGATAGCTATATGGGTCTGATATCAGTTCAGTATCACCACATATTATATATATATATATTGTAAATATCAATAGGTCGATATTTATATTTTAAAAATTTGTTATTCGTTATTAAAAAAAAAAAATCTCTTTAAGTTGAAGTTTACATATGAAATATTTAAATTTTTCTTTTATGTTTATTAAATATAGTTATTATTTGAAGTTATTATTTTATTTATATATATCGATAGTACATCATTATAAATATTTAATTATTGAAATAAATAAGGACATATAAATTGTTGATAATAAAAAAAAAAGTATTTTATTTGCAATGATTACTAAATGTAATAAATAATTATTTATGTATATTTTAAAAGATGTTAAATTTTCGATTTGATACTTTTTATATGTATACTTGATATTTTATTTTTATTTGATGTTAATTGTTGTAAAAGAGAACATACATATAACATGAGTTTTAAAATAGCATCTGCTGGCATGAAACCACGCGACAATAATAAGGAAGCCATTATTAGGATTATTGCTTATTAAAATGGGATATAGAACAAACAACTGAAGGATAGAATTTTATTACATTTTATTTCTTTAAAGTTTACCATTTTTAAAATACTGAAGTAACGTATATATTTTGTAATAAACATATAAATTATGACGGGGTAATAAGGATATATCGCAGCTAGGGCTGCATCATCATCATCGCTTTCATATATTCTAAAGCAATTTTTCAATGGAACAACTAAAATTTCAACGTATAAATTTCATCGCGTCTGGAATTAAAAGCTGGCATAGCTATCTTAAATGTATTATCGTCAATTTAATTCTAATCCGGAAGTAATTGTAATTGAGGTACTGGATTTAACATTTTAATAAAATATGCATATATTCAAGAATTAATAATCTTCTTTAATGAAATCGTTTCGTCGTTCTTTTAATAGAATGCATTCTAAAAATAAAATAATAAAATATACAGATGAAAAAACTCATGGACTAAATTAATTCTTAAAAGGACAATTAACTAAGTGAACTTTTAAAAAGGTATTTAATAATTTTATATATATGTGTGATGTGTGGATATACAATTTTGAGATTGATATATTTTTTTTTTGTTTATTTTATTTTTCATTGTAAAATGTAACGTTTGTGAATGATCAATTTAAGCATCTTGTTCTATTATAACATTAAACGTATAACAGATGATGTTTAAGATAAATATTTAAATAATTTTAAAATCTGAAATTATAATTTATAAGTTGAGGTACTATATATTAGTTATTATCTTTACATTATAACTATTGGGCTGAAATATGTCTTTATATATTTATGGTTTATATTAATATTGAAACATTAATATTATTTAAAGTCAAACGATAACATAAAATAAAGATGTGCTATTTATTTTTATAAATAATGCCTTTGTAATTATTTAAAGATCGATACTATATTATTCTTATTTTCTTAATGCCAAAGTTATTAGTAAATTAATTAAATTTACGACTTAATAAAAGATAATTTCTTATTTCATTCATTACTTGGTTTGTAGGTCACTTACATATATTATTTTCATACACATATTTAGAGGTACATAAGTTTATATAGTAGATGTGTATATTTGAATTTAATAAAAGTCCCTTTATTTTTGATATATATATTTGCTTAGTTAGTCACATTAATCTAAAAGATAAATTATAATGAAAGATCTCATTGATTAGTATGATTTTAGATTTGTTTTATATAAAGCTAGCTGGGAGGGCAATTTAAACAATTTATTAAAATATAATTGGAACAAGTTTGTTTTTCTTCATTCTTTAATATAAATGGAATAACTCATATACATTCCATTATATTTAACTTGCTTAATTATGAGCTACCATATAGTTTCCATTGTATTATTTATATAACCGGGATAATTTTGTCTTTCTTCAATTTAAATGGAATATAGCAAGTACGATCCATTATATTTAACTTGCCCAATCGTGGGCTACATATACGTTTCCATTACAATATATATACACTTCATAGAAAATAAATAAATAATTGAAGAGTTTATTGCTTGGAAATTCTTAAATTTAAGCACCAGAAACATTTGATCCGAGTTGTGATCGATTGATTTTCAGAGTCCATCACTGCGCAAAACCATGGAGGGCATTTGTGGAAATAAATGGTTTCATTATTTTTTATATTATTTTATGAATTTGCTCTGTGTGATTTAGTGCAGTGGTAATAATGGCTTTGGAATTCTAGGTCTATGGCTCGTAGTTTCAGTCGGTCACTTCTGATACTCAAGCTTGTCATGAACTTCTAAACAATTAACTATTTAATTGTTTATTTAATATATATATATATATTAAAATTATCATTTTAGATAACTTCTTGTCACTTTTTTATATGTTAAATTAAGTTATGGAAATAATTCATAAATTGGGTTAAAGTTTTTTTTCTTTGTATATATATATATATATTTCTGTTTTCTATCTTAGAGTTATGTAGTACTGAATTAACTTATATTGTTTATTTTTTTTAAAAAAAAACATACATACATAAATAAATAGTATAGATGCAAGTTTATTAATAAAGAATATTATCAAAGGAAATTACTCTTTTATGATAAAGTGATTCCTTTTTATTTACTGAAGAAAAATGTTTAAATTGGAAGGTAAGAGAATAACTCTACAATTATTCTTTTCAACTAGTATTCATCTTTAATGTTCAAAGTTTTTTTTTTTTAATAGACGTATTTTTTATGCTATTATTATCTTTCAATCATTAAATTCTTATCAAATTATGATTCTTTTTTTTTTTTTCAAATAAAAACTTAAAAATATAACAAAGGAATTTTATCTATTATAGTAAAGAAAATATATATATAAGTTATTAATTTTTAACATTATAATTTTATTGTATAAAAATGTAGTTTTTCTAAAAAAAAAATTGATGTTATATTTCATTTTATTAAAAATGATTGCATATGTGAGCTGGTGAGTGTTGATAGAATATTATCTATAGTGATCAGGTGCCATGTTGGTCATAGTATCCATTTGACTAGTTTCAGCAAACTACTTAAGATAGAGAACTTAACATATATATCAACATTTTTGAAGCATATAAAAATTAACATGTCATAAAATCCATATGATTCTAGAATGTTGTAAAAGGAATTGTTAATTTCCACTTTATTGTTATGGACAAGTGGTTCTATAAAAATAGTCATGAGATATACATGGTGACTGCACAATTTAATTTTTATTAGGACATTTATTTTAATCAAAATAATGTGAGTAGATTAGATTAGAAATTCGATTGATAGATCAGTATTATTATTATTAACATTACTATTATTAGATATTGTCTAGTCAGTCTTGACATCTGGTAATTATATGAATACCATTTTCTGGAAAGATCTATCATCTGTTTGATTTTGTAGGCTCTTCAAAAGTATTCATTGTTGTGAAAGTCCAACCAGTCACAGCTGGTCATCCTCTTTTTCAATATCAACTTTTTGTAATAAATTAGATAGTTCTGATGATATGATCAAAGTAGAACAATTTCAAATTGGTTATTTATGCTTTAATAGTTCATATTTATCTGATCAATTAGCCACCTGTTGGTTTCCCTTGCTATCAGTGAAAATTTTCAAAATCTTTACTGGGAGCATAGCTCAAAAATACCAATATCTTTACTATCCTCTCTCCTTCCCAATGTCCAACATTCACATTTACAGAGGACCCCAAAAATATTATAGCCTGAACAATTCTGATCTTAAATTTAAAGATACCTTTCTACCATTATGTTTTTTACAACTCTTTCCAGTATTAGTCTGCAGTGAATTATTTGATAATTGATTTTTTTGTTTTGATGAATGATCCAATGACATAAAAAAATAGTTAAATACCTGTATGTCTTAATTATCAATTTGTCACCAACTGCTGATTTTGTATTTATATAGCATAGAGATACCACTATTATTACTGCTGCTGCTACTATTCCTATTAAACTATTGCTGCTGTTAATAAATAACATCATATATAGTAATAAAAGAGGTAAAGTATAGATGCACTGCGTATATAAGTATGGTATCTTCCTCACTAGTGATAGATGCTACATCATACTACAATCAATCCATATTAACCTGGAATCATTCTGTCTTTACTTGATATTAACTAAATACACATTTCTGACCAGTAGTGGATATATAGATGGGATGACTGTAGGTATGCTACAAGAAAAAAGCATTTCAAAGAATTATTCCGGCATCAGATTTGAATCCCAGATTGTGAGCATTATAGATGATATTTGAAGTACTATGTCATGAAGTTCTTTCAATATAATAATAAACAATTTGTTTTAATTTTTAGGTAATATCATGTATAGCAATAATGATTTTAATCATCATCACGATTTATTATATGTCAAAAGACAAGAACTATGCACCACAGTATTCTTCAAGATCACGTAACAATTTTATTTTAAAATCAGTTTAATTACTAATTAAATTTAAAGTCATATTAAAACTTTAAATTATAAACACATAAATTTATAAATCCAATGTGCAAATATAATTTGTTTATGTAATCTTTATTGCTGCAAGGTGATAAAGGATATAGCTATTTAAGTTTAAATATTTTTGACTTTATTATGTGTATCATAAGCATTATGTACTGGCCACTTAATAATGAAATTATTATATAAATTAGTATGCAATATATAATAACTTTATAAAGTTTGGAAAAATGCCAGAAATATTAAAATACTGTAAGCAAATAAATGGAGTAACTTTCCAAAAAGGAAATAGTGTTTTATGTATAATTTGGATGTTTAGCACATGTTGTCAAAAAAATAATAATAATAAATTGAAAAATGTAGGGTGAGCAGTATAAAATAGTGTTATTGTAGTGAATTTTTATTAAGTGGGTAATTGTTATTGGGAGATGCAACTGTATTATAATATTTCTTTATAATGTTGTGTAACATAATCAATACTACTTTAAAAAATAGAGGTTTTAAAGTTAGCTTTTCTTAAATGTGACATGATGTAAAGGAGATTGAAAAGCATTAGTCTACTGTATGAAGAACTTATCCTTTATTTCTATTGATCTTCATCAAATATATTGGCTTGCTACATCATGGCACTTGTTTTTTTATTTTGCATATAAGAAACATTTATTTAAAAACATTAAGACAAAAATGTAATGAATATTGTAGTTAAATTAAATAATGTTTTAATAATTAATTTATTATATATTTAATTTAAACAGTTTTAATTTATTTTGTACAATATATATATAACTCCCCAAAATTAAGCTCTATCTAAATTTATGCAATTATATTTTAAAATATTTTATTACGTTTTTAAAATAAAAACATTAATGTTTTACGTCGAAAAATAATACAGTGATAATTAAATTTTATAATAATGCATACGCAATATATAAAAATGCAGTTACAAATTCATTTCTTATTTTTATATTATAATATTATATTTCTATAAGTTTTATTACAGAATCTTATTACACAACATATTATAAAATTCATTTCATATTCATAGCTGATATTTGGCTTCTGGCTATTTTTCTCGATTTTCGTGCTGTTAATTTTAATATAAATATGGTTATAACTGCAAATAGAAAAATATTGTATTATATCATTTTCCCCTCTACCTTTAGTTTTTGCATTGATTTCATTTTAAGCCTGACATAGTCTAATCCATTAATTAATTTTAAATTTATTATTAACTTTGTTTAATCTTTTTTTTCTCTTATTTTTGAGTGAAAAAATAAATTTTCTTTTCGTGACGCCATCTAGGGAGATTTCATCAGTTGTAAATTAATATTATTTTGGTTTTTTTCTTAGTACTTTTTAAATTATCACGCATTTGAAAACTGAAAATCTGAGATATATTGAAATGATGAATATAAAACTTTGTTTATAACAGTTTTGATTCTGATATTTTTACTCGTCGTGATGTTGTTTTTTTTTTTTTACACTTTATCCTTATATATATATAGCTTTTAAATAACCTGCTGCACTTTAAAAGTCTTTCCAATAATCCGTTATAGAGGAACAGGAAGAAGACAGTTTATCAAACTTGCTAATATTCAATGATAAGATTTTAAATGTTTTTCTATTCTTATTTTACATCTAGCTAAAAATACTTAGATATCCATTTACTGGCTAATAATAGGGTTAACTTAAATAATTGTAAACTAGCTGTCTGAAAGAAAACTCTCAAATCTATTTAAAAATATTAAAATTTATTCAGATTTGAAGTCAAATTATAAGCATAGCAGATTGGTATATCAATCATTGTACCATGAGGCCTTTCACATATATTATGTTAATCAATGTTGAAGTAATTAATTGTTATAATTAGTCATTTTTTATTTTTACTGCTTTTTATTTTTAATTTTGTAAGTAATAAAGTCTATTTTCAAATGTTATATATTTTCTTACATATCTATCACTTTTTTGAAATGGTTTATTTAATTTGAAAACTGCCAACAAATTCATATCTAAAGTTCAACTTTAAAAGGTTTATTTAATTATTATTTTTTTTACAAAATGATTTAATATCAAGACTAATTTAATTTATAATAATCAAAGAAAATTTAAAAAGTGATAAAATAAAATGGATTCACTAATTAATATTTTCATTAATTGTGAATTCTCAGATAAATAATAATATTTTAAAACTCAATGTAAACATGTCTCTTGCAATGTAAAAGTGTATAGTGTGATTTTAAAATACACATTTTTTTGTTTTGTTTGTTTATATGGGAGTGAATATAAGTTTTTTAGAAAATATTTAAACATTTTACTCTACCATATTCTTACCTATAGATTAAAGCATAAAAAAATACATTGTAAAATCTCATCACCCATCATTTGGTTAGCACTGTGTTATGTTTTCTTCCCAATTTTTAAGTTTTTAGTATTGGCACAGAAGATCAAAATGTAAAACTGTATTGTACTTTAAATTGGCTGGACACTTATAATTGATATATATATATATCACTAGATAGTTCTGTTATAAGTTAAAATGTATATCCTTTATGTATATATCATATTTAGTATGTGTACATAATAATGTATATCTATACAAGTAATTAAAAATCTGAAATATTCTTTTAAGTGAAAAGTGTTTAACATTTTTACTTTGATTGGAATTTTTTTATTTTTATTTTTAAAAAAATGCTTACCAAAACTATATTGTATATGTATAAATTATATATATAGTATAGGTGTGAAATTTCTTAGATAGCAAGAGTGGGGGAAATTTTTACTTATTACTTAAATCATAACAAATAAAATCAATAGCAGCATTATTTTAAAAATTATTTTCACTTTTCCTATCTAAGAAACTGATTAGCTATTTAAAAAATTAATGTTTTCTATTACTTTCATAGAGATTTTAAATAAATGTACAGAATTTCAACATTAAATTGAATGAACTTAAATCTTTGAATATCTATTTTAAAATGTTAAAAAAAATATTAAAAGAAAAAAATATAACTGCCCTCTCACCAGCATTATTTAAAACAAATGAAAGTTGTAAAAAGAATTTATAACTGTGATACATGAAATTATTGAATATTTTTAATATTTTCCTGCCCTTTGTTCCATATCCAACAAACTAGGTGATCTATTGAAAAGATGAGTATCTTATATAGATTATACCTATATTAACTAGTTATATATCAATTTCAAGCAATTTTATTGAATTTATATATATGAAATCTCAATTTTAAAATTTTATTATAATTTGAAAAATATTAAAAGTTAATAAACAAACAAAGTGATATTCCAAAATCAATAAAAGCATTTAAAAACATGGTATTTATCCTTCAGTATATAGATTAAAAGAAGGTGGAGCAAATGATATAATGATACACACAGTTTGCATCATTCCCCCACAAATTTGAAATGACAAATTTTAAATATTTAAAATCAAGATCCAACAATGGCTGGATGACAACATGATATGCGAAACTGCAAATTTAAGATTACCAATATACACATTTTTAAAAATCAATTTGTCATATAGCTATAGTTAATTCATTATGGAATTTGCAGACTTACACTAAATATGAGGTGAAGAACAAGTTGTAAGAGCTATAATACTTGCTAATTTTAAAGCTTGGATAAATACTGAAAGAATTGTGGAATATTGCTTTTAATCATATACTAGTCACTTTTTCACACAGACACATAAATATATACATGTGCTTTGCAGATGTCCTTGATAATAATATTTTTTCATTCAGAATAGAATGGATCAAATTGTTGCATGGCTTTAAAAAGACATCCACCGGCATAGGACAGTTTTCTAGAGAAGTTGTTGGCTGACATTTTGATGAATTCTTATTCATCTTCTTTTTGTCTTATGTGTATTAAATCTTTGTTGGCAAATTCTGTGTTACCTCAAAATGGCACTTGCAGTTAAATTCATGGGAGACTATTGCTGAAGACATTTTGAATAATCTATATATTGGTAATTCATTTGTTATCCTACAGTAAATACTTTTACATGATCAGTAAAGGTCATATATTTTAGTTTTTATTTCTATTAATAAATGATAAGATTATAAGATTAATATAAAGTTCTAGTTCAGTGATTTTAATTGTAAAATTCACTTCATTTAAAATAGTATTACTTGCTTATATTTTTTACAATCGACTGAAATAATTATAATTTTTTTTTGTATTCAGGTTGTTTTCAGTAATTATAAAGATGTTTTTATTTATTAAATACAAAGTACAGTATTATTTTTGATTATATGATGTTTTTCAAAGGATTTAAATTTGTATTAGTGGGAAGAAAAAAATACATTATTCTAATTAACATAAAAAAATTTTTTTTTCTTTAAATGTATAACTTTTATATATTTTTCGCATTCTTTTAATTATATTAAAAATTAATTTTAGTAATAAATTTATTAAAAATAGTTATATTTGGATAAAACTACCATTCAAACTTAAACCCACATACATGAAAATTAAATTTGGCAAATTTCACTATATTTTAATTAGGTAATTTGACTAGAAAAGAATTAAGAGCTATTCTGATGAATTTTTTAAAAATAACATGACTTATTGCTTTATGATCTTGCCATTCATTTATTGTTTTTGTTGTTGTTGTCATCAAAAGTACTTTAGTATTAGACCTGCTGTGATGAAATTCGACCTCAATTTTAATTGAATATGTAATTGCAGATCTAATACTAAAGTACCATATCAGAATTGTGATTAATCATAGATTTAAAAAGTTAAAAATAAAATTGTAAACTATTTCTGACTGTATATGAACTGACTTAGCAAAATTATTGTTAGTGGGTGAAGAAAGAGACCTTTATAATACAGAAACATATGATTTGTTTAATTATCTTTTCTTTTTAGAATTTATACAGAGTTTTTATAACACATAAATCTTACTTGTCTAATTTTATTTATATTTTGATATATTAGAATTTACTATAATAAATTGATTTCAGATGGTCATTAGTTATATCATCCATTCATTGTAACTTACATTAAAATATATTTAATAGGATAATTCATTTCAGATTCACAGTCCAGATCAAGATTATCATCCTCAATAGTCATTTAAACAGAAAAAATGTAATGCAAATTCAAAAACATAAATGCAAATGTATATATTGTCACACATATTGTACAGAGAAAATTTTAATAAAACTATTAAATCATAAAATAAAAAATGTAAACACATTTATTCTAATAAATATTCATAGAATGCTGGTTTAGCCATACTGATTGTAAAACTTCTGCTTTCTTGCTTGGATATTTTATTTTATTTTATTGATCCCACATTCTGTTTTCTACCTCATAGCTAAAATTGATCTTTTAAGAAGATACAGCAAATTTATGCTTATAAAAGCATTTCTACCTTTTTACTGTAATTTATATATATGATATGATGCACTATGGCTTCTCTTTTATTGAAGTCAGGAATCTCTCAGACACTATGTCCAGAGACACTTGTTAACCACTTTATCTTCCCTTTTCATTCTCAATCCTAAGTTTTTTTTATATTTTTCTCTATCCTGCTCATCTTTGTCCACTCTATGGCCTTTACATCTAGATCCCCATTATATTTTTCCAAACCCAGCATAAAAACCAAGAACCTACTTTTTATATAATCACTTTGTTTATATTTATTCTTCCACAACTTCATTATTTGTATCCTTTCTATTTGCAAGCATTTACATTTAATTAGCAGATGCCTAATATTTTCCATGCCTTTCGTACATAACTTGCAGACTAAATCATTCACATTCTTCATTTATGTGTATATTCCTTTGTTGCTAATGATTCTGATCGAGCTCTAAACAATAAACTATATATTGTGATGCACACATGTTGCCATCTATAGTTTCCTTATAGTGTATAAACAACTAAATACAGAAAACAATTAAAGATCATCTGTTTAATAAAATATATTTTATTGCTTTGAATGAATCTGGAATAAGTGAATCATTTATTTATTAAATTTAAAAATGAAATATTTTAAGTTATTATTGAATGATAATAATGCTTTATTGAGAATAGAAGAAAGAGAATTACATGTTCACAAGCCAGCATTTTAAAAAAAGAAGTCTGTGTTTTGAGTTACTATAGTTACAGAAACAATTTCAGCAAGAAGAATACACATACTTTCTTTTGCTTAAAAATTTGTGTTTATTTTACCTTACTTTTATAAATATATTTAGGACATATAGTAAAGAAATATGCACAGTGAGTACAACAACTTAGAGAGGGAAGCATGAGCTCTCCCTTCATTTGGTATCTTTATGATTAAAATGAAATGAAATGATTACAACAACAAATGCTATGCTTAACTGCCATAAAGCTATGAAACTAGTCAAGTGTTGGTAGCCGAGAGGTCAGCGCAGCTGGTTGTCATGGGTTCGCTTCCCGGCCGATGCTTTGACATATGGAAAAAAAAAGCTATGAAAGTATCAAAATTTACCATGGATTGTAATATCAACAAAGGAATAGTTGAATTTCATTTAAGGATGAAAATGTTCATGGAAACCTATATTTGTATTTTGTTATCATCAATGTGCCAAGGAAAAGGGGATAGTGTAATTTAAACTGAAATTTTATATATATATGATAAAATTGGTAACAGATGCTAAGAGAAAAATTTCTTTTAAATTATCTAAATGAAATAAATTTGATTTGTCAATAATAGTTAAGAGTAATAGTAGCTTAAGGATAAAATATTTATCAGTTTTTTTATTAATAATATTTATTACAAGGCAATTTTATGTTATCATTCTCTATAAGTTTAAAAAATAGGTTCACATAATTAAAACTTAAATTAATTAACTTATTACTTTTTTTTTGTGAGAAAAAGTTTATCATTAACCCTTTTATGATTGTATGCTTTAATAACTTTAATCATTGTTTGTATTAATTGTAATCTAACAGAGGTATTGCAATTGGTAAAATTAGAACTACATTCTTGGTCTTGATCACCTCAGTGAAATAATGTTTACTTTAATAAATTTATATTATTATTCACCTAAATATATTGATTTTCCTATTGCATGAAATCATTATAAAACTATTTCATTACACAATTTATTTACAATTAAAATATTTAAGTGTATATCTGGTACTCTAGTTCATTAGCAAGTAAAATATTATTTATTGAACTTTATCTTCTTTGCCAAGCAGATGTACTTATGGACCATTAGTGCCTTATAAATTCATGAGTCCATTGTAGATGTAAATCCAAACAGCCATAGAATCATTTATGGATCAATATATTTATTTATTGGTTATATCTTTTAGATGTCTATGTACAACATTTATGTAGTATATTTTAGATTGCTCAAATATTAGTGTAAAAATGAAGAAAACAAACCACTTGGTTCATGATTTTATTTTTTATAGGTGGTTGTCCCAATCTATGAGTCACTTGCAGGTCAGTTAACCCTGCTCAGTTACAATATTTTCTATTGTATTCATGATTACCCAAATCTGAAGCTATTCAATGAACAACATTTATTTTATCCTTACATTTTGGTAGTCTTCATTAGTTTTTCTTTACATTTTGATTTGACAAAGAAGGAAATATTTTTTATTTGTGAGAAAATGCTGCTTCATTAGCATTATTCATGTTTTAGAATAAGTTTTCTATATATTTATATATGTATTTGTAAGCGACTTGAACTTAGACTTTCAAACTTCTTACAGCCATCTTATACAACCGTTACACATGACCACTTACATGTGAAAAGGATAAATGATCTATAATATATGTATTTCATGCTGAATCAGCACTCATCAATTGGTTCAGCTCACCATCTCCCACACATATATACAATCAGTGTTCAGTTTATATTAAGATAGCAAATCTTCAAACTTTAATGGACAAGCTTTAATCTTCTACTCTTCAACTCTTCTGTCTTCCATATTATTGAAAATCCAAAGATGTAATGCTCAAAGCCCTTGCTGCTTCCAATATTATTGGCATACCCATGTTGCCCTTAAGTCAATCTGACTTCTTACACCTAGGACCTTAATATGTCCATTTAATTATAGAAAAGGATGGGCAGAATAAAGGCTGAATATGTAATATTTAAATGCATGTATATTTTTATACTCAATTTGATGTAATTATAAGGGATTTGAACTCAGACTAAATCCATCCTATATAACCTATACACTTAAGCACATACATATTTGAATTTTCAATGATATGGATGGCTGAAGAGTTGGAGAAGATTGAAGCTTATCCATTAAAGTTTGGAGATTTGCTATCTTAATTTAAACTGAGCACTGATTGTATTTATGTGTGGAAAATGATAATCTGGACCAATTGATGAGTGCTGGTTCAGCATAAAATACTTATATTGGAGATCATTTATCTTTTTTCACAGGTATGTGGCCATGTGTATCAGTTGTATAGGATGAATTGGATGGCTGTAGGGACTTTGAAAATCTGAGTTCAAGTTCCTTATAATTACATTAAGTTTAGTGTAGAAAATATATATGCATTTAAATATTATATATATAATGTTAATCAGCCTATTAACTTAGATTTTCAGAATTATCTTAAAATGTCTTGTGCATATGTTCTGTGTCAACCATTGGTATTTATCATAGCATTTTTGTTTGTTAACAGTTTATAGCTTTTTAATTTGCATTTTTTTTTTTTTTATATCACATTCTTTTTCCATTTCTAATGAAAATTAAAATTGATCTTCTAAAAACGAAAACAACTTATACTAATGAATAATCATTTTACTTCTGTTTTATCACTTGGAATTTTTTTTTATTACCATGTTAGTTTTTTTAGAAAGACACTGTCAGCTAATGGTGTTTGTTAGAATATTTTTGTTTTTTGACAGTTTTAAAACTTCTAAACAGTTATTTTTAGGACAATATTTATCTGTTTTCTAGCTCAGATTTTCAGACTATCGTCAAAATTATTCTATGTAGTAACATAATTAAAAAATAATAAATATATTATATTTTCATTACTAAAGATATAAATAAACAGGCAAGCAATGTGACTAAGATGTTTGCAATTCCAGTATTCATTACATGCATTTACATTTGGTGTATAAATTACAGTTTAATGAGAAACAGGTTTATTGTATAATTCTGTTTATGTCTTCATTGTAGCAGACTTCACCGCACTATCAAAATTAGAGATTGTATGGGTCTAAAAATGTGAAGTAATTGCACATGCAGTTGTTTTTTGACTGAAAATATTTTTGTTATTTAAGTTTTACTTACACTTGTGAATCCATTCAATTGAACTACATCACTTCTGCATAAAGGAAGTAAAAGTGGCTTATGGATGGGTAAATGCATATCCAATGCTTCCCTAATTGATAAAGATTAATATCCAGAAAATAATTAGAAGCTTTCAATACATTACTGCCATATCCAGTGTCCCATGATTACTAAGCGTATAATAGATGGATGTGAATTAGATTTATGGTAAATTACTTTTTTTAATATATATATTGAAATAAGAAAAGTCCTGTGATGTTCTGTGATATAAACTATGTAACTAAGATTACTAATGTATAGATTTTGGCCCAATGTCAGATTTATATAATTATACAAGTAAGTTAATTTTAAAACCTTTGTGTATTCAAAAAAGATGAAGAGTAAGGAAGAGATAGGGTTAAAGGAGATAGAGAGAATGGGATAAAAGGAGAGAAGGCAAAAGCAAAAAAAAGGTAAGGGCAAGAGAAAACAGGAGTGAGAGAGTGAGAGAGCAAAGGAAGAGAGAAAGAGGGAAAAGGAATGGAGAGAGAGAGAGAGAGAGTAAGTGCAAGATCTTGAGTAGTATAAAAAAGTAAAGATAGCTTCTGCATGTATGAATACAAATCCATTATTTCTCATTAATGAAAGACAATATCTAGAAATTAGTCGTTATCTGATTCAGATATGGTTCAAATTATTCCCATTTAAAACAGGCTTTAAAATAGAATAAATAGAGTGAATTTCTTTCATATATTTATTGAGAAATGTATGTCAATGGTATGGTTGTGCCCATTGATGAGTTATATGCTGAGAAAGACGTCGAATTGATTTTATTTGACAGCATATTAATGAATGATATTTATTATTCCTAATAATACTAAAATTTGTCCTTCTATAACTATGACTAAGAGATGATAATTATGGATTACTTCTTTAGTAGGTCTTAGGTTATAAAAGAATGATTTTTGTTTTATAAATTTTAGATAGCTTTTAGGAAATTTGTTTTATATATTCAGGAAACAGTATTTTGGTCTTTTATGCATTAAATGGCAAAAAATAGTGCGGTATAACTATAATCTTTTCCAAAAATAGTAATAATCTGCTTTGTAAACTTTATTTTGAATTACTGATTATTTTATTTCCCATTATTTCAGAATTAAATTAGTTATGTATTCAACTTCTCAAACATATAGGTTTACTAGTAGAATTTATCTCAGTAATGCAATTTCGCTTTTTCTCCTAGGGATTTATATTTTTCTCGTGAATGTAATTTTCTTGGAAACTAGCTCAGCGGCTAAAAATCAAGTGGGCCGTCCATAAATCTATTAATCACATGACTGAAGTCTGCAATAGATATGGTTTTTTTTTATTATTCTAATAATAAATGCTTTCACATATTTATATTTTAGTTGAAACGAGTTTTATTTTTTAGAATTTAATTTCTAACATTTTTTAAAAATAAAATCATTTAAAGTCGATTTTATTAATTAATTGTCTAAGCAACTTGAGCGGTTTTAAATTACATTTAATAATGTTTATTTCTCTAATTTTTATTTGAATATACGTTTGTGGTAATAATAAAAAAAAAAAGGAGGGGTGTGTGTAAATTTTTAAGCACTTGATAATTTTTTAAAAAAAATTCTTATACTCTTTATAATTGTTTCTAATTCGAAATATAATTTTTCTCTTTTCTTGAGCTTGTAATATTTATATAAATGTTTCAAACATTTGTTCAAAAAGGTCTATAGGTTAAAATAATTTATTATTTGCTTGTAGCATGCTTTTGACAATTCTTATCATCATATTCCTTCTAACATATTTCATTATTTATCATAAAGAGTATGTCCCGTCCAATTTTTCTTTGGCTTATTAAACTGGTATATTGACAGATTTAAGAGAGAGTAAAGGTTTTTGGACTGAAGCTCTGTTTCATTTTTAATACTTTATATCACATGATCTCCTGAGCAACTAAACATTTTTTTTTAATATTGTTTGTGTCAGCTGCTTATTATGTGAAAAGCATTTGAATTTAAATCTAGAGTGGAATTATAGATTATTATTATTATTATTATTTATATAGCTTAGGATTTTCAAAGCAAGTTCAAGATTTTATATCAAAAAACTGGTTTATAATCGATTCTTCTTGTCATTCAATATTGATCAGGAAATGGATATTTGGCTAAAGAATAATAATAAAAACCCATAACATAACTTACTTGGATTAGTTTCCATGCATGACTTATAATAAAAAATAATTTTCTTTTTTCTTTTCTTTTTAATTTTCCAAGTTTTTCAGCCTCAAAAGCTAAATATTATTAAATCTCATTCTTAATTAGAAATTCAGTTATTTATAAAATATTTATATCAAAAGCTTGAATTTCCATGTTAATGCCCATTTTATTTTTCCATCTAAATTTTGCAGTTTAGATTATAGTAATGTTTCTGGAGCTTAAGATCAACAATTTTCATATGAAAAATAAAATAAAAATAGAACTAAAGATGAATGTTAAGGAAGACTAAAGTAATTGTTCAATAGCTACTTAAAAAAAAAAAAAAAACTAACAAGAAAATAAAGATTGATAGTAATGAAGTAGAAGTTAACTAGAAAATTAATCTAATAGATATGATTTATTTTTCAGAGACTTTCATAATGATTCCACTTACAATCATAGAATTAAATTTGGATGATGTAATTTTAAAAGGAAGATTTTTTATAAACTTATTTTTTTTGGTTATATTCGGATTTAAAAATTGGAAGTCTAATAGAATAGAAAAAAAAAACTTTAGCAAAATATGAAAAGTATTTTTACTGGAAATAATGATGGATTGGAAGTGAAATACATGGGTAAGTAAATAAAAAAGCTATTATTGATATCATTAAAGAATTAAGAGACCCAAAATTCTGCTGGAACAAATATGTTTTTAGAAGTGATAATGATCGATGAACAGTTGAAGTATTAAGCGAAGTATGGAAAGTATTTTTACTGGAAATAATAATGATGGATTGGAAGTGAAATACATGTGTGAGTAAATAAAAACGCTATTATTGATATCATTAAAGAATAAAGAGACTGAAATTCTGCTGGGCCAAATACATTTCTAGAAGTGATAATGATAGATAGACAGAAGTATTAAATTAGAAATTAAGTTGTAAATTTCTCAGAAAGAGATTATGTATGAGATGGATAGATGAGACATGGAAATTTGCTGAAGTGATATGAAGAAAAGAATCTACGGAGCAGAAAAATTGATTTAAATTTGGGAATATTTTTATTCTTCAGAGATTCAATAATAATTGAAAATATTATATATATATATCTGTATGGATATCTTACAAAATTTTTTTATTGTACTTTAGTGGTATTTCTGTAGCCCTGTTATATATTATTTGTTAAATTAATATTAATGTTTTAGCTATGAGAATGGTCATTTTCAATTTTTGTTTAATGCGCACGAATGAGTCTATTTGTTTTTATGTTTTTGTAGAAAGCAGCTTGGAAGAAATATTTTGTTGGAATATTAAATAATCATATCCATTTTAGTCATTAAAGATACATATATAAAAATAAAGAACAAAAAGTTAAATGTAAGTTATGATGAGTAATAAACAGAGAAATTTGTAAACCTCAAATTTATCCACATATACCACATACATGACAATTAATAGTTAATGTGGATAGAGGCTCAGAAGTTCATGTGATTTTTAGGCATTCAATTGTCAGGTTAAGCACAACAATCAGTACGTGGAACTGCAGAAAGGTGACTTACACACACAATTAAAAATATTAATCGTTTGCCAATGTACTTTATTAACAGCAGCAGAGCATCTAACTTGAGATTAGGAGATCCCAGGATCACTTCTGGTGCCCAAACCTTTTATGAATTCTGGAGTAATAAAGCCACTAACCCCCCCCCCCCAAGTAAGATGTATTCATTAATTATTTTTGTATTCATGATTTTGTGCAGTAGTAGATTAGCAGATTCTAGAGGTGAAGGTCTCTGAATCCTAACCAATTTCCACTCCTGGTGCTAAAACATCTTATGGATTCCTGATCAATAAAACCATTTGATTATTATTTTTTATTAATAATTTATTTTGTATTTACTGAACTATACATAAATAAATGTAATTTATTTTATAATAAAGTAATATAAGCATTCTAATCCCAGAAGAAAATTGAAAAATAGGAACAAAAATTGGAAAAGTTAGAGAAAAAAAATCCAAATTGCTAGGCGTAGAGTTGAAATGTGAATATATATATATACACAGAGTTCTATTATACAGTTAAGACAGAGAGATAAGAGATAATATGAGAGGCTCCTGACTAAGATTGTACTAATCTAAGTGACCAAAGACAATAAGTAAAAAAAAAAAAATAGAAAAAGGGATAGTGAAATGGTGATTATTTTAATATAAATGCTAATGGTAACTTTTTATATTTTAATTCATTAATGAATTTCTCTTCCTGTCAGTTGATCAGCAAATTTTTGGATTCGGAAATTTATTATATTATTTTTCTCTTTTTTAAAGTATTTTTTCCCCCAATTATATTAGTGTAATGTAGTATAATTTAAATTTACATTTTTTCTAGGAATTTGTTAATGTTTTTTTTACAATAGTTATTAGTAATTTGCCTGTAGGTGGCAGGTGGGTGTTTGAGCTAATGGTTAGCTTTTAGCTATGTTTCTGTTATTAATAATAATTTAGATAAGAGAGAGAAAAAAATTTAAAAATAATTAATACAGTATGATCATATGATTTTTGTTTTGTAATAGAACAGAATTATTATACCTAAGAGAGTTTAGTTTTATTTTCTTACGAGGGGTTTCTGTAATTCAATTATAGCTTATAAAGACTGTTATTTGTTTATTACAGTTTTTGTTATGAAGTGTTTATTTATAAAATTTAATATATATGTGTGTACTGTGAATGGCAGAGAAGGGGCGGTGGAGAAAAGGAAGGAGGCAAACTGAGGGGAGCTCTCTAATAAAACTGAATTATTTTGAAGTTTTCAATGTAAATACTAGTAATAACTTTATATTATTAAAATTTATATTTAAATCGATGACTTCTTCAGTTAGAGTAGCGTGTTGACCTCTGTTTGAGGTCTTATAATATTGAATGTGCATATTTGTGATACTTTAAATATTATGTTTTAAATTCATTTTGCTAGTTTTTTTCTTTCAAACCATTAATATTTTTAAATACGGATGAAATTCAGACCCATTGCTTGATCCCTCCCCCCGCCCCCTTCTTACATTTATACTTTAAGTATACATTAATATCAGAGTTCATTAAATTTTATGATATAGCCTATTGCACAATATTGAGAATCTGGCTTCAGAGACATTTTTAAATGTATACATAATGTATTTAAATATTAATTTCTTTTCTTAAAGGTAAATTTAGTTATCTAGACAGTTTATAGTAATAACATTTAAAAGATTAGAAATATAGAGTTATTGAAATCATTTTTATTTAAAAAATTTAAGTAGAAAAAAAAATTGTGTATGAAACTTAAAAAGTAGGGGATTTAATGAAAGATATGATAGAAAGTCTGTAGATGATGCAGGATAAAAATTTAAATTATTTGAAAAAGGAGAACAGATACAGAGAAGATGTCTGGGTTAAGTGTATGCTCTATCTTTTGGTAGAAAATTAATGGTGATTGTACTGCTTAAATAGCATTGTTTGGCATTGGTTGTCATTCCTAATGTAGTTTATTTTAATATCTTGTAATCTAAGGTTATATTTTGCACGAAGAATAATTCCATTTTAGTTAAGCCTGCAAATACCAGTTTGTATCCATTTACAAAACAGATAAAAATCAGAATAAAATTAGTATTTACAGATAGTTCTTTTTATAGATTCAATATATTAATAAAAAAATTAAATTTGTTTACATGATATATTTCAGTCTATCTTAAATTATTTTATGAACTTTGTTGTACATTTCACTGTTTAGTTATAAAAGGGTTATTAAGATTACTTGTTTCTTGAAATGTTCTTAGATTTTTTTTTTTTGTCGTATTAAGTGAAAATCTTTATGCCACTTTAAATTAATGTGATTAAACATATTATATCATTGTTATATATATATAGAAATACTAATTTTTATTTGTAATTTGATTGATTTCAATTAAAAACAGAATAATCATTAAAAGGAAGTCCAATTTGTTTTAAATTTGGGCTATAAATTGATTACAATTTAGCCTCCAACAATTTGTTTTTAGAATATATTCTAAATTCTGAATTAACATTTAATAAAAGAATATTTCTTTGGGGAGGAGGATATTTTTTTGATTTAATATTTTATTTATAAGTTTATAATTTTGCTGTTTATTTCTCTTAATAGATACAATATTAGAATATTTTACTTCAAGGTTAATTCAATGATTTGTGCCAATTTTTTAAAATAACATTAGTAAAATATCCAGTTTAGTTATGTAAGAGATTTGATTAAAATTTATGATATAGCTCTAATTATCAAATACTAGAAAAATAAATACACTAACAAAAGATAAGGCATAGCAGATTACAATCTCACTGCTCAAATGTATTAGTTTTTTTCCTTATAAATTATTTTGCTTAGATTATTAAACCTGTCATTCACAGAGAATTTAGCAATTATAAATTCTTAGTTTAAATAAATTTTGAAATTTCAGTCTATTATGTTTCACAGTATTAAATTTAAACTTCATGCTACAAAAGAAATTTCAGGTCAGTAATATGATCTTAAATGCTTATAATAACAATAGAGAATTTAAGATATTTATAATTTTATGATTTCTGAAATAAATATCACTAATATAAGTAAACTTTAGAATTTTATATCACCAATATGTAAAGAGTGGACATCAGATGGTAATGTTGAAGATTTTTTAATGACCTGTGTAAGACTTCTTTATGGCAGGATACATTTTTATAATTATATTAACTTTTAGTGCAACATTTATTTATATTATATTATTCAAGATAATGATTTGGAAATTTCAACATCTTGAGAGATTTTGTATCTAAAACTCATATGCTTGCTTAACTACACAATATAAATATAGAAGTATGGAAACTGAGTTAAATCTTCTGAGCTATGAATATTTTATAGTTGTGAACAAGTTCCATAGATCCCTTACAAGGTTTGTCAAAAGTTATCTCGACATTTGTAGACATGAGCATTTATATTCCTTTCTCACATTGAAATGAATCAAGTCAATAGTGCAAATTAATTGTGCAGTATATATATAAACAAAGGGAGTAAATCACCATCCTCTGTTATGAATTAAAAGAATTCTAAATTTTGACCCAAGGATCAAGAATAGAATGAATCCACCAGAGCTGTAAGAGTTGGGGGATTCATTGTATTCTTGATGTCTTGTTCAACATTTAGAATGCTTTTAATTCATAGCCAGGTCGAGGGTGATTTACTCTTTTGTTTACATATTCATTGAGCTATGTTTAATTTAAAGTGTACATATATATGTATTTGACAACTATATTAAAAGTGATATTACATATATACATACAATCAATTTTATAAAATAATGTTTTTCATAGTAGACAGTCTGTGCGTATTTAGATACTCATAAATGTAAATAAAGTTTATTATTTAATCCTGTAAATACCTGCAGACAGTATATAAATAAAATATCCCTTTATTATTATTCTACTTAGAAAATCTACATATGTCAATCCTACATTTAAATGCATATTAGAAATCAATTATCTTAATGAGAAATAATTATGCAAAAATGGACTCTTACAAAAAAAAAAAACTTAAACATGAATCATGCATGTGTAAGAGAGCATAGTAATTGTGTGTATGATTCACATACTGCATTAGCAGCAACATACTTTTAATATGATAAATTGTCATACTTTAGGTTCGTCATTTATAACATATATATATAGCAGTCATGCCAGAATTGGTGCGTGAATAACTTTCTTCTTTTAAGATGCAAGGCAAGGGATCATAATTATCCACTGTGTATGTGTGTAGGAATTGACACACACAAGGGAAGCTTATTTATAGACTTTAGAGATTTCTAATGCAATTTTTAATTATTATTTATTCTTTTTTTTTTTTCTATTTTTTTTATATAACATTTAATAAATTTTACCTCAAATTGTTTTTGAGTTTATTTAATGCTACCGATGCTCTCCCAATTGGTATTGAGATAATAATACCCTTTGGATATAGCAGAACTGAGCAGTTGGCAATTAAAAAAAAATTGTTTGGGACATAAAATTGAAGTGCAAATAACTGTTCCGACTAATAAGAAAAATAACACCACTAAGCAGCCATATTCTTGAATTCGATAGAGATAATACTGCAGCTTGGAAGAGTTGTGTGGATCATAGTGAAAGATATATGTTCATAAATAAAATTGAGGATGATAAAATAAAAAGTCTACACTTATGTGGGTCATGGGACAACATGTATTGAAATTGGCATTCTATTGAAATTCTATGACCCTAAGACCCCCCCCCCAGGAAGTTCCGCATCAGAAGTTGAAGGAAAAACTAAACATTTGTTTTTACAATTACAGTGATCATAGCAGCAGTTTATGTTATTATGAAAGTGTCCTTTTAAAGTTGATAATTTTCAATAGTTGTAGATTAGGAATTACAAGTAGCTCTCTTTAAAGAATTGTGGGTTGTTTACTTTTAACATGTTGAAACCACTTGAGGGTGCAATTTCTATGCAAATGCACAGAAATATCCCGTTTAATTGGCCGTGCCTCTATATAATGTTCTGTTTCAATGGTTAAGCATAGAAATAGTCTGTTTACTTGTCTGCAGCACTTATTTCTATGCTACAGCACAGAAATAGGACTTTTATTCTGCCACAGTGGATGCCGCCACCGCTTAATGGTGAACTTTGTGCTACGCAGTTTATACGAACAATTCCATTTTAAATTTCACTATGGTATCTATTTTTATGCTACAGCACAGAAATAGAACATATTATTCTGCCACAGTTTATATGAACAATCCCATTATTAATATTTTGCTATGGTATTTACATGCACAGAAGTAGGATGTTTATTCTGTTGCAGCGGCTGCTGCTGCTTACGGTGAACTTTGTGTTACGCAGTTTATACGAACAATTGCATATTAAATTTTGCTACGGCATTTTGTGAGGGTGTCTGTAATTGAGACTGTCAAAAGTCTTCAAATTCGCATGCCCAAGGCATTATTTTCCAAATCCAATGATGTAGGATGAGGTAATAAAAATTGTGGAAACTTTGTCCCGCTTCTGTAGTCAAGGGTGACACTTTAATCAATTGTCAAAGGGGAGATGTAAGCGTGATTTTTACAAAATCATGCTAAAATTCATATTTGTGTGAGAAAAATCGCGAAACCATTCAAAAATACCAGTTTTATTTTTGGCCACGATGTTTTGAATAAATTCTTTCTTTATATTTTTGTTAAAATTACAAATTATATTTGCGTAGCTACGATGTTGTTTTGGGGAAATTATTTTTTTTTTTTATTCTTGTTAAAATTAACAATTTTATTTGTGTGGCCACGATGTTGTTTTGGAGAAATTATTTATTTTTCTTCATGTTAAAATTTGATTTGCATTGTCACGATATTGTTTTTATTTGTTTTTATTTTTGTTAAAATTACAAATTTCATTTTAGAAAAATAAAAAAATATATAAAAAAGGTTTATCCAATTTATTTTTTATTTATTTTAGATAAATTTCATTATTTATGATTTTATTGTAAATCAAAAAAGCATGTTAAACTTGAAAAAAAGAACAAAGGCACAGTAACATTATAATTCTGTTTGTTTACATAGAAAGTACACTCTCAAGCAGTTTCAGCACACTAAGAGCAAACAACCGAATTGTGATAAAAAAATATTATTTACTTTTAAAATTGCTTTTATATTTGAACAGAGGCAGCTCTGTTCAGTCTACTACATGTATGTCATCTTTTGTAATCTTAAGTAATTAGTAGATGGCAATGGTTGTAGTTTAATACATACCATATCTAGCATCTGATGATTACTTCAGCTTCTAATAGATGGCAGGACTGTATTAAAATGGACAGAGTTGCTTCTAAAAAACACATGTAAGCAATAATCATGTATATTTATCTTTTTTTAGTGTTTTATTTCAGCAATATAAACTTGTAGAGAGTTTGATCTAAATGTGTTGCTCATCATTTCTAATAATATATCAATTTATATAATTTTTTTATAATATTATTAGAGCTATTTTTTAAAAAAGTGAACTGTATAAATGTTATTACCTCCAAAGGGTCTGCTGTTATATAAAAAAGATTAAAACGCACTAACAAAGTGTTTTGGGTTGCTTGGTTTTTGTAATTTTTTTTTAATATTGAGAGTCTTATGAAAAATATAAAAAAAATTGACATTATTTGACAAAAGTAGTGATCTGTTCACATACACTAACATCCTAGTTAATACCACAGAACAAACTCTACAAAACAAGAAGTCTTATTGGGAGACATATAAGCTTATAAATCCAAACCAAATTAATTTGATTTCTCAGCAGAGAATAAATAACAAGCCAATCATCAGGCATTCTAAGAACTGGCTCTTTGAACTCAAATTGAATCTCTCCTCACTTCTCACCAATCAATCATTTTTTGGTTTGGAGAAGAAGATTCACAAAAATTAATCCACAGCATCAATTATGCCAGACTGATGATGAAACGATCCAGCATCTCTTTTACTCCTGCTCCTTTCTAGTTCCACTTCGTAATTTCATTGTTAATAGTGTGTCACCTGTAATAAAAGATGCTTTTTCCATTGGCAAATCCATAGAAAATGGTACCATCTTCATTATCAGACTTTCCATTTTTCTCCATTTTGCAGTTTGGCTTACTAGATGCAAACTAATATTTGTCCAAACCAATCACAACATCTGTCATGTTTTCACAGAATTAATCTCTAAAATTAAGGATAGAGACCAACTTCTGGCTCCAGACCGTTTGTTCCAGGAAACTGGACAATAATTAACCTTAGATACAAAACCCTTATTGCATAAGACTAACTACATCCTTGTGCGAACATTAACAAACTACTCAATATTCAATTTATCATGAACTAATGTTTACTAACTGACTATAATGTTATTGTATTTTTATTTTGAAGAGTAAATTTCTCCTTTTAATAAAAAAAATATAAAAGTAACTAGCAAATAATATATGTTCATAGTTTCTTGTAGTCTTTGCCTTTCATAGGTACCAAAAGCCACCTAGTACAATTGTAGCTTCGCCTGGATTTTCAAGTTAACTATGTATTAGATATAGCAATATGTAAATAACAATAATCAAAGTATTTTTATATTGGATTTTATAAAACCTGACTTTTAAGAATTGGGAAACTAATTAATTTACAAATTAAATATTTATCTTTAATTTAACAATCTTTAATTTAACATATTTTTTAAATTTGGTTTTATATTGAAAAAAAAAGGGGGGCTATTTTTGCAAATTTAAAATTTTGTGTATGAAATTAATTATAATTATATTTAAATAAATAGTATAGTGTTTGAAAAATAATTTAGTTTGAGCATTAATTATAATGGATGGTGGTCTTTGCTTTGTATTTAATGGATATGTAAAAAGAGGCAAAGTTTTAAAAATGGACTTTAAATGTGATATTTACAGCTTGACCAGTTGAAGGCCACCCTGAGAGCGTCTCTTCTTTATAGGTTTAACAGACATGAGCAAGTGTGATTAAAATCCTGCTTTGAAACAAATGTTTTTAATTAACTTCCTTAGGTAGGCACAAATAGTAATAAACATTCTCTTGAATCCCTGCTTTAATTTTAAAATTTTTATCACTTAAAGCAGTAGTTTTTCTGACATTGATTCAAAAGTTTATATATGTTTAATTAATATCCAAATTAAATGACTTTACATTTTGATGGGGAGGTGAAGCAAAAGGTAAAGATGTTCCATTATTTATAAATACATTTGTCATCTTCCATTAGAATAAGCCTTAGTTATTATTGACTAAGAAATGGTTTGAGCATTAGAATCATTAACTATATATACATGTCCATGTGTAAACACTTAGAAACGCCTGTGGCTAATAAAAACACCGGTGGCTAATAATATAGTATTACTTGTTCATTAATAGTTTACACGTATATTTACTTATACTTTTATATTTTTTTATTTTTAAAATTAAGTACTTTGAAAATGTCTAACTTTGATATATTACTGTTATAATATTTTATATCTAATCATTATAATTACAACAATTAAGTAGTTTATTGTTTGGGACAACAAGTTTCAACTCCATTCATGCAGCCTTATTGCCACTCCATAATGAAAATAAATTGATGATAATCTGACAAAACCATGACTTTAATTTTATATTTAAAAGTATTAAACAAAATTAATGATTTTTATTTTATCAAACTAAATATTTTATAGTGTTATTGAGATATACTGTTATAGAAATGAGAAATTAGATTCCATCATATACTTTGATTTTAAAAATATTATTCATGTAACTTCAAAATATTTAATAAAGTTTTTATCGAAAAATATGTGAAATATTATTCTTATAAATCTTTTAGAAAAAAAATGATAAAATTGGTTTAAAAAAATAAGTCAACAAGCCATAAAAAAAGAATTTGACATTTACAGGAAGATTGAATAAAATGAGAATTCATGCAATATTTAGTAACATGGTATATGACTAGACCTATGATATATGTGAGTGCAAAGCACCCAGACTGCAAGTTCTTAACTCTGTTTTTGACTGCTTTAATGCTTGCGTGGTACGAATATGCTTTTATTTCTGCCAGCAGTGTTTTCCCTTAAAATATCTTTGATACCAGTTAGTTGTCATTCATTGATTTTTATCTTTCAAACTATTATACTTTAATTTTAATTTTTATTAATAGACGGAACTACTAGTCTGATAAAAATCTCACATTTGCGCAGTTCCAAAGCCAAATTTAAGAGAGAAAACAGTAATTTATATTAGCTTCAATGGATGTCATTGCTGCCATTTACATTATATATATATAACAGCTAAAAAGGCCCAGCAATTTTAGTCTTACTTAAATTTAATATATATTATTTTATAAATAAAAAACATGGATATGTTTACATCTGTTGTTTTTCATATATAACCTGAGATAGGAATCATGACATTTTAGCATATACATTATATATGTTTGTTTAGGGGTACAAGTAATATTATAAAAAATATTTTTCTTAATATTTGTATCATTTAAAAATATATATATAAATTATTTTTGAAGTTATACATATATATGTGATACAATATTTTCATTTGATTATACTGTATACTTAATAGATTATTTTATTGAAAAAAAAACAACTCATACATTTTAAAAACAACTGTTTTATGTAAATCACAGAAATTTAAAATAATAATTTAAAAATATAAAATTGTAAGACTTTTTTTGTGAATGTATTTATGCGTATATTATATAAACATGATTAAAAAAGATAAAAAGTTAAGCATTGTTTATATATTAGCAAATACATAGATTATATTTGTTTTAAAATTCTAAAGAAATCATTCAGACACAAAAGATTGATTTTATTATTTTTATTATTACTTTATTTAACAGTTAAAAAATAACAGTTTTAATTCTCTTGGACATCATCAAAAAGTTAAAAATAAGTAAATAGTTTTCTGTTAAAATATTGTTGATCAATTTTAAATATATTTTGTCAATGTTCAACAAAAATATTGTACATTAAAAAGTGAATTTACTACCTAGTTATTTGCAATAGTTTTTTTTTTTTATTTAATCATAAGGGAAAGTTAAGAAATTTGATTGGTCTTACTGTTAAAAAAGTGTTAAGAACAGAACAAATAGGATTTGGAAATAGTTTGAATGTAGGAATAGTCTTATTATTATCTTCATGTAGTTCATCTGTCATCCTAAATTTAGGGTTATAATTATCTGTAAATCAAAAAAATGTTAAATGAAAAATAAATTAATTAGAAATGAATTTAAAAAAAATTAAATTCACAGTATAATTGCTAGTGCTGCTTATCAGAAAACACCATAAGAAAATAGTATGAATAGATCTTTCATCTCATATTTTTATGATTTTTTAAGAACTTAAACTTTACTGAAAACTGAAAAAGTTTTAATTCATTATCTATAACTAAAATAGTTAATTTACCAATACATTCATCTAAGTACATTTGTATGGATATGACATTACTATTTTTCAGTATTGCATCTCTCTTCTTTAGCAACTTTTAGCATTATATTTACAAATTTTGACTCATTTTGTGGGAAAAACTGAATAGTAGCTCAATAGTTTTAAAAAAATATGAAGGTGTCAGTAGTTCACAGAACAGTCCAAGAGAAAAACTTAAAAGAACAGATAAAAGTAATTAAAGGTTCTGATTGGTCGATTTTTTATTTTGGACGTTTTAACAATCTTGTAAACTCCCATTCTTTTATTATTTACGATTAGAAAAAAATTGTTATTTCTGGCATTGATTTAAATATTTATGATTGTCTTTATAAAATATTTATAAAATGATAATTAAAAAAGAAATAGCATTTTTCATTTAAAAAAATAGATGCTAAGAAAATCTAAGTAATAATAAAAATGAACTGTTTGTTTTATGCTGTCAAGCCTGTCAAAGATGGTTGTACTGAATTTTTATGATGTAATAATTATAAATGTAATTTCAGATTTTATAACAGGATTTCGTAAGGTTATTATGATTTAACAAAAAATCATTCTGGTTTTGCAAATCCAATTTAAATAATAAAGATTTTTCTAATTTTCTTTTAACAATAAAATTAAACAATCAGCCGATAAATGATAACTTGTTCATATTGTGTTTCATTTTATAAGTTTTTTTTTATATATTTATAAAGTTCAGATATGATTTTTTATAATTGTTGTCATTTGTAAATGTATATTTCTAACAAATGAAGTTAATTAATTGAATTTTCATATTTAATGAAGATTTGAATATTAAAATCAAACATTGAATATTGAGAAAAAGTGCCACCAGGGAAAACAATGGGAATGTCACCCTTGTAAAAAGTTCATCTTAACTAACTTGTACTCTGTAAGGACCAGTTCTAGTTTTTATTCGATCAAGAAAGACATTTTTATTATAATTCTGTTTTGTTAAGTGATTTTAATTTTAATTTAATTAACTACAGTGTTGATTATGAATTAAATAGAACAACTGAACTGAGATCGAAACACTAAAACTTATTAATATATATATATTGAACTTGTGTTTTTATTATTATTATTATTATTATTATTATTATTATTATTATTATTATTATTATTATTATTATTATTGTTGTTGTTGTTGTTGTTGTTGTTATTATTATTATTATTATTATTATTATTATTATTATTATTATTATTATTATTATTATTATTATTATTATTATATATATCTCTGTGTACATTTACATATAACACATACATGTTCAAAAATACATATTTTTTTACAGTCTGAATTTCAGTATCCATGAAAAAATTTGGAGCAAATGACATTGATAAAAGGAGATTACTATATTTGGAATACAGATTTAAGTTTAGTTGATTCATATGTTTGTTTCTTATGGGTTTTAAAAAGTGATTATGAATATTTTAGTTTTTCTTTTAATTGTACCTTTTAATTTTTCACAAGTTATAAGTTTCTTTAGTAAATATATTAAAATCTGCTTCTAATACAGTCTGACTAAAATTATGTAATCACTGGTGGTTAAATTAAATAAATCAGATGATAGTATTTTAAAACTGATCAGTAAAAAGTAATTGAACAGTTCTATTGCTTAGAAGATTATAAGAAGTTTGAGCACTGGAGATGACAGAACTGGGTGTTCCCATGGATCTTAAAATGCAGAGTTTTCCACTCCCTTTTGTACTAAACCACCAGGGAAAATTGAACAGTAATCTCTTTTCTGAACAAGTTAATCCAAGAGTCACTAAAATTATATAGAAAATAAATATTTTAGGTTTTGTGGGCAAAGAAAGATAATATGATAATATTAAAATTGATACATTCCATATTTACAATCCAGTCTTATAAACTTTTTTGATCAACACATGTTTCAAAAATAATTCTGGGAAATCTTTGGAACAATTTTTTTGTTTTTGATTATAATATTGATGCTTGTTTTTTTAAATACTACTTTTGCTTAAACTCGAATAAATTAATATTAATAATTATTAATTATAAATCAAAGCATTCAATTAATAACAATAATCTGCTTTATCTCATTCTGTCAAACTCAGTTATTGCAATTAAATGTGCAACTAAAGGATGATAATCAGGATCTATACTGCATAAAAAAATAGATTCTTGTTGAAGTTTCTGTAATAAAACTTTTTTAATTAAAAAAGGGTAATAAATAAAACCCTTTTAGATTTCAAGGAACTTTTTACTTTTTTTTTTAATACTTTGAACAACAACAACAAAAAAGTATTAATTAAAAAGAAAAAAGTTTTTTATTAAAGTTTCAGTTTAATTTATTTTTTCTTGTAGCTTTATAAAGAAAGTCTGTTTCATTTATTTTGTATATTTTTTTCTATTTTTTTTTTTTTATGATTCCTAAATTTTACAATTCTTACAGCTTTTATTATTGTAATATCAACATTGAATACTTCTAAAGAGCAGAGTTTTTATATTTTTCATGTGATTGAACACTTCACAAATCCTGAAATTTTAACATGAACACTTGGTTATTTTATAAAGTAAGTAGATATTAATAATAAATAAATAAAACAAGTAAAATAAGAGTTAAAAAAACAAAAATATTTATTCTCAAATTTTAATTATGTAAATGAAAACTCAAAAGTAGTAAAATAAACCAAGTGTATATAGTAAAATTATGATTTGATGTTTTTGAGTTTTTGAATTACAAATTCTTTTGATATCAGACACAATATTAAAAAGCTGAATTTTCATATTTGATATAATGTTGATTCAGTTCCAAACTTTAATTTGGTTGTAGCATAATATGAAAATCCTGCTTCGCATAAATATGTCATTGCAAAAAAAAACAACAACAACAACACAAATTGCTAGTTTGGACACATTGAAGTATACTTCTGTTAAATTTGTCCAGAAATCATTTAATGGAAGTCCCTTATATTTTTTTTTTGTTTTAAAGTAGCATCACCAATTAAATCAATTGGATTTTCATAATCATTTGTGTTAAAATCTATTGGCTTAGTTGTCACTATAAAAGGATTCCAAATCGAGAAATTGTGTACATGACTTTGGTAAATATTGCAAAAGAGTTGATTGTAAGTCATGCAAGAAATCTAAAATTACCTTGGAAACTGCATTATCTGTTTTTGAATTTATTTCAAAAAAAATTTATGCAAGGTGTGTAAACTATCAAAATTATTCTGTTTAACTGTAAATCCACAATTGTAATTCCTATCAAAAGATGCAATTTTATATCTTGCATTAAAAAAAATGTAATATTCTTTTTATTTGTAATGGTAAGTTAATTTTATTGCACTTAGTAAAAACCTGCCAAATATGCAAAACTCATCAACCATGAAGAATTTGTTAAAAATTCAACAAAATTTCTGTCCTGAATTATTTGATGTAAAAAAAAAAAAATCAATAACTCGTTATGAAGTTCAGAAAGTTTCTCAATAGTGTTTTTTTGGGTAATCATTTCATATCAGCAAACAATAAAGGTACTGTATATTCTCTACCCATTTCATGGCACAAAATTTTAAATAATCTGGATTGAAGTGGTCAAGACTTTACATAGTCGATAATTTTTATGGCTCCAGCCAAAATAGTTCTTAAATATGTAAATTTTTTGTTATTAGTCTTTGTCTATGCAAGATACAAGTTATTTGCAGAGTACATGTTATAACTCCCTTCACCTTTCTGATCAGTGAGTGCATCAGTACATTTCTCCCAACTGATTTCCTGTTTTGTAATATAATTATTAATACTGTTGAATATATCTTTTCTGGTAGTACCTTTTTTTTTGTAGATATTCACACATGAGTAAATCTTCATTACAATTATCAAATACATAATGAACAAACGTTAATAATACAAAGAACCTGGCAATATTTGCAGATCCATTCATTTGCAATATATATTCACTGCAAAGTCTAAGTCAATGAATTAGCTCTTTCTCTATGTCAGCAAAAAAATCTGTGATGTAGTGTGAAATAGTATTTGATAATTATAATGCAATTATTTTTTTAACAGATTCTTTGTTTAACATATATGATATAATGATTTTCACATAAGGTTTAATGAACATTTCTCCAATTGTGTGAGTTTTACTGTTAAAGTTTATTGTGATAATCTCACTCAAAAAGATGCCTTTTTTTTTGCACTTTCATTTTTGATTTTAGCAAGTGTAATCATTTGAAGTTTACATTTTTTTAGTGAGTCACATCACCTTTTAAAAATGTATCTTTTTTTATTTTTAATCAGAATGTTTCATTTCAAAGTGGCTACAATGTTTAACTGAAACCAATGAAGTGTTTGCTATTGCATTATTACCTAAAACATACAATGCATTGCCAATACATATAAACACTTAATTTAAATGTTTCATCATATTTTCCTTTTCATATGTTCTGGCACCTGCTTTTTAATATTAAATCTTGAAGAATCATAGTTTATTCTCCTATCATAGTGAAGCTGGAAATCTGCCCTGCAGATTTGCGTTTCACCTAGTGCCAATTATATAGTCACTAGAACGGGTTTGAACCTGAATTATATATATTTAATAGGCAATAATATATATATATATAGTGAGATGTATGGATACACAAACATTTAGTTTGTTTGCCCATTCAACTTACACACATGTATGTGCATATGAAAAGTACTATTTGAAAGTTAGAATTTTATAATTTTATTTCAACAGCTTTCTAACCAATTTATATTATATATAAAACAGTTTATATTATATATATTTTGTAAATCTGCATGTAGTAATTTATATAAAAATAGAATGGTACATTAAGAGATTAAACCGTGGTATTTTTAAAAGTTTATTGCTTCTAATTAATGTAGAAATACAATTGCCATTTGAGAGACAAACCATGGTATTCTTGAAGTTTTGTTGCTTCTAATTTATGTAGAAATACAATTGTCATTTGAGAGACAAACCATGGTAGTTTTGAAAGTTTATTGCTTCTAATTTATGTAGAAATACAAATGTCATTTAGAAGACAAACCGCTCTAGCAATTTGTGAGTTTAAGTAATATTTAATGGTTAAGCAATGCAATTAGTTTTATTTTAAAAATTCACAGAACTTTGTATCATTCTTAAAATATACACAAAATCATAGATGTCAGAGGTTCTAAATTATTTTATCTGGTCATTTTATAGCTCTGATCTTTTTCATTCCTGCAGCGGCTGATTCTTTAATGTGTACTTGTATAAATAGCTAATATTTTATATTTTTTGCTCTGCTTTTTGTTTCGCATCCAGTCGGAGATATACTTCACGCAAGTTTGCGTTGTGCAGCAAAATCATGGAGGGGTAAAAGAAATCGTCCACCTCCTGCCTCTGGGAGGCTTATCTAGCTCACTGTGCCCAGTTATAAACATCTAAACCTAATATGCGAACTGTCCAAAAAATGTGTGCTTAAAAGACTCTTCAATCTTGACAAATGCCTGTTTCAAACCCAAGCTAGCCCATGATCATGATCCACCGATATCTACATTGCCACGTCCTCAAGCCCAAGGTAATATCTATCTTGCCGCCAACTATGAACTCTGAATTAATAAATTATGCTAATCCTAAACTATATTGTACATCGTTCCTTCCTTACTTAATGTTAAAGTTATTATATAAATACTAATAATGTCTGCGATTTAATATAATCTTTTATTTTAACTATATTGTATGCCTTTCTTTCTCTCTTAAATTTAAAGCTGTCAAATAAATGCTAATAATGTCTGTGCAATTTATTATAATGCTATATCAATTTTCTGTTTTGGTGCGGCAATTTAGAAATAATTGTCTGTTTTTATTTTATTATTCTAATTCATTTTGATATGCCAAGAAAGTATACAATCTAGCGAGTGAACTTACCTCTCCCCCCACCCCCCACAATAGTTTTCTCCTATTAAAATCTAAGGAGACTTAAATGTCCTTTAAAGTTTGTTGTTATAAACTTGCTCGGTTTTATAAAAATTATTTTCAATAATGTTATTCTTTAAATGACCAGAAGGTTTTGATATTTACATTAAATTATTACACCTAACTATAAAATTTTAATCCTCATCTCATTATTAAAAGTTATTATTTTAACTAAGTACATCTCACCAGCAGTACATTTAATATGTAATTTCTAATTTTATTTTAATAATTGTAACGTGAAAGGCTGTTATTTTATAAGTGATCACAGTTATCTGTGCAATGACTGCTGGTAGAAATGTGGAGATATTTCTGAGGGGTGGGAGAGAGCAATTTATCCCTTTTAGTTTTAACTCTGATCCCCTTGATGTGCATTTATTGATCATTAGTTAACTGCCCAGGATAATTTGCGTTTAAGTATTCCAGCAGGAGAGCATCTTATAAGAGTCAGGTGTTTATTAATTTATCATGATCATTAGTGACACGAACTATTTATATGTTTTGGGTGTTATAAGTGTATCATTGCAGTTGTTATTTATCATTTTCCTGCTTTGTCATTATTTTGGGATCTTCGGAATGACCAATCCCACTATTCATCATCCCTCTAAAAGTAGATGTATTTTCCTACTCGGGATCTTCTCCAGGCACCCCCAATGAATCAGTGTATGGGAAACATACAGATGAACCGTCCCAACACCCATTTGTGCCATTATTCTTCTGAGATATGACCTTGGCCATCGTGCAGGCATACTCCTTTTCGTACCAATATGACAAAGCCACTCAAGAGCGTCTTAAATGACCACCTCTCTAGATACGATTGTAAGTGATAAATGTAATACCGCCTTATTATTATTATTATTAAGTTTTCCATTCACCTGCAATGCTCTTTATTAGTCGCAATTGCATGTCGTTTGCCAACCATTCGTTTAATTTTAAGTCAGATTATGCATTACAGCTTCTTTTAAGCTGAATAGTTTTGCTCCCACGCATCTGAGTGATCTCCCAAGCATCACATTTTTCAAATCACACAATCCACATTTTTATTCAGATATGTGTAATGACCAATACAACTTACTAATGTGATTCTATAATATATTAGATGAGGATTAAGCTTCAAGGTATTATTGGTTCCAAATGAGTTTATTTGATTCTTGGCATATTAACCACACCACAATATCTGTGCAACCGCATGAATGACCTTTGTTCTAGATATGTAATAATTGCACTAACTAACTGTATGTATTTATATAAATTGTATAATTTATTGACTCATCTCTAAAGTGCGTGATTGCAAATCAAACCACAATTAAAGTTGTAACTATCATTGCCCAGACATTCTATACAGTTAATTTTGTTATTACCATATTTAGTGGTTCAATAAATTTATATTATATTATTTTCTATATTCTCGCATTTGTTATTCATTGCCCGAATCTCTCGTATGATTGTTTAGGTTAAGTTAAATTATTTCAAATTCAATTAAAGATTTTATTGGTATTATTAATTAATTTATTTTATTTAAAGTTGCCTTGAATGATATTAAGTATCTGATTATTAATCTATTAAATAATGGCCAACCCCGCTTTTTAAGTAATATATTTTGTGATAATCATTGGTAATTGTTTAAATATTATCAATTTTCCAAGTCTCTTTGCTTACCCTGTTCTCATTGCTGGGACTGGAGGAAATGAAAGCTTGCTAGTATCCCCAAAAGTGTTGTCCATATAGTCAGAGACCCTGGAGCACAGGCATATAGGTTAGCATTTAGTACTGTTCCAGACCTGTGTATCTCGCACATTGCTAGATTGCTATAGTTTGCTTGGATTCTAGGTCTTGTTGAATGAACATGCGATTTTGACTGGTACAATAGATATGTCTAAAGATCACTTGCCTATATTAACTAGAACTGTAATAGAAACAAAAAAAATGTTATACAAAAGACTGCAACACATAAAAGTAAATATGAAAGAAAAATATCAAGAAGAATCATTAATGTAAAAGTAATTGTAATAAAAATGATTTGATAAAATATTTAGTAACAAAAATTAAAGATTGCAAAATAAATAATATTATAATGTATAAAATCAAATGTAAAATAGTTGAAAGCTGTGATGCCTAACTAAATATTTAATGTTATTATAATAAGAAATAATATATAATTATTATTAAAAAAAATAATCAAAAATATTCTGTCACAAAATTTGTGTGAGTCAGTTCAGTCTATTATAATAAAACAGTCAAAATGGTAATAAGGGCTTATAATAATAGACTTACATATTTAAGTAAAACAATACAATGATGGGTTTAATAAACAAGTATTATCATGAATAATATCTGCTCACTAGCAAACTGACATTTGTTTAATTTGATAGATTGCTAACAACTGTTGATAATCTGGTTAGCACTGGGCATATGCAGTTCACCCCTCTAACATTTTTAATATGTTCAACAAACATGTTTCAATTTGACACAACATATAAAATTCTATGAGGCTTATATTAATTTTTATAATTTTTCACAGAACACTTATTGACTTTCTATCGAACATCATTGTTCTGCAAAACATAGTTTGGAAATACATTGCTGTAGAATATAAAAAACTATCATGAAAGAGAGAATTTATCTTTATTAGTGTTATAATTAATTAAAATATAAGATGATACACATTATTGCCAAATTCTGAGAACTAGTTTCAGAAATATCTCTTTCATTAGTTTCACCAAGCTCCAACTACTAATTACAATAGGTTTGAATTTTATATTACATCTGTGGATAGTGTTGTTGGCCTTAGCACAGCTGATAAATAGGATTTTCCTTAAAATCAGTCCTATGAGTCTTGTATTGTCATAATTCAGTATTTGATTATTATATCTAACATCTTACATCTTAATAAATAAATAAATGAAATGTAGTTAAATGATCTATTTTATAATAATACTATAAGATATAGTTCTGTAATGTATTAATTATGTAATTGGTTATACCATAATAGCACTGGGGAAAAAACAATCAATTTTGAAAATAATTTTAATTTTCTATTGCAGTTTATTATAAATGTATAAAGTTTGAGATCAAAATTTATCCAAAAATGTAAGCATTTATAAATTTACACAAACGTATATGTACCTATGTGTCTTTTATTATTTTTACATATAGTTTTTAAAAGCCAATTATAACCATTATGATATACACTCATATATATATATATATGTAAAATTGCAAACTTTTTTTTGCACAGTATTTAGAATTTAATTTCTTATTTTAAATCATAACTTTGATATGCAATAATTGAAATTCCAATAACTAGAGTTTTCTCAATTATTGCATTCCATATACCGTATATACATATGTTATAAGATAGTTCATTTAACAAATTTGTTTAAAAAAAAACTACTATGTGTGTGGAATTGAAATAAAATATCTATATAAATTTAGAGTTAGGGTTAACTCAAAATCAATCTATATAGTTTAGGAATATGTGGAATTTTCTTTTTAAAATATTAAAATTAAAATAGTCAAATGAAAAATTAAAGCTAGTTTGATTACTAATTTGATAATAATAATTAAATCAAATTGGTTATATATTTTTTCAAATTATCTATTCAGTACTTTTGAGGAAAAAAACAATGAGTTTTGTTATATATTATTCTAGTTTATTTTTAATTAATTACAATGTTTATTATAAACATTTTTTTCAAGATTAATATTAATTAAAAATAGAATAATTACAAATGAACAACAGATCCAATATCAAACATAAATAATGTGAAGAAAATAAAATAAGAATTACAAATATATATATATAAAATGTTCAGATCGAAATGATTGCCCGAATCTATATCAAGTTTTTTTTTTTTGGAGTATTATGATGGATGAAATAGGGGGAGAAAGAATTTGATAGGTGATCTTAAAAAAGGGAGTAATCGTGAATTTTAAAGTGTAAAATATGAAAAAAAAACTTAGAAAAGATGATTGGGCGTGATGCATGAAACCTGTTTTTTGACAAACTAATGATGATTATTCAAAGGAAGCACATTTAGCAATATGTTGAAGAAAATAAAATAAAATGTTTGTAGCACCTGTAGATATTTTATTAAATTTTTTCATTATAAAATATAGCTTCCTGCTGTTTAAGTAGATTCTAAAGCTCCTTGGATTGTGACTTCAACTAGATCTGCAACTTAATTCAAGTATTTTTATGACAAATACAGTAATCTCTCAGTTTCCATGATTTTCATATTCATGGTTTAAAAAAAAAAAGAGAGAAGTTACTTTTTAAAAAAAACATTTCTATCATTTTATTTTTTTAATTTACAGTCTGCACATTATATTATATACATTTCAACATGCATAAACATACCTACAGCTATTAGTATTTATTATTAAATTTATATAGAAATTTTATAAATTTATTAATATTTTTTCATTAATGGAATTCAGTCTCATGAAAGTTTGATTTCCTCCTCACATTAGTGAAGTTTAGCTCACATTACCATTATAATTTTTATTTTGATGGTCAGTGCATTGGCAGTCTTATGATAAACCAATATTAACGAGGACTTATATCCTCTAGCTAGTAATAGCTAGATACACATTATTAAATGACAGACAGGGATAGATATGGGGTAGGTATTTGAAAGAAAAGGATTTCTGATTAAAATCCAATATTAAGTCATGGCACGTTGATATTGTATCATTATGTTATGAAATACTTTAGGAATAAGTTATTGGTCATTGAACAATAAATAAATAAATTCCCTGAGAAATTAATTCAGCAAGTAGATGTGGCTGACTTAAAAACTAAATATTTTTGGATCAATTGTCAATTAACGAAAATAAAAAATCACATTCTTGTAAATTTGGATGGAGCTATTGTACTTACCCTGCCATTTTGCTGCTTGAATGTCACATGACCTTCCAATCAATCGACTATACTATAAATAACGAAATGTGTATATTGGTAGCAGTTCAAGACGCTAGCATCAAAATGTCATTAAAGATTTTGTGTTTTTTCTTTAGTGTGTGTGTATCAATTTATAAACAAAAGAATCAAATAAACAGCTTCCAAGTGTGAATAAAATATTTGAAAATTGAATAGACGATTATGATAGGAATTGAAGATTTAGTTGGATGTTTGTGCCCACTCACGCACGCATGTTACATCATACGAAGTCTTGTAAAATTTAAAATAATTTTCAAATATTTTTTAATTGCTGTAGGGAGTTTTTTAAAAAAATTATAGTACTGTGTATTCGTTTCAGCGACAAGAAAAAAGGAATTAATTAAGGGACATTATTTGTAATTACTGCTTGTCAGAGGTATTTCCTGGTCTCAGACCTGATTTATATCCTCATCCTCTGCTTGTTATCTTCTTGAAGAGATTCTATAAAAGCTTAGCTTGCTTCAAGAGACATTCGTTTCTTCGAAATGTAATTTAATTTGTACTGTAATTAGAAGGGGAAAAAACGAGTGAAAAGAATTTATGGCAATGATCAATTATATATATGTTTGTATTTTTATTACATTCTGATTAGCAGTTAAAAAAAGACTACTACCTTGATTAGCAAATAATGTAAGTTCTTCGCTCTGGATGGGATGGATATATAATTAAATGTAGTCATCGGAAGTTTACATCAATATTCAAAAGAAGATCAAAATATTTCTGTTAAAATATCATAGTAAAATGATAAAGAATAACCCTTTCTGATTACTAGAATTGTCATTTTTCATTTACATATACCGTGAACATAATTGGCTCCAGCAGCTTGTTTGTTTGACAATCAGATATTTTAGCACAAGTTGAAATACATGTATTAGGGGTAATTTATTGCAAGCCCTCAAACTAGAACAAAGGTACCATCCAACTCAAACATTTACACAAGGAAAAATATAATATAGAATCCTAAGTATAAAATATATATATATAAAATTGTCATTCATATTTAAATTTTAAATACTGTACTGCATAAGTACATTTTATTTTTAAAACCATAAAGTAAAAAACTTAGATAAAAGTCCATAAAAGGTCATAGATTGTTAATTTAACGATTGCATATTAAGAACTTCTGCTTTCTCACATGTACTTTTTGTGTGTGCTTGTTACATTAATTAATTTAATTTGCTATTTCTGTTGTTTGTTTGTTTTTGTTTTTTTTGTTCATAGGAATGTTCAGCCCTAGTAAAAGCCAAACTTTTAAAAATATAAATAAACTTATATTGATAAGTCATAAAAATGTTTTCGGATCATTGATTTAGCCTAGAGTTTGAAAACCTTTCCGAAACAAAGGGTCATTTCAACAAAAAAATCTACAAAAAATAAAATTTTTGGAGCTGCAGTTTTAAATTGACTTGCCATGCCCTGTTCTCTGGAAAAGTTTAAAATAGTCGAAAATTTAAATAATTTTTTAATTATTTGAATATTTACAAACACTAATTATAATTGATATAAATGCTAGGAATGCTGAGTAAGACAAGCTTAAGAAAAAAAGTTTTATTATAGTATGCTGGACAGCTTTCGATATCTTAATAATCCTGAGACCATACTTTTAGCAATGACTAGTAGGTAAGAGGGTTGTGGGTAAATTTTATGTGAATGTATACAAATAAATTTCAAGCCCATTTTTTAGAGATGGGGAAATATAGATTTTTCATTTATTGAGTTAGCATTGTTGGTGATATACCAATCCTCCTTTATCTTGCGTTTAGAATAATTCCTTTCTATATGTACAACTCCAGCTGATGTAGGCTCGGATGTGTGACCAAGTTTGTTTTCATGCTCTAGAAATAGGAATTTGTAATCTGATTGTTTTTAACTCTTCCATAGAGGTATTGGTGTTGGGACATGTTTATTGTGAGACTGGCATGAGATTCTCCAAAGTAAACAGCACTGCAGTTAATTTGGCTGCAAGAAATCTTGTTAATGGTATGGGGCATTTGCCCAGTGGTTATACAGATATAACATTTGGAAAATTCTTATGTTGACATATCATTTTTTTTTTATGAGTACAATAAATCAAACATTTTTTTTTTGTAAATTTTTATTTTAATCAGAAAGCATATTTTAAAAAAATGCAACACACATATAATTAAAAAAATATTTTGAATCCCAATGTATAAAATAATTTATTCAAATAAGTATATTCAATTAGTATGATATGAACTTGCATGTTCTCAGCTAATTTATTCAAATTTGGAATAAATTTCTTGCATTTTAATAGTAATTCAGTTTCACACTTGCATCAGTCAATTTTCTCTGTGTTTAGTTTTAATATAATTTACTGAAGAGAAAAAATGATCATAACTATATGTTGAACCAAAAAGAGTCAAAATTCCAAATGCACATTGCCTGGCATTTGAACAATTAGGTAGAAATGAGTTCCAGTACTTTAATATGATGTTCTGTAGTGTTTCTTCCACAGTTGTTTACATTTTTTTCCTGAGATTTTTGCATCTAGGTATTTTTATTCTCATTTCCCAGAAGCTCCATTTGTAGTTCTATAATAAATATTCCAGAAAAGTTGTGCTGTTTTTTAATTTCAAATTACACTTTAGTGGATGTAATGTAAATTTCACCATCTCCTGATGTTTTCTAAATCTTGAAATCTGCTTCTTAATGAGTTTAACATGAAGGCAATCATTTCAGTGAATAATTTACAATAATTTTTTTTTAGATTTAAACTCGATCTATAATTTCTTAGATTTTCAAAAAATATAAATTCATCTTTGATAATATCTTCCAAAAACACACCCAGTTTCTGCTCAAGTGTAATAACTTCTAATAATTGTAAAGCTGTATTTTTTTTTCTTTGCAACGTCAGATTCAGCTTAGTAAAATGTGTGGTCATATCAAGCTATAAACAAAAATTTTGAATCCATTCTGGATTAGTGAGAAATTGTAAATATTCTACTTTATAATTATTAGAAATAAATAAAATGATCTTTTTTCCCAAGCACTCAACTCTTTTAATGCTTTCCCTCTTGATAATTGTTTTACAGATGAAAAAGTAACTAAATCTTTATATTGATTAGCTACTTTTTCCAACAATACTTCAAAAAATTTAGATCAGATGAAATTGATTATTGGTAGATATAATAATGTCCATTAATTTTTTCAACTTTGATAATAATTGCAAAGATTTTATAACTAAAATTCCTTGTTGCAAAGTACAATGAAATGAAATAATTTTATGAGAAATATGAATTGAGCATAATTTAACAAATCTTATGTTTTTTCTGCAGTCATAATGGGTGCACTATTGATTGTAATGCATACTATATTATCATTATTATTTTTTTCCTTCTGTAAATATGTTAGAAGACTTTTTGAATTATCTTTATCTCTACTATGATCTTTTAATACTGGAAGTTGTGGTGTATTTTGTCATCCTACAATATTGGTCCATATAAGAAATATCAGTTGTTTCATCAACAATGTTGGATAAATTCAGCAGAATTGATATTCATAATTGGCATATTTGTCACCTCTTCAACAATAGTTGTAACTTGTTTTTTTTATAGTTCTGTCAGGGATAAATCTTTATATATATCATTCTTATTTTCCATATTTTTATACAGAATTTTAGATATATTATACTAGCAATGTTTAGAAATTCAACATTAGTAAAGGATTTTCCCACTTTTTCTATTTCCACGATTAACAAAAAATTAACTTCAATGGTATTTGATGAACACTTCATGATGATAAATTTCTTTGCTGAAGTAATGTTTTCTTTTATAATTTTTTCACAGTTTTTCTTTTATTATCATTATTCACTTGAAAATGTTTAATATTACTTGATTTATTATTTTGAAGTCACAAAAGAACAAATGAAATATTTAGTACTTCCACTTCTTTCTATAAATGCAAATTTCTCTGTCTATATTTTATTGAAGTCTACTTTCTTCAGTTTTTTTTCTTGAGTTCATTGTTTTATAAGGGTTATCAAGATTTTGAAGTACTTTAATATAATTATAGACATAAAATATGAACTAAGATACTCTGTCAATGTAATAAAAAATAAATTATGCATAACATAAACTGGCACAACATTCATCCAAGTTCAAATACAGTAATTCTACTGTTCAATTTATATCTCGGGGAATTGCATAGTGTGATATTTCTTATTGCCGTAGTAATAAGGAGGATATGAATATTTTAAATTTAAAACACTCATATGCCAAAATTAATTCACATTATATTCCACAACAACATATACAAGTATGCCATGTGAAATGTCAAACAAATATTTATATCAAGCAGCTATAAGCTATAGACAAAAAGATCAATAGCAAACTTTGCTAATTTTAATATTGATTAGAGAAATCATTTGGTGACTACACCACATTTTTATTTTTTCTTTGATATCTATTTTGATATGCATATTATGACACTACAAAACAACATAACATCAGCAAAATTCCAAAGATTACCCATATTATGGTACCCAGTATGAGGGCACCACTAGATTTATAGCCTAGCACTAGATCGAGAAGATTCGTCAACACAATAATTTCAAGGCATAATCTTATATGGACTATAATAATTATAATTTATGTTCTTACCAAAGGACACAATAATCTGTTAATGTTATAATTAAATTAATAACAAAAGCACTGATCTTTAATAATATTTATTATTTTCATTACTAACTCTGTTCCCAATTCTCCCTTCATAGCACTTCAAACTGACTGAATTTAGTTTTAAGGCAAAATACCAGTGTAAATTTTAACCAATCCATTATCATTTTAATATGGTCCAATTGTTTAACATTTTATACCTTTTCCTGAGGGAAAATTTGCCATCACAAATCCTATAAATGACAATGGCCTAAATTTATTTTGGAGACCCTGACCAAATAGTGGTAAGCTTGGGGGTGATTTACTATTACAGTGAGCTGTATTGTGCTCCACTCCAATGCTCTCTTTTACACATTAAATAATTTTATTTTTATTATTAATGGACAGCATAAGTTTCCAGTTGTTTGCTTATGACTGTTGATTTTTACTTTTACATATATTCATGATTCTGGCATAAGTTTCCAGGTGTTTGCTTATGGGCAGAAATTTTAACTGATCTTTACCCCCCACCCCCAACCCCTGTTTGTCTTTCAAGACTGAGCAGTTAATATTTTGGGAATCTAATTGATATAATTATTTGAATATAATAAAAATCAATGAAAAATATATATAATCAAATGAATAAAACTAAGTAATATAATACCATACCTCCCCTTTTAATTTGATTAAAATAACATGATAAATTCCTATTAAAAATCCTACATTCTATTGTTGAAACTTTTAATGTATAAAACACCCAGTTAATGGAGTCTAGGTTCCTAGCTGACTTCATCCTTTCTGTAGTTGGAAATTACTCGGGTGTGGCTGGGAAATGATTTTTTACCAGAAGTTCTTGATGTCCTCTAGCCAGAGAACATTTTTATAGCAATGGATATTAACCATGTTTTAAAGAAAAAGTTCTGAATACTTCAAACAAAAGAAAACTCTTCAATTTATATGTTTTTTTTTGCGAACAGAATTCACACTGTGTTTTATTTTTAGCTACATTTGTCACTTAAAATTTCTGTTTTTTTATTCCCATGGAATTTTTAATTAATGAAAAAGTTCTGATCAATTAGCACAATAGATAGACTCTATAACAATATTTTTAATTTCAAATACAGTTTGTAGCTTGAGCTTCAACAATAGAGTTAATTGCAAATTTCTTTAATTTTTCCCCAACCCACATTTTTCCAAGATATGCACACAAAAAAACTTTTAAGAGAAAAAACAACTTATATCTCAAGATACTATTTTATCTCAAGTTATAATTAATTTAAATAAATTAAAAGAAAATCTAATGAAATTAAAAAAACAACAACTATAAACTATGGACAGTTTTATTAAATAAAATATATGTATGTATATGAGATGACAGAAAATACTATCTCAGTATATAGGTACATTTTCATGATTACTATATATTAAAAATATATATATTATATGACATTACCAGCATAATGTAATATGCTATATTCCTTTTCAATAATAATTTCTTTATATTAGAAAAGTATTTTGTTGAAATACTATGTGGTGGTCTTCTCCACAGTGACAACAGCAAATTTTTATTTAAAATAAGAGAACCTCATTTTTTCCCCAATAAAATATCACATGCGATTCCAGACTGCCAGTTTTCAATTCCTGATTTAATCATTCCATATTCAGAAAAATTCTGTTTACTGTTTTGGAAATTATTTTTTCTTGATGTCTATAATAATTACTAATTGTTTTTCTGAATCACAGCTAAAATTATTATGCATATGTAACAGTAATAGTTTTTAAAAAACATAAATACAATATTCTCATTGCTAAAGTTACACATAAATAGATAAGCAAACTAAATTGATAATTAAATTTTGAGAATAAGATAAAATGTCTGACACTAGTTAAAGTGGAAATGGTCTGAAATACCTTTGCATATCCTATATCAGGGGTCAGCAAGCGCGACTCATGAGCCAAATATGGCTGGCTCTTTAATCCCAATTTTATTGCTCTTTATCATGATACAGATAAGCATAAACATATTTTTTATTTTCTGTTGTAATTTGTAAATAAATATTTTGATGATTTTTAAAGAGGAAAAATGTGCATTACAATGTTGTTTTTTAAATTCAGCCTTATTATAGAATAGTGATTATTGTATATGATTAATATTTAAATAATAGAAATTTGTGACTAAATCAACTTTTCAAAATAATTTTTTGTTTTTATTTATTTATTTTCAAGAGAATTTTTATTTTCATTGGGATATATACAGATTCTATTATATCATTAATTCATTTGCATAGGTTAGTCCATATGCACAATGAAGCACTTTCTTTACATCATATAACTGAGTACACTTTAGGTGTGAGTAGCATAATCATAGCTCTCATCCTAAAATGAATATTCAATTATATTCACAGCCATTCTGAAATCCATATTTTTCATCTAACATTTTTTCACTTCTTTCCTTACAGTTTTTTAATGGGAGGGAGGAAGTTTAAATAAAATGGCTTTTTGTGTTAAAAAATTTGCCAATCCTTGCCATATTAACCAGTCACATTTAAAAAAAAAAGAGGTTCTATAAATTTGTTCATTTCAGAAACATGTGCTAGCACATTCCAATATATTTCATTTTATTTCTTTAAAAAAGATTGTTAGTTAGTCTTCTAACTCCGTTTTTCTGAATCATGGCTAAAATTATTATACATATTTAACAGAATTGTTTTTTAAAAAAAACAAGCATACATATAGTTTACTCACTACTAAAATTATACATAAATAGATAAGCAAACTAAATTTGTAACTAAAAATTGCAGAATGAGATAAAGATGTTCGACACTTTAGATAAAGTGGAAAAGTTCTGAAACATCTTCTGCATAACCCTATATTAACCAATCACATTTATTGCAGCAATTGTGTTTATTCTATACATTTAAGAAAAAAAGAGATTGTTCTATAATTTGTTTATTCCAGAAACATATGCTATAGCAGACTTCATTATATTAGTTTTAATTTTTCAAAAAGGGGGAGGGGGATATAGTTTTACTATTTATTGGATCTTTAGTAGTTTTAATTCATCAATTTTTATGTCTGTTTGTTAATCACTGAATTTCTACCTTTAAATTTCTGTATTGCGTATGAAACATAAACATTTATTTACATTTATTTTGTTATTTAGCCAAGCCAAAAATACTACATTTTATTTAATTAAGTGACAACAATAATCATTGTTAGAAAACAGTCAAGTTTTTTTTCTTCCAGTAAACTCCAAAATATACTATCATATGTTGAAATTTACCATAAGTAGATCTTAATTTTAATGAACTAACATCAATTTTTTTATCATTTTGTTTGAGGATCAACCTTTTTTTTAAACCTTGTAGTGCTCTAATCTAAGATCTATCTAATACTCTATGTTTATAATTGCTCGTGTAATATCAGTATCTTGTTTATACCAACTATAACATAATTCATAAGAAGCTATTGTTTATGGATTCTTCTAATTTTTTATAACAATTTTTAACTAAATAAAGTATTTGTGATTATTTTTCAGTATGTTATGCAAAAATTTAATAACAGCAGATCATTTCCAATAATTTTGAGGCATAGTTATTTTTACTATTATGTGCATTAAATCTCTTAAGAAAATTCTTTTTCTAATATTCTTGCAATAACAATACCTATCAAGGAGTAAAGCTTTATTTTGTCTGAACTTTTTAATTCCAACATTGGATCATAATCAATAAGCTCATTGTTGACATTAATTTTTATTGCTATTGATACATAGAGAATTTTCACAAATAGTAAGTTATATCCCACAGTGAATCAAACATCATATGCTTTCCTTTCATTCAGTGACCAATTCTTTCAAAAACAACATACCATCATCTATTCTGCAAGATGATTACAGTAAATAAAACTATATCAAAATATTTAAAGCTTCTTACTTACATGCATTGTTGTTTTGAAGATACCACATCACATAGAGTATTAAACATTTTAAATACCCATATAAAAACTTTGAATGGTTTATCTTTATTCTCATCATATTTCAGTCCCTTAAATTAGTTATCTACTAGACATGATAACCAAGGCAGATTTTATAAGATTGTCCATTTGTGTAACACTTTTTTAAAAACACAATTGTGGAAAGACATTTAAATATTTAGGGCTGCCTAAAGATATTATCATTTTCTACATCTATCCCAAATCTAGTTCCAATTGTTCCATAATTATACTGATTCAATATAAAATTATGACTAAAGATTTTCATTTTGCCAAATCGATCATTATTGCTATTTTATTTTTAGTACCAAGGGCTTTGTAAATTCAGTATGCTTATATTCAAAGAATGATGGATTAAATGTAGTATTGTTGTTTCTATAATAATTAAAAGAATGGGATGTCATTGCACAAATAAACAATTCCATTGTCCCTAATTTAGTGTAGAGATGTGATGATAGCCTCTGAAAATCATAATGCTTCAACTGAGTGATTAAAAAAACATGCTCTAGAAAGAGTAATAGACTGTGAGAAAGAGCACACAGTTCATACAAAAAAAGCTTTTCAGAAATATTAACTGACTTTGATGAATCAGTATCAACCTACAAGACATTAGGCATTTTGTTTGTAATGGAAACGAACCCTAAGCCTTGATAAGCCAACTGCGTGCATCTATGCAAGGCATGAATAGGTACTTTTGGTTAGACACTACTTATTGATCATTCGTAAACTCCATATCTGAAAGTCACTTCATTAACCACCGTGTGTATATATACTGCCTTTAATATGTAGAGCATTTCAATTTTAATATTTTTCTCTGGCTATAATTATATTTTATTATTGTTTTTTTTTTTGTCTGTTATTATGAAAGAATTTAAAACCTTCAAAATTAGAGTTAATTATAGTTTAGTTTTGATCTTTTTTTTTATATTATTATTAAAAATATTTTAAAAGTCTGAAAATAAATAATCTACAGCCTCCAACAACAACAAAAAGAAATATATTAGTAATAGTAAGTTTTTGAGATTTATTAATAAATTTGAGGAAGTGTCACCCTCCAATCCTTTCTTATTTCTGTCCTGATTAGAAAAGTTAATTTTATTAACAGCCCGCTTTAACTTGTCTCAAGAAAAAAAAATCGTATGGGTGTGGAGGTGGTTAGTTGAGGAGTGTAGCTCTACCGGAAATTCAAAGTCTTGCTGTGAATGAAAACAAACTGGTTCTTTCTGTCTTTGAATTGCTTGATGAGCCAATCTTACAGGAAGAAGAACCAATTTGTACAAAAATGAATTAGATTAGGTGTGATTCAAAAAAAATTTTTTTTTGCAAAGAATGAGACTTCTGCACTGCCATGCCAAATGGTTCTATTTGATGGAGATACTTTCCGAAGTAAGTAGATTACAAGTTGTGAATTATTATAAAATTCAGTTATAAGTTTGTAAGGTTTCTTATTATATGCGCGTTCGTAAAGTTAAGCGTTCCGTCTAAAGGCAGATGAAATAACTATGCCATAGAGTAGTGCTATGACAAAGTGATGATCTTTGATCATCATCGGTGATGGCTTGTGCATGCTTATCATCCATTATCATTTTATTCTAGCAACTCAATTTTATTATTAAAAATGCACCCTATATCATTAAGATGAATGGCTTAATAATAGCAGTATCATTTTTATACCCAACTAATTAGTAGAAGCGGGATGACTGTAGAGCTATAAGTTTCTTGATAGAATGTGATTGTCACTTTGACCCTCAACTGCCGACTATTTTGTAAATACGATGTATATTTTATATAGATAGTTTATTTTACATCATTAGGAATTAAAGTCTTCTTTAATGAAATAAGTAAAAAAATTAGCGAATTTTATTATTCAAGAGTGCAAAAGACCCTCGAGCATTGGAAATGATACTCGAACCGCAGTCTATGAACCCTGAGTTCCAGAGTCCGCTATTCTGCGACTGCACTAAACTATGTAGGGCTCTTTAATTAAAGATTTGCTCCTAATGGAAATTTATATATATATACAAACACTAAAATGTTTATGTTGCGTGTTATGTTCTCTGTTACATAAGTTTAGATATACACAACAAGACCGTTCAGACTCAGTGCACCTGTCGTGTCTATGACCTGGGGTTCGAATCCAGACCAAGTGAAATTTTTAAAATGCTTAGGATTTTTTTTAAGTAGCTGGCCCATTGCATCTAACCATCTAATCTTGGTCAGTAATGAATATTTAGCCATTCTCAGAGAGTAAAATATAAGATGTGAAAAGCATTCAAACCGTCATTATCCAACAATTGGCAATCCTATTGAGTACTACCTTCTTCATCGTTTCTTTATGAGGGATTGTTGGAGAAGCTTTTTCACTTCAGTGAACTTTTAAAAAAAACTTACATGGACTCAAAAAACTATTTCCCAGTTTATATATATATATATTTAACCCCTCTCTCTTCAAACTACCTAAAGATTCATTAAAATTTATTAAGTATTGGAGCTCTTAAATCGAGAAATTAGAGTATTCTTGGTTTCAATTATATACAATCAAAAAAAAAAAAATGAAAATTAGAAATTAAAATTTAAAAAAAGTTTTAATTTATTATGTTTTAATTTTTTTAGTTCACAGTACATATATTTTTAAATACATATACACTTATTTTTATATGTGTGTTGTACAATTTTTTAAATATGTATTTATAGTATATAACTATGAAGTCTGGCAGTTAAGTTTGTGAACTTATCTCTGTGCGCTTACATTAGCAGCATTATACAATCAACTCGGTAAAGTTTTATAACCATATATATGTTGACATATGTGGCATTCATTATGTTGTTGTGTTTTGTGTGTCATTTTGAGAATGTCAGAGCTTGAATTAGAAGAATGAACAAATATTAAATTTCTTGTTTTAAACTTGGCAAGAGTGGAAGTGAAATCAGGGACATGTTATTATTAGTGTATGGGGCTAATACTATGGAAAAAATGTCAATATATAAGTGGCCAGTAATAAGCAGAATTGACAAATATTACAAAAATTTGTCACATTGTGGATCAAAATTATTGTTTGACTATAAATAGCAATAACAAGAAGCATAGCAGATTCAAGTTAACATCAATAAAATCAGGAAAATCTTAACTGAAAATCTTGTCATGAGGAAAGTAAGTGAAAAATTGCACCAGCCCACAGCCAGTAAACAACTGTTTGTAACACCCTCTCTACTCAACTGATCTGACGTACAATTATTATTATTTTTTTGAAGATAAAGGTAATATTGGAAGAAAGACATATTGATGACATTCAGAGCATCAAGAGTAATACGATAACATCTCTGATGTCCATTCTAGAAAAACAGTTTTAAAATTGCTTTGAAGAGTGACTAGGTTCTGGTGTTGGTACACAGCTGTCCAAGAAGAGCACTTGAAAGTGATAGTCATATTTAGTAGTGAGATATATAGTATTCTTTCTAAGATGAGTTCACAAACAGATCTTGTATATCCATGCTAAGGCCTGTAAATAAATGTGGATATAGCCAAATTACTATATAATAAAAAAAATCTATGGAAATGGAAAGCAGGATAACAAATAAGTAAAGTGCCAAAGCAACAAGGCAAAAACATTTAATCATACGCAGCGGTATTTTGCTATTAATTACTACCATTTATATATAATTAAAATGACTAAATAAGTATAAAAAAAATTTCATAGGAATCTCATCTATTTATTGTATTTATTTATTTATTTATTTATTTATTTATTTATTTATTTATTTATTTATTTATTCATTTATAATAAACAGAATCCTACATTTGTGCATCTCTTTTCTATTTCATAATGATAAATCTGCTAATTATTAGTAATAATACTTGTAGATTTTTTTAGGCTTTTATGCATAATAGAATCAATAAACTATATTTAATTATTTATAAAATCAGAGCACACAGTATTAGCAAAACATTTCTTTGTTAGGCCTTCATGCAACTATTTTTTTTGCCAGCTACTCAACTAGAACATTAATTGAAGAGATTTTATAAATATTGGAAAAATTTAATTTAAGGCACTCCATAAGATTTCAAAAATATGTTGAGAATAAAAGACCAATAGTTCAATTTTCAGTTTGATGAACATGATGCCATTGAATTGGGCTTGTGATGTGATGAATCATAACATTCCTTCTTTAAAAAAAAAGTCTTTTATGATACATTATGACTCTATTTACACCATAAATATTATCTCAAATACCTATTAGTGGAGGAAATATTATTTGCCTTCATTAGTATATGGCTGACAATAGAATACAATGAAGAACTATAAAGTATTGAAATTGTTATGGAAGAAATTAAAAAACAGTATCACAAGATGTCAAATAAACAGATTAAAAGATCAGCATTTGAAATATGGGGATGTTTATGTATAAGATTGGTTTGTATAACCATCAAAAAACTTAATTTATTATCTTTCTGTCTTTGTGTTATTTTTTTTTCTGAACTTAAATAGGCAATACTCATTTATGAGTAGCTGCAAATGATGATGACAATGACATGTAAATAAAATGATAGGTAAATGATTAACTCATACATAATATCATTTGAATAATTAGTAGTTACTAGTCTGATACAGCGAGGTTTAATTAAACCTTTAATTAGATCAATTTTAAATTCTGAAATAATTTTTGCAATTTCTTACAATAGTCTATAAGATCCCAATGCCATAGAACTATTGCTACAAGTCTACGAATGTATAAGTACTGGGGGTCACTATGTTAAAAGTAGCCAAGAGAAAGCAATGTTAAAGCCAGTAATTAATATACATTTTCGAAGGTTAGATATGAATAGTATTATTGGCACACGTTTATATGCGTCTATATCTGAGATAATGCTATTCAAAAATTCTCTTTTTACATATATATTTAAATGTGTGTATGTTTGATAGGTATTAATTTCTTCAATCTTTGTCATCGTTAAAACTTATGTACTGATTTTGTTAGAATGTTTAATGCTACATTAATCTTCTAATGATTGCATTATTTAATGAAAAGCTAGTTAAAACGCTACTGTAATTAGAACAACCCTGATTATCTTCATTCAGTTTTCTATGTTAATTTAGCTCTCTATGCTAATTTAAAGCTCTTGCCCATTTTTAAAAGTAAAATGGTTAACAGAAATAAGATCCATATTTTAAGATAATTAAAAGCGTTTTAAATACAAATATAAATTTTACTATAAAAAATTAATGAATTAATGGAATGTAATTTTTAAAAAGCTTTTTTTTTGTCATTTAAATTTAATGTATTTTGGGATTATTCAAATCTTTTGATAGATATATTTTCATATATGCATATATAGAAGGTGAATAAAATAATTGAAGCGATTATTAATACTTTTAGAATGTAGTGTCTTTTGTATCGAAATAGCATGTGGGATGAATAATAATTAGATTAGTATTAAGCATGCTTCCAAATAGCAGTTCTCTTCAACCCATAAGCTTTAATAGCAATGAATATCAGATGGTAGTGATATGTTATCCTATCCTCAGACAAATTTCTGACTTTTATTTTTCTAAATGAAATATTTGGAGTCAAAGCTGGAATTAATGCACCTGTGCATGCAAGTGGCAGTTACCTTACTTTTTTTATTCAGGACTTCTTAAATTATGGATCATGACTCCACATGATATTGTGTAGCAGAATATGGGTGTTTCAACAAAATTTGACGATAGTAAATGATTTCTAAGCATGCAGTTATTCAAAATTAGTTCAAAATCAAAAAGATTTCTGAACATGCAATGACAAAAATTAATTCAAATCAAATGCAAAATGCATGTTTCTGGTAGTGCTCACCCATGTTACATCTTGCGACTTCACTGCAATTCTGGTTTTTAATACACAACAGGCGCATTGGGCATGTTGTCATGTCACATAGCACCAATGAATGCCACCAGAAACTCTTGGTTCAGATTTGAGACTATTGCTTGTTGTGAATTTTAGTTTTATTGTCCATATAAAGTTTTCTGCTCTTACATAAAGACAATACCGTAATTGTGGAAACGATTTTGTCATTATTCCTCAGCATTTATGTATCAAATTGTCTTATCTTTGGAGTGCATTGTATTAGAATGTTGAATTTTAAAACTTGCTATTATCTTCTTTTACAAGAAAATAAGTATTTAATTGCAATAAGTAATGACAAAAATTCTTTAATAGTATTTTTCCACCATCACCGTTCTATATGTATATATAAATATGAAAATCAGTTTTTTTCAATTAAGCCCAAAGTAATGTAAATTTTATAAACTAAAGTTAGGTTTTAATAAAGAAATTATTAGCAATATTTATTTATATTTTAGGACAGAAATATTTTTGATTGTGGATAAGTAATTAAATTCAATTAGATTGAAATGCTGATAATAATGTGGCAGAATTTTTACTTTAGCAAGTTGAAATATATCTAAATTGACAAGAAAAAGAAAATATATCGCATCATTTTAGCATTATGGATTTATTTCTAACAATCATGATGATGTGGAAAAATCTTTTTGCTTAATTTGTAATTTGGTTGCAGAGAGCATGAAATCAAACCAAAATGACATCTTAATATCAAAGCATGTAGCATATTACAATAAACCAAAAAAATATTTTGAATGAATTTTAATTTTAAAATATATATTTATTACTATTAATGAAAGTGTCTACTTGCATCTTATGAAACTTTTCATTTAATTGCAAAAACTAAAAAGTTCTATGGAATAAGTGATGATCTTGTAATATGTTCTGCTTTAAAATGGCAGAAATAATTGATAGCAAAAAGTATAGGGACAAATTTTATAAAATTTCTTTATTGAATTTTTACTGTATAGAAAGGATTTCTGAAATGAATCACGATCATTTCAAACAGTTTATTACTAGTCTTAAGAGCAGCAAAGTTTGCAATTCCATTAAATAAAGCAATTGGATATTTTTGCAAGGAATAATTGCTCCTTTGCATAAAATATCTTTACGAAAAAAGAAAAAAAAACATTTGAGAAATTACTGTTTTGTCACTATTTGGAAAGGCACACAAGAGGGAAAGATATATAAATCTTAAACATTGATAAATTTTTCACAAATGGTTTTTAAGTAGAAAAAATTACAATGGAGTCTATATAAACGGCACTGGAGTACTAATGAATGAGAATACTAAATTTATAGCAAAAGTTAAAACTACTGGCAATGAAGATATCATTTTTACTCACTGCATGATCCACTAGGAAGCACACTTAGCCAAAAAATATCACCAGAGTTAGATATTGTGGTTTAGTATCCTATCATCTCATCACTAATTTCATTAAAAGTTATGTTCTTAGCAGACATTTGTTTTCAAATCTTTTCAAAAACATGGATTCTGATTGCAAAAGCTTAATCCCATGTGAAGAAGCAAAGTGGCTATCAAGAAGTTGAATATTGAACAAGTTATTAAAGTGGAAAGATTAAAGTTGTTATATTTTTGACTGAGCAGAAATCCGATTTTTTGTTATATATTTTTGAAGATTCAAAGATTTAAATTTGTTGCTTGAAGGGGCGAAAAAAATGTAATATGTTTGTGTTAAAAGATGAAATTAAAAGTTTGATGAAAGAATTTAACATATGAAAAGTTAGAGTAGGAAATGATTCTAGAAATGTTTACACCTGCACATGATTTTTAAATGAAAGTATTTTTCTGAAAGATTTAATAGTAAGAGTTATGAAGCATCATCTTAAGAGTTTGGAAATATAGTTTCAGAAATACGTCCCTTCAAATCTTGAGTATGATAAACTATATATAATTGCAATTAAAAACATCAGTCATCTGCCCCAGAAAGTTCAAGAAGTTATCAGCAACACAAATTTAAAATCCACACTCTAAAAAATTGTTGAATAAATTTAATCTTGAAATTAGAACAGAATGTCCAACATTTTAAAACTGGCTCTACATATTTTTGCAAAATGGCATTCTCTACAACAACTATAAATTTAAAATATTGATCAATTCTGAAAATTGTTGAAGATGTTTTATGTCCTGCAGAATCAAATATCTAATTAAGATTTAATTCTTTATGTAAAAATAAATCAGCATATATATGTCATTATTAAATAATTTTTTTTTGTATTTAATAAATGATATACCAAAAAATTGTTTTAAAATCAATTTTTTTAATGATTTATTATAAAATAAGTGTTTGATTTGTATATCTATTTCATATGTCTATATTCTTGGGACCACAAAAAAATTTCTCAGGCAAAAAAGGATTGCAAATGGAAAAAGTTTAAAAGGTCTTGCTTTCTACTATTTAAGTTTAATAGCATGAAATAAAATAAAAAACTAAAGTTTTGAATCCAATTCTCCTCATTCACTTATTTTTGTAGATTAGTTACCAATTCAATAATTATATGTTTTAGGGTTCTCAGTTTATGTCAATTGCAGACCTCTTCTGTTTTTTTTTTTAGCTTGGAAGGTTAATACCATGACTTTCTCAGCTTACTAAATATGCTGCCAAGAGCATTTCTCTTCACTCTGTTAATAGGTAATGCTACAATCTCTGTACACACTTCAGTTTCTGGCAATGTGATATGCTATAGCTTCTCCTTTATCAAAGTCTGGAATCTCAGCCAGTATGTCCAGAGAAACCTGTTAGGCACCTCTTACCATACACCACCAAAATTTTTTTTATATTCTTCTTTATCATGCTCCATCCCATTTCCACATTATCTTTGTCTACTCTATGGCCTTTATATCTATATCCCTTTATCTTTTTCCAAACACAGCATAAAAAACAAGAACTTACTTTCTGTATAATTTCTTTTTATTTATTCCTCCACAACTTTATTATTTGTACCCTTTTTGCTTGTAAGCATTTACATTTAATTAACAAATACCTAATATTTTCTATATCTTCCTTACATAAGTTGCAGACTAAGTCACTCACATTTCTCCATTTATGGGTATATTTCCTTGTTGCTAATGATCCTGTTCAAACCTTAAACAGTAAACTACTTTCCTTACTATTATCGTAAATTAATTCACATTCAATATTCTGTTTACTTCTATATATTAAACTCTTTTTACTTTCCATACTAGTTCTCCATCTCTCAAACTTTCTATTTTTTTTATTTTGCATCTTCTATCCAATTCTTTGCCATTATAAACTCAACAATTCTCTTAATACAATCATCCCACCTGATAGTCCTGCCATCTGGTGCCAAATTGCTTAATCAAATTTATAGTAGGTAACATTAAAGCAGAGTGTGAAAAAAAACTGCTCTTAAAAGTCAGTTGAGGATGTATTATATGTGAGATTGAATTATATGGAATTTGAACAATGTTTAGAGGATTATTAAATAATTTATCATTGAAATTTTAAATTAAAAGATGTTAAACATTCGTTTGTTCTGTGATTAATTTAAATATTTGTGATTGACCAACTGAGAGATATAACCCAATGTTTGACTACATAGTTATTTGAACTGGATCCTATCATTTAGCAATGGTTTTGTAAAGAAGCAAGATTCAAATAATCACAACTGTGGTGCTTCTTTGTGAAGTAATAATGTTTTATGAGAACAAAATTTGATAAATGTACCCAATTTTGTGATAATTGTAATAAATGATAAAAAATTATAAAAGAAAAACATTTATTGATAATGATTGTAAGAATGTATATAAAATAATATTAAAAGTGTATAATTAGAATAGAAGGTTTTGGAATAGGATAAATAAATTGCTATTGAAAGCAATAAACATCTTAATATTTTTTTTATAAGTTAAACAAGAGATTCACTTTTTGTTTTCTTTTAGTCATGTTTTCTTTTCCTTAGAGTTATTTTAATGTAAAATCTGAAAATCTTTTTTTTTAATTGGATGAGATTGTGAAATTTGATAATACTTATTTCTGAATATTAAAACCACAGTTATCACTCATAAAAGTTCATCTTCCGTATTTAAACAGATAGCTGGTTTGACTTTAATCACTGAATTTCAAGCTATCATATTTTCTCTGTATAATTTATATATATGAAAAACAAATTATTTGAGATGTTTAAAAAAAAATTTGTTAAAAGTAACATGCAAACAATTTTTTAATAATTTATTTATTTAAAATTGTGTTGTATATAGGATAGCACATTTGCCTATCATGACTATGGATGGTCTTTGAGTTCTGGCCTGTTGAATCTCAAAAAAAATTTCCACTTGCAAATATATTATGATTTTCCTTTCAGATATTCAGTATTGGTCAGTAAATGAATATATTATTAGCAAAAAGATAAAGATCGGATTAGTCTGAGTTAATCAGATAATTGCCAGTGATTGATATTCTTTACCATATGGAAAGGAATTGTGATCTTTTGCTGAAGATGTCAATTGATATTGGAGTACCAAAGTGATAGACTGAACATAACAGATTTATTTATTTGGCTGGTGTGTGTTGTATCTTTTTTGCTCCAACTTATAAACATAAATCTCATTTGGATATCGTTTTTGATAGTTTCTTATTGCACACTACTCATTTAACATAAAGTTTAGCAATTCTTATAGTTGAACCAAAGTGATATTATCGAAATATTTTCTTAGTATATTATTTCCATTTATTTTTAACATTTGAACATTTATTGCTCTACTTGGTTTGGTGTATGGTCAAGTGATAGACTTTGAAGTTGATGTTCCATCGATAATGGCCACTTCTATGACTCAAATTTTTTATGAAATCCCCTTAGCATAAATAAATTTATATATATATAATCACATGAGATTAAAAAGATATATTTATAATGAAATCCCCTTAGCATAAATAAATTTATATATATATAATCACATGAGATTAAAAAGATATAATACTAATGTTTTTTTTGTCCCTGCATAATGCTTATGTTAACAAATATTTATATTGTTTTTAACCCAGGGGTATAACTTAATGTCAGATTAGTTTTTTTTTTTCATTTTAAATACAGTATATTATCAGCTAAAATATTCTTTAATAACTATAAATATGATTTCTATTAGTTTTCTCTTAACAACATAATTTTTGTTCTATTCATTATATATGTGGGTTTTTATATATATCATCATCATTGTCAACCATTATCAATCCACTACAGGCTGAAGGTCTAGTTCAATCCTTCTCTGATATCTAGCTTCTCTTCTCCATATCACCACTACACACTATTATTTCATTCATCTATCTCATCTGTGGTCTCTTTCTAGGTCTTTTACTATCTCTTGCAATTGAGTTTAATATTTCAATTGTCCATCTATTATCATTTCTTCTAGTTCAACTCCACTTCAATCTTATGATTTCAGTAACACTTGTTTGTTCTCTTATTCATATATTCCATTTTCAGTCTCTTCTTACTTTTAACATAATCTCTCCATACTTCTTTAAGTGGTCTGAAGTCTAGATATTGCTCTTCTGTTAAGTGTCCACATCTCAGATCGATAAGTAAGAATTGGTAAAACACATTTATTAAAAAACTTCCTTTTCAAACACATGGGCATAATTCCTTTTAATATTAAATTATTTCTACGAAAAGTATTCCAACCAAGTTTAATTCTACGATTAATTTTATCCATTATGTTTCTATCTGTAGTAATAATCTGACCAAGGTATTTGTAGTTATTAACTTTTTCTAACTCATCATTATCAATCTGTATTTTCATTTTTGTTGAAAATCCATTGAACATTACTTTAGACTTTTTAATGTTTACCTTTACTTTTACTTTCTTACTTCCATCTGATAATTCTTGCAACATTTCTTGAAGCTCTGAAGCATTATTTGAAAAAACAACTACATCATCTGCAAAATTCATTTACTTTTATTTCTTTAGCTTCCCACCTTAATTCACAAAATACTTTTAGCAGCATTGCTGTAAAAAGTTTCATCATGTCTTACATCTTCTCAATGTTAACCTTCCTAGTATCATTATGTGATCTTTGTTTTTATAAATATTCTTTAGAATATCACAATATCTTGGGTCTATACCTTGATGTTCCAATGCATTAATCACTGAAGAAATGCTTATAGAATCAAATGCCTTTTCATAATCTACAAATTTAAAGTATAATGGCAACTCATAGTGTTTGGTCCTTTATATAACTTCTCTCAATACTTGGATATAATCAATTGCACTAAAACACTTTTAAATCCACTTTGTTCTTTTTGGTTAATTGAAATCCAAAATTCTCTGTAGACAAGTTGTAATTATCTTGGTAAAAAATTTGTATAAAACTGATAAAAGACTGATAGGTCTGTAATTTGTAATATTTTTTTAAAAATCCTTTCAAACATCTGGAACATCTTTATCATTTAGACATTTGGTATATAGCTTTACCAAATTTTTTTTATATTTGTTCACCTTCTTTTAAGATATCTATTATTCTATCCCTACCTGGAGCTTTCACTTGCATATCTTACTTCTTTATTCAAAATCCTGGGCAATTCAGAAGATATAACACTTGTAGGAGGTATTTGTTCTTTATTACTATGTAATTTTTGATAGAACTCTTTTACTCATTTCATGATGTCACCTCTCTTTTTATTAATAGTTCCGTCTTTTTTTTCTTGTTGCAGATATATGTTTTATACCAATCTCAAAATGTTGTTTTATACTCTTGAGACTTTTATTTTCTTCTATAGCTTTCCTTGCTAGTTCACAATTATACTTTTTTATATAATTATCAACTCTTTTTTTCACTATTTTACAAAAATTCAAGACATTAATATTCCTTCTTAATGCATCATTTTATATATTTTCATATTCATTCTTTTTATAAATTTTTTAATCTCAATAGAAATTTTGTTAGCCAATTGCTGCTTTTTTCTACCAGCTATCTTTGTTGCAGTTTTTAAAAGGATATCAGTTATTTTCCTATTAATTTTATTCAAATCTGAACCATGTTTAAAATTGCTAATATTTGAAAACAATTTGCAAGTTCTAATTTAAATTTATTTGAATGTTTCTGAAGATTAGGAATATCAACCGTGAATATTGTTTTTCTAATAACTTTTTTCTACTAAGTTTTGCATTAACTTGTATTTTACATCTCACTCATCGATGATCACTTTCTGTGTTCAATTTATTCAGAACATTACAATATTGAAATATATATTTCTGTTAGTCAAAATATAATCCAATTCTGATGGACATTTATTTGGATGTTTTCATGTCCATTTTCTTTTAACATTTTTCTCAAAAAAAAAAATTCATAATACATAGTTTTTGTTCTTTTTCTGAAAACTCCACAAGTCTATGTCCTCTTTCATTACCATTATCATAACCAAATTTCCCTATGGCAATTTCATCTTTCAATTGTTTACCAATTCTAGCATTAAAATCTCTTATTATAATTTTAAAATGCTGTTTGATCAAAAGCCTTTTGTACATCCATATAAAAATCTTTTACTTCTTCATCACTATGAGAACTTGTTGGGGTATAAACCTGAATTATCTGCATTTGGTATCTGCTATTAAATTGAATAACTAATCTTGTTAGTCTATCCAATATACCATCAATCTCTACAATATTATTTTTCCACTTTTTATTTATAGTAAATCCTATTCCATTTGCACTTCCAATATTTGTGCCTTTGTAGTAGAGTACATGCTCATTTTTTAAATCAATATCTCTTCATTTTTTCTTCTAACTTCACAAAGTCCAGCAATGTCCCATTTAATACTCTAGTTCTTTCTCTAATTCTTGAAATCTTCATTTACTTGAAAGTGATCTGCAGTTATAAAGTACCTAAATAAAAGGGCAACATCAAATGGCAGCCTGGGTCCACAATCAGGGAATTTTTAGCAGCCTCCTGAGAATAAGGGCCATCATTTATTTTTGTCTATATATAGAATTGTTTTTATTCAAATCATATGAAAAACCTCTAATTGTTATTAAAAATCTTTCTATTCTCAGATGTTGGCTTCATACATATGAATTTCTTATAAAAAAAATTTTGGTTACTGACATTAAAAGTACACATTTTATAATAAGCTAATGGTTTGTTGCTCAGGAAATAAAAAATATTTGGAGTAACAGAAGTGACAGGTTGAGCTTCCATTCAATAATCTATAGATCTTAATTCTGTCATTACTATTACCATTCCGTGCCATTTTTGAAATTGAAACTTCTCTTGAATCAATTAAATATGTAATGGATTTTTAACACAAATAATAACCATGTAAAGCAAAAAAATCTTATTTTGTTTTTTCAATTATCATTAAATAAATGAAAGGCAGATCAAGAATTCTTTAAATTGATTAATTCTCAAGTTATTTTTTTTTTTTTTTAACATTGAACCAATAAATATTTCACACTTTTCTTGACTAAAAAATAAACAAATACCTTATTAGTATTTTAAATTTAAAATCACTCGTTTTCTATTCCAGACTGTTTACTGAAAAAATATAATGAGACAAAATCATTGTTTGAAAGGGTTAACCTTTTCAGTTCTGCTAGGTTCAAGTTTTATCATTCATATTTTAGTAATAACAATATATGTGTGCATAGGTAAAATAATTAATTGGAGTCACTCATAAAGGAATATTGAAAGAGGAGGCAATATTCGCCATATTTTCCAATTATCAGATGATTAAAAAGTGAGTATTCTTATTGTATTTTATAGGAATAACTTCATGTCATTTATTAACCAATATTGTATACTGGTTAGCTAGATAGAAAATATCTAAATCTGTCCGAACATTCTTTCTAGTTTACTTGGCCCACATTCAAATGTAGGCCATAGGTATGTTGCTTTATGCGGTTTTTCTACATGTATGTTTATATAATATGAATATATTGTTTTATATTATAGCATTAAAGTTGTTGCAATTACACATCTATTTAAAGAAATATTAGGCAGTCTAAACAGGTCTGACAAGCTTGTCATCTCAATTCATAATATTAGAAGTTTAACTTGCTGGAACTAAGTTTAATTGCACTTTTTTTTCTGCTATATTAGCCTACAACTAAAACTAAGTTCATTACTAATTTCAATATTGTCAATTAATTACAAACTTAGTTACTCACTAAAAATAAGGCAGGCTTACATGAGATTTACTCTTTTGGTTAACCTTCAAATGAGCCATGCTTCGAAAATTTTATATCTTAAAATTTAGTAGCAATTAAAGATTAAAGTAAATAAATAAATGCATGACTTTATTAATATTTGGTTATTTTTAATTATATATACTACATATATCTTCATTATAGATTTATTTAATTATGGAAATTGTTTAATATTGTTTTGAAATATTATACAGTGTTTATTTATGATTGTGCTGTTAATGAAGAAACAGTTCTGATTTTTTCATTGTAATACAAATATTTAAAACATTTAAACAAGCAAGTATATCTCTATCTTAATTGTGAAATATCCCTTTATGCAAGGATTTGCTTTAGCAATCATTATCAATGTATAATCACTACTTTGATTTACAATGGATTATTTGCATTTACAAACTGCCATTTTGAAAACCACCATTGAAAATATGGTAATCATGTAAGATTGGTGACATCATAGAATAAGTTATTATTCTAAAAATGTGCAATATAGTACAGAGTTTGTTTATTATATAGTATACAATAATATGTTTTGATCATTGACTAATGAGATGTAAGATACATGTTAATGCTAAACTAGAGAGACAAAAATTTATTTAAAAAAAAACAATATTCACAATTTATATTCCTAATCTTCAGAAACATTCTAGTGAATTTAAATTAGTACTTTCAAGTCATTTTCAAATATTAGCAGATTTTGAACATGATTCAGATTTGAATGAAATTAATAGGAAAATAACTGATATGCTTTTAAAAACTGCAAGAAAGATAGCTGGTAGAAAAAAGCAATACTAGTAAAATTTCTACTGAAACTAGAGAATTTATAAAGAAAAGAATGAATATGAAAACATATGGAAACGATGCATTAATAATTGAATATCTTGAATTTTGTAAAATGGTATAAAAAAGAGTTGATAATGATATAAGAAAGTATAACTGTGAATTAGTAAGGAAAGCTGTAGAAGAGAATAAAAGTCTCAAGAGTGCATTTTAGTATTGGTAGGAATATATCTGCAATAAGATAAAAAGATGGAACTATTATTAAAAAGAGATGACATCATAAAATGGGTAAACAAGTTTTATTAATAATCATATAGTATTAAGCAGCAAGTACTTCCTACAACTCTTATATATTCTAAATTGCTCCAGATTTTAAATAAAGAAGTGAGACATGCAATTAAATTTATAAAGAAGGGAAAAGCTCCAGATAATGATGAAATTTTAATCAATATTTTAAAAGAAACAGGTGAAGAAATAGAAAAATTTTGGCAAAGTTATATACCAAATGTCTAAATGATAAAGATATACCAGATGATTTGAAGAATACAATATTAATATTTAAAAAAGATGATGAAAAGATATTAGAAAATACAGACTTATCATTCATTTATCAGTTTTATACAAATTTTTTTGCAAGATAATTACAACTTATCTACAGAGAACTTTGGATTTCAACCAACCAAAAGAACAAGTTGGAGTTGAAAGTGTTTGTAGATAGTGGATTATATCCAAGTATTGAGAGAAGTTATAAAAAGGACCAATAAATATGAGTAGCATTATGTTTTGGATTTGTAGATTATGAAAAGGCAGTTGATTCTATAAGTATCTTCAGTGGTTAAAGTATTGGATCATCAAGATATAGACCCAGTATATTGTGATATTCTGAAGAATATTTATAAAAATACAACAGCAACAATTAGATTGCATAATGATACTAGGAAGATTAACATTGAGAAAGGTGTAAAACAGGGTGATTCTATATCACAAAACTTTTTACGGTAGTGCTGCTAGAAATATTTTGTGGATTAAAGTGAAAAGCTAAAGGAATGAAAGTAAATGGAGATTATTTAAGTCATCTAGATTTTGCAGATGATGTAGTTGTTTTTTCAATAATGCTTCAGAGCTTCAGGAAATGTTGCAAGAGTTATCAGAAGAAAGTAGGACTAAAGATAAACTTTAAAAAGGCTAAAATAATGTTCAATAGATTTTCTCAAAAGATGAAAATAGAGATTGATAATGATGTGTTAGAAGAAGTTAACAACTACAAATACATTGGTCAGATTATTACTACAGATGGAACACATAATGAATGAATTTAATCATAGAATTAAATCTGGTTAGAGTGCTTTTGGTAGAAATAACTTATTTAAATGAAATATGCCTAAACAACATATGCCTATGTGTTTGAAAATGAAGATTTTTAATAAATGTGTTTGACCAGTCCCTACTTATCGATCTGAGACTTGTATACTTAATAGAAGAGCAATATAGATCCTTCAGATCACTCAAAAGAAATTTGGAGATATATATGTTAGGTGTAAAAAGAAAAGATTAAAAATGCAATAGATGAAGAGAACAAACAGGTGTTACTGACATTATTGAATGAATTAAAAGACTGGAGTTGGGCTGGATATATTTTTAGAAGAGATGATAATAGATGGACAATTGAAATATTAAACTGGATTGCAAGAGATTGTAAAAGACCTAGCAAGATCGCATGTGAGGTGGGTAGATGAAATAAAGTGTAAAAATAATGCATATTCATACAAAGTCTTTGCAAGATGATCAATGCTTTAATTTATGCTGTAACCAAAGAAGATGTTCATTGTTAATGACAGAAGAAGCAAAAAATAAATTAAACTGCCAGTTTTATTTAATACAATAATTAAAAACATACTTTGATCATGTTCAACAACAAAGTGTGTTAATATTAAATTTTAAAATGTGTATTATTTAGCTAAAATATATTCATTCAATCAATTTTTAATAATTATATTTATAAAGTTGTAATAATTATATTTATAAAGCACATACTCGTTACTTTTAAAATAATATATATTAAGGCTACAACCATAAAAGTATGCACCTGAAAAAATGACAGTAGGGACTTCTGCAAATTTTTAACACAAGATTTATTTAAATACAAGATTTGCAGAGGTCTCTACTGTTGTTCAATCAACTTTTGTGGATTAAAATTCCTACATATATTATTTTGCCTGCAGAAAAAATACTATCATTGTAATTGTAAAAATACAGTCATCATAAAGTTGTTTTGAGAGAAAATCTTTTTGTGCATTATGCAACTAATAATCAACTTAATATGATCAAAGATTACCAAATGTAAATGTAAAATACCATTTAGTTGCTCAATATTTAATTAATAATCTTGTGATTTGTTTCAAACATATACAATATAATAATGCTTTTATTGTAAACATAAAAAATGCAGTATCAGCAAAATAAAATATTAATCATTTGCATTGTGAAAACTATATCAATCAATTGTGCATTATATTTCTTTATTTAATTTTGCTATATTTATGGAAAATCAGTGAATTCTTAACTGCTGCTTTTAAAATAATAACATCATTGCAAAAAAAATTCAAAGTTTTATTGGTTAGATATTACAGAAATAGATAACTTTGATAGGGAAACATAAAATGCACCAAAAATAAATTTAGAATATACATTGTTGTTGTTTATTTTTTAAATGCTTTAATTTAATGAATCATGATTCAGGAATTTTCTTGCTACATAAGAACCAAAATGGCAAACTATTATTGAAAAAATTATATATATATATATTAAAAGTTATAGCTACAGAAATGTTTTATATAGATTTTTTTTTTAAATAATAATATGCTTAGTAAAATGTTTATTCATTAATTAATACTTTTTTTCAATTTAAGGTTTATTTTTTTTAATTGTATTTTATATATTTTGAATTTAAAGTAATGATTAATTTTTTTCTTCAAGATTTTGAGTTATGAAATATTTTGGAAACAGTGGAAGTATTCTTAACATTATATCTCCAAAACATGACAACTCTTTTATTAAAAAAAAAAAAAAAACACCTTACACATAAATTATTAAATTGCCTTTTTTTCTTGTGATATATATATTTCACAAGGCTGTTTTTAGTCTCACAATTCAAATTCAATTTTGGTTTATTGCATACTAAATTTTATTTGAAAGATATAACTATTTAAATGAACTTTGACCTCATGCTTTTTATTGCCAAATTAAAACCTAGCATTTGTCAATGTTTATATAATGCAGCTCTTGATAACGATGCCAAATTCTTATACTTGAGATATAATTGAAACTTAAATAGAGGCATTTAAATAAATTATTTCATATGAAGTCTTATTTTTTTTGTTCTTTAAGATAAATTTTGTTATAACAACAATCATTTAAAATATCATTGATCACAAATTATAAAAATCATATTCGTTATTTCTTCTTATTTGTCACTCTATGATATATGTATTTTCAAAATTTTAGATTTAATCAAAGTGAATGCCCTGGTCCAAATAAAATGTTTGTACATGATAAACATAAACAAAATTTAAGAATTCTCTTCATTACTATCTTAAAAAAAATTATTGGCATAGAATTTTGTACAAATATGAACTTATCAGACACTGCAAATAAAGACCATTTATTATTTAAAAAAAAGTCACATGGCATAAGCTTATACAATGTTTATGAACAATTATTTATTTCATCCAACTCTGCCATCTGTCATAAGCTTGACTAATTATTAGATACCAGATATAATACTTATTAAATCACTATCTAGTACTGTCTTATTTATATCTTCACACTAGTTTCTGATTTATGTATTCCTCATATGTGAGGTATTTTGATTTTAGAACTAATTTAAGAATATCAATACGACAGCACTGAGTAGAAATATAACAACTACGTCAGCCATCTGTTGATTATTAACATTATATGTATAAACTATAAATAAATAAACAAATCAAAATAAAATACATAACAAACTTTAAAACCATAGAAATACATATATTTTTTATATAAATAAATTTTTTAAAATATTTTTTTAATTCTCTTTCCCCATTTTGTTTTTTCACATTTATAATTTTTCATTTATAATAATTTTTAAATCTTCCAATTATCTAATAATGCCCATTTTCCACATAATTCTGCTGGATTTTTCCCTGAATGTACAACGTTTTATAACATATTCTTTTATGATAATATTTAACATATTTTATAACTCGGAATATTCTCATTTTCCATTTTATTACTAGTATCTAAATTATGTATATATGGTCCTGATCCAATATCTTTCCTATTAATTGGATATTTTATATGTGTTTGAGTTTTATGTGTTTAGGCATTGTAAAAGTTTTTGAATGTTATTATGTACAGAATTTTAAATTTTAAATCTGAAGAAGAAATATTATATAAGTAATATATGAACATTTTTATATTCAAATTTAAATGAAATTAATTTTACTGGTTTTAAAAAGTTATGGAATATTTAGAAGAAAATTGAAGGATTGAAATACTAATTATCATTTTTAAATAAATATAAAGAAAGTGGAATTAATAACATGAAAATTAGTAAAAAATAAAGGTCTATGTAATAAAATTCAAGTGACAATTTTAAATTGGTTTTTAAGAGAAAAATGTACTGAAATTAATTATAATATTAAAAAATATAATAGTAAAATTTGTGTATTAAAAAGAATATATCTGACATTTTATTTGAATATATAAAGATTGGTTTGTTGGGGTCAAGAAATAGTCTTTGGTAGAAATATGATAATAAATGGAAACATTTACATTCTAAGGAAGAAAAACTTAAAAGATGGGATTGGTTAATATATCGACAATAAGTGAATGGAATAAAGAATAAGAAATTAATTAATTTGATAATGAACTATCACGGATTCCATTTGTAAATACTGATGTTTAAAAGGCAATTATTGTGTGCATGGAAGCAGCAGATATAAAGAGTGATTTAAAAATTGAATTATAATCAAAAATTAATGGTGTTATTAATAAAGGAATTAAATATAATAAGGAATGAAAAGAAAAATCGATAATACATAAAATTGTTGAGAAGATAAATAAATAAAGTTTAATAGTGACAAGTGAGGATAAAGGTTCAAGATCTGTGATTTTAAATGAGTTCAATTGTGAAAGAATAATATGTGAAGATATGATTAAACAAGGATGTAAAAAATTAGGTAAAGATCCTGGAATAAGTATAAATTATTGTTGACTATATGAAAATGAAAAATTTAATTAATTAGATAGAATAGAATATAAGTGGTTATATTCTACAAGTCTTGAGTATTTGTGTATAATAGGAAAAGTTAAGACACATAAAGAGAATATGTCAATAAGAATACTTAAATGTTTAATAATTTGTTATATAAAAAGATTGTAGAAGTACTCCAGTTTGGAAAGTATTATATAAAAAATTCTGAAGAAATTGTTAATAGATTAAATAAAATTAAACAGAAATAGAATGATTGCATTTTTTTATATTTAAAAAATGTATCAAAGTATACCTGGAAAAGAAAGTATAGAAATTGTTATGGATAAATTGAAAGTAAGTAATGTTTTATCAGAGGATTGGATATATATTATTTATGAAATGGTATATGAGGCTTTGTATTTTAAATATAAGGAAGAGTTTTGGAGTATAGAAAAGGGATGGGTTATGGGTTGTTCAATAAGTGGGATATTATCATCAGTGGTTGCAAGTAATATAGAGGAAAATTCAGTAGATGGATTTATAAAAAGTAAAGAGATTTATAATATTGTAGATGTGTAGATGATATTATTATTATTGGAAATAGAAGTATTGATAAGTAAAAATGAATTGAATAATGATAGATATAAAATTAGGTTTACAATGAAGAAAAAGATAAACGGATTAAAATTTTTGTGGAAAGAGGAATGATGAATGAATTAGTGGTTAAGCATATTAAAGATAAAAATGTTAGGGATTCAAGTGATCCAAAGTCATCTCAACCATGGTGTCAAAAAGTAGAGGTTTTAATGGGATTTAAGTTAAAAATTGATAAATTTAGATTAAATAAGAAAGACGTCTGAACAAAAATTAGAAATAGAGAATGATTATGTTAAAGTAGGGTATAAAAAAAGGTAATTAGAAACATTTTTGTGAATAAAAATATAAATAATAGAAATAAGTATGTTGGAGTAAATATAAAGATTGTATTTGGGTGTCTTCAATATTCAAGAAATGTATATAAAAAGTTAGTTAGAGAAAAATTATCAGATAGTGTAAGAATAGCTTGCAGAAATAGTAAGTCTTTGAATAGATGGTTATGTAATAAAGATGAATGGTATGAATAGTAAGGTAAAGGTGGTTTATAAAATTGGATGTGAAAATTGTAATGAGGTATATATAGGACAGATAGGAAGAACAATAAGTGATAGAGGGAAAGAGCATGATAGAGCAATCAATAAGAACTGGTCATAAAATAGAATGTGAAAAGAATATTTAAGTTAGAAAATGTTAAATATTATTGTAAAAGAATATAGTATGAAACTTTGTATATTCAGAATAATTTAGCTAGATGTACTAATATAGGTAAAGATCCAGCAAAATCAGATGGAAAATGGATATTATTAGATAATTGGAAGATTTAATAATTATTGTAAAATTATAAATAGAAATTTTAAAAAATTACAAATATATGTATTTCTATGGTTTTAAAGTTTGTTATGAATTTTTATTTTTATTTATTTATATATTTATTTATACATTATGTATAATGTTAATAATATTGTTTAAGGTGAATAATGTCCAATAGGTGGAGTAATGTAATTAATTGGTCATGTAATATATAAAACTGTATCTTGAAAAGGTCTTACTAAAAGATTAAAGACAGTTTGATAATTAAATAATTATATTTAGATGTTTATTTTAATCTTATTTAGATTGATTATTGTATTAAAAGCAAACATGTTTGTCAGTTATTTTGTCATTTTGGGTAGATTAGTATTCATATAAGTAATAAATGTATAATTTATAAGATGAGAGTATGATTAGTTTTATAAAAAAAAATTTTCTGTCATTTTCTTTTTCCAATCTCCTGCCCTGAATAATCTTATTAACAATTCAAAAGACAAGTTGCCCCCAGAGCAGAATTCCCAAGTTGTACACAAAATTATATGCAACAACACAAACTACCACACAGTTTATTTCAGGAAATCATCTGCCAAACGGTTTATGAGAATCGCACAGCACATATATCAGTACAATCAAATTAAATATACTGAGGTCATATCCATTTTTCTTGAACACAAGTCTAAATATGGACATAGCTTTGCACGTATATCTGCTAGCATTGTCTGCTCAGAATGAAACAATGCTAAATGTAAAGTTAAAGAAGCCTGGCATATAGCCAACAATATACATGCAATCAACAAAAAAGAATTCTGCATTCTCTTATCAAAAAGTGCCTCATTTAAATTAACTTATTCACATCCTATTCAAATTTTGTGTAAATCACCATTCTTATTTTTTTTTATTTATAAAAGTAACAAGCTTCTATTGCTATGAATTCAACTACCAGGTAGTCAAAAGCATGCTTAGCATATCATGCTGTTAAAAGTATCAAACCAAGCTTTTCCTTATATACATTTTGTATGTATTTATGAAATAAACATTTTATTGTCATTGAAGATATTTTGCCATTTTTTTTCTTTAACAAATTCTATTTCTTTGATTCCAGTCTGTTGCCTAGTATAAGTTTGAATAGTCAATAGATGCTAGAAAATAGTATTTAAAAATATTTTTCCAGTACTGTCCTATTCATATCTCCAGATTAGTTTTTACCTTATGACTTCCATCTTTGAATAGTTTGGATCTGAATCTAGTGCATCTTTCCAATGGCCATCATTTACTTACTTTTTCAGGATGAAACTACTAGCTTCAAATTCTAAAAGATTTGTCTTGAATCAAAGCCTGAAACCTATTCTGTATCTATACATTTTTGTGTTCTTAGTATTAATTATGCAAGAAAGTTGACATAAATGAGTTGTAACCAAATTACAGAATAAAATTTTCTATATTTTTATAAATAAATAAAAAAGTTGACGTAAATACAAAATATTAAGATTTTTTTAAATTTTAAGCCAGTAGTTTGTTAGGGGGGAAAGGGGGATGGGTATGACTGTTGGAGGAAAAATACATTGATTTAAAAGTGTAAGTGCTCTAGGTCAGGATCCAAAACTCTCCTTCCTTGATGAAAGCAATAAACTAGAAACTAGTCTGGGAATATAATTTTGGACAGTACTGAATATGGATTTATTAAAGATTAGACATCTAATGATTATTTAAAATTATACTAGACAGCAAGATTTAAATAGGAAAAGTAGAATTTACTATTAAAAGATATTTTGCAAGATGGAACCCTGATATATATATATATATATTAATTTACCATATAACAAAAATTATTGCAATTTTGTGTTTAAACTCATTATAAAATCATGATTTTCATATATATTGATAATCACATGCAAAGCCGTGTATTAGTAATTTTTTTTGTTTACTGTGTTTTGTCTATTCTTATATAATATTGGAGATTTATGGAGATGATAACCTTTTGACCTATCTTCAGTTTTTATACGTAAAATACAATTTTACTTTAAGGCAAATAAATTATGGTTTTTCCTTTTCCCTGGATGTATAATCTACGACCGTTTCTATTTAATTTAATTCTGCCTCTAAGCGAAAGTACTGTCACTCCTTGAGAATTGTTTTTTCTTTTTCGATTTGTTGATAATGTTTAAATGATGAAATGTGAGTATTTGCATAAAGGTGTGTGTGCCAAAATGTAAATTATATGTATGTTTTTGTGTCAAAATCTGCATATACATGAAAATTTTGTAATTTTTCTTACGTAGTGTTAATTGGAAAATTGATAATTGAAAGAAAAATATATAAATTTATAGTTTTTTTTTAAGTTTTTATTTAAAGATAATCAGTCTTTCAGTAAATCTACCATTAGTTAATAGATCCAATATATAGAACACTGTTTAAATTATTATTTGCAATATAACTAAATCGGAACATATACATTTCAATTTGTTACATTTTCATTTACCATTGTCAAACTCCCTCCACTCACAACTTTGACGCCATCCATTTCAGATAAATACACCAATGATTATTACCAATCATTTTCGAAACTAGAGATTATCCCTAGCACAGATATAAACTTTAAATCTCAGTTAAAGATTAATATATCTGATTTTTTAAAATTTACATACAAGGAGTTATTCACCTTTCTCTGTCCCATATGTAATATCTTTATAGATATAATAAACATCTCCACACTTCCCCAATTCTTTTCAAATTCATATCAATAAAGATATAATAAAAGACAAATGACCCCCAAGATGCAGCTCCACATCAATTACTTAATTCTTTCAATGCTGTCAGTGGTATTTGTTTATTCTTTCATCCGTATGTTTCATTTTTGATCTTTTATTATTCCTAACATACATCTTTCTATACTTGTTAAATGGTCTCAAGTCGCTGAATTGCTCTTCTGTTAAATGTCCAAATCTCAGGTCCATAATGAATAACTGGTAAATCACATATGTTAAAAATTTTCCTTTTCAAGAGACATAGGCATATTTTATTTTAATATTGAATTATTTCTGCCAAATGCAATTCATTTAAGTTAATTCTATGATTAATTTCATTCATTATGTTTTCATCTGAATTAACAATCTACCAAGGTACTTGTAGTTGTTAACTTCTTCTAATTCATTATCATCAATCTTTATTTTCATCTGAGAAAATCTATTGAACATTACTTCAGTCTTTTTAGTCTTTTATTTAATCCTACTGTCTTAATTTTTATCTGTTAACTCATGCAATATTTCCTGAAGTTCTGATCATTATTTGTAAATATAACCATATCATCTGCAAAATCAAAATATCTTAAATAATTTACTTTTACTCCCTTAGCTTTCCATTTTAAATCATAAAATATTTCTTGTAAAAAGTTTTAGTGATATGGAATCACCCTGTTACCCACCCTTCTCAGTGTTTATCATTTTAATATCACCAAACAATCTAATCATTGCTGTTGCATTTTGTTAAATATTCTTCAATATATTTTCAATATTCCGAATCTATATCTTGATGATTCACTGCTTTAATTACCATAGAAATGCTTACTGAATCAAGTGCCTTTTAATAATCTACAAATCCAAAGCATAATGGCAACTCATACTTATTGGTTTTTTTTATTATATAACTTTTCTCTTTATTTGGATGTGATCCATTATACTAAAACCCCTTTTTAAATTCACCTTGTTCTTTTGGTTGCTTATGATCTAAAATTTGCTATATACTAGTTGTAATTATCTTGGTAAATTTGTATAGAAATGATAGAAGACTGATATGTTTGTAATTTCTAATATCTTCTCTATTATCTTTCTTAGATATCAATATTATTATTGCATTTTTCCAATCATCGTGTACATCTTTATCATTTAGACATTTAGTATATAACTTTGCCAACATTTTTTTTTATTTTTCACTGAATTTTTTATCTTGCTTGGAGCTTTTCCCTTCTTCATAGATTTAATTGCATACCTCACTTCTTCATTTAAATTGCTGGGCAATTCAAAAACTGTAATAACTACAGGGAATATTTTATTCTTTATTAATACAAATTATTTATAAAATTCTTGTCATTTCTAATGACGAATGAAATTCAATAAATATAATTTTTATTTTTATGAGTTTATTAATTAGCATTATGTCAGGCTTTGGCTTTTATCTGAACTAAAAGATTACTTCTTTTAAGTATAGCAATAGAGATTTAGAATTATTCTTCTGTATTTCCAGTCCTTCTAACTATGACCTTATGTACTAAATATTTGTTTTGATAATGTGAGAAATATTCAACATATCAAACCAATGATCATGTGAAACCAGTTATAGATATTTACATCACATGATCACCATCTCATACATGCACATAATTGTTGTAAACAAAGCAAAACTCTCCATACAGTAGTGCCACCCTGTGCTAACCAGAGTAATCAATGGATGCCAGAAGGCTTGTGCATAAAATCCCTACCTAGTGCCTACTCATCCAATATCCCCAGACTAGTTTCTGGCCACTGATGATGGGCCATAAGCCAGAAACTAGTCTCGGGATATTGGATGAGTAGGCACTAGATAGGGATTTTATACACAAGCCTTCTGGCATCCATTGATTACTCTGGTTAGCACAGGGTGGCACTACTGTATGGAGAGTTTTGCCTTTGTTTATAGATATTTGTTTGACTACTATTTAATTGCCATAGATTGCTTTTATCTCACTTCAAGTAATGCATTAACTTGTTTGATTTAATTTAACATTGTTTTATTTAATGACAAATAAAGACATATATGATCCAACTTTTAATCTGTATTAATTGGATATTTTTTTCATCATAATCAGCCAAGCAAGAGGTTTTTTTAGAACTATTGTTTAATTTGCAAATTTCAAATTAAAAAAAAAAGGTAATGCTAATGGCTTTATTGCTCAAGAGTTCATAAGAAGTTTGAGTGCCAGAACTACTGTGAGTACCAGAATTGATCCTGGGACTTCCTGATCCTAAGTCGGATGCTCACTGTGGGGGGGGGGATCACATGATAAAGATGTATAAAAAAGAATGTAGCTCATTGAAGACATGCAAAGTTGGATTGACAAATTGTCAAAGACTTTTTTGAAATGAGAATTAACAAATATATAGAGCATTAGTACAAATGTTTCACCTTGAACAGCAGATAGTTGATTTTTCTATTTTGTTGTAATTATTGTTTTAGATTTTTTTTATCTACCTGAATTATTAATGGAACTATTTTAGAATTATAAGTAATATTATCAGTGATGAATAGAAAATCCAGCAAAACAAGTAAATGTAAAATTTAAATTGTTACTTCCTGTAGAATATTTAACTGTTTAAAGTTTTTTTCTTCTAATAGTTATCTTTTAAAGCGGGCGCTTTGTATCAAAAATCCATTTAAGAATTGAAGTAATAAGTAATTTTGAAATTTTTCATCTATACAAAAAAACCTTAAATTGATACACACAAAATTTTTAAGGACAATCATTGTTTGGTCAAGCAACATACTGTTTAATATGTATTATGAGATCAATTTTTAGTTATGACTCTAACTTTCATCATGACTGGAGAGGGAGTCATGTGCACAATGCACAACCCTGTAATTGTGTTAGGATCTTTTTCTTAGCTGAATTTATAGAGTGGTTGTGATATTTGTCATTGTAACTTATATTAGTTATGTATTGTTCTTAACATTATGTGGGCTTATTTGATTATTATTTTATATGTTTTTGTAATTAATTTTTTCAATAGTATTCATATTGTTTATTATTGTTATTGTTAATATTGCTTTTATTACCTTATGTTAGAATTTACTAATATTATTTTCATCGTACTTCATCATGATTTTATTGTATTTACAGTATTGCTATGTCTAGCCAAAATACAAGTATAATAGACTTATTTTACATAAGATGGTGGTTTCTGTTCTTAAATCTTTTTTGCAATAACATGCATATAAAAATTTAGATCATAATGTGGAACTGTATTGCAAGTGTTGGCAAGTTTAAGGATCTTTTGGAACTTCATCTAAAAGCAAATCAATATATTAAATTTAGAAATCTGAATAAGTATCTACTGTGATCTGATTTATTATTTTACATTGGATGGTAGTTTATGAATTTACAGTAAGAAATATTAAAATCATATTTTATTTATTTATGAATATTCTAATAGCATTTGTTATTTTGTTCAATTAAATTTTTTGGATTTATTAATAATAGGAGATTTAGAAGATAAGATATTATGATTAATAAAAGTTGTAATGTAATAAGAATATTTTATAAGAGTTTAATAAGAAAGAATGTGATTTTATTTCTTTACTATTTAAAACCTTTATTTATAGAGTTTTAAACAGAAATTATAATATATTTGTTAATAAGAAAATAACATGGAAGAAGGGTGTTACTTTAAATTATTAATTAAGTAATTGAATACTTTATTGTTCAGGAGTTTATAAGAAGTTTGAGCATCAAAACTGACAATCTGGAGCCATGAATCATATGGATCTTAAGCTCTGGTATCAGGCATTCTACCACTACATAAATCTCACATTAAATACTGCTAAGAAAGTTAATAGGAATACCATTTTCTTTGTTATTTATATTAATCCTTGTTTTTGTAAACTTTTAAATAGGTCAAAGTAATTTGAGTTATAGCAAATGAGTTAAAATTCATGAAAACAGAGTCAATAAAAAAATGACTTAATTCTATCTTAAATATACATGAATAAAATATAGACTATAAGATTATGCTCGAATTGGCTAAGGTTGTCTTCTTTGAGAAGAATGAGAAGAATTAAAAAGAAACTTAATAAAATATGAATCAGAAGCTATTAATTTATTACAAACTTCTTTTAATACTATAAGATAATAGGAATTAGTTTGAATTGTATTTTGTTTTGTATTATTGTTCATAATTGAGAAGTCTGCCATAGCAAGAAAAACATTGGTAGCAAATTTTTAATTGATGTTGGCTGGTACAGGCATTTTAATTTTGAATGGATATACACCTGGGTCTCGTTTTATGCAGTATATAGGTGCCACAGAAAAACCCACATTAAAAAAAATCGCACAAAAATAGACTTAACTTTCCTTGAAAAATGGGGGATAGGGTCTGTAATTTTCAAAATTCTCATAAAAGCAGAGCAACAATGAAAAATTACTTTAAAATTCACATTAAAAAAATAAGGAATTAAAGTATGAGTAATAAAAAATAACAAATATTTGAAAAAAATTGGTACAAGACAAATTTTTTTACTTTTTTTTATATTAACTACAGTATTTAATTTGACATTTTTTCATATGTATTTAATCATTATCACTATTTTCGAATGTGCGGTTCATTTGTAAACTGGTAAGAAATCAGATTCGTCGATGTGATGTGATGTAGCTTCTTCTTAAACGAAGTCAAGAGTCTCTCAGCAATTATGCCCAGAGAAACCTGTTAGCCACTTTATTTTCCATTCCCCACTCTAATCTTTACCATATTCTGCTCCATCCTATTTACACAACTAGTGCCAATTTCAGTCTTGTGCTGTGTTAATGGTTTTCTGTTGACAACTGATTTTTATTACTGAAATAAATTTTAAATGTTCACATTTTGTTTCTATATTAAAAAAATGAGGATCGCAATCAAAACAAAAAGATTATACATTATCATTAAAAATATTATTTTCAGTGTATAAAATCAATAAAATCTTTGTTATTTATTTTAAAAATCTACATTATTTATTTCTGTTATACCTAACAAAATACATTTTAAAAGTTTAAAATTTTTGAATATTTATTGCGATATTTTTATATGTAAGTATAAATCTATTATTATTATTTACTCATTAGTATAAGTAGGTTATTTATTCTAAATATAGCTTCAGGTCATATTCACGTTAGCTGCTAATATAATATTATATTTTTGAAAGAAAAAAAAAGTATTTCAAGTCAGAATAAGTTATTAATAATTTAAATTTCTTGATATCTAATAAATATAGTGAAATATGAAAAATATTAAGAAGAAACATGAATGCATAACTTCAAAATCGCATTAAAATAATCTGCATAAAACGAGACCCAGGTGTATATAATATTAGAGCTATTCTCAGCACTCTTTTTTAAGTGTACCTTTTAAATATTGATACATTTTATTCAATAGTAAAAAAAAAAAAAAAAGACTTTTTTTACACATTAGATGTGCTAGAAATGTGAATGCCTATCAACTATGTTATAAAAACAATTCTAGCATTTTATATTCATACATATTTTACAATCTGTTTTATGGTGTGACTATAAACATATGATCACAATTAAGCAGATACTATGCAAGTCATATATATATATATGTATCAAATAAACCTACTGCATATCATTGGATAAGCAAATTTAATACAGTAAAAAAAAAAACACACCCGTCTTTTAATTATATTTGACAGTGCCTTCTAATATCACAAAGAATAACTGTAATAATTTTTTTTTTAAAAAGATTTTTTATTAATTTAAAGTTTTTAAATAGATTGCAATTATTACATTATAATAATAGGTAAGAATTTTCAAACAAATAAATTTAATTGGTAAAATAATATTCTTAATGATTTCAATATCATTATTTAAGTGCTTCCAAATCTATTATTCTTAGCTTTTTAAAAAAAATTATTCCTATGAATAAAGTGTAATAATTGCAATTTTTTAAAAATTTTAGATTGGTAAATCTTTTTCTTTTATTTGCAATATTTATTTTCTATAATGGTGGGAAGTATTGGTATATACAGTTAAATGTTAGTTGAGTTTCTGTTTATATATATATATATAGATTTAAGATAGCTACTGATATTTAGCCAATATTTGGTGAAGATAATCATTGATGCTTAACAATGACGCAGAAAAGAAAAACTATAATCTTTTGAATATTTGATCTTAGAACTTTTAGAAGCAAATTGTTTTATCTGCATTCTGCTGCACAATCTTAAATATTATTTTAAAAACATTTCGGCTTTTTTGAACTATATTATAAAAATATAAATCTTATAAAAACATAGTCAGCTATATATATTTATTTTTGCGTTCAATCTTTATTTACCTGTATACATTTAACTTTCTGCAGATTTTTTTCTTTAGCGGTGATCACTACTATATTTGAAATTTTGAATGTCAGTTTTTAAATAAATATATTATATAAGAACTTTTTTTGTCTTAGAAAATAAGTTGACCAGGAGGTCATGTCATGAGACTTCAATTCAGTAACCTTCTGCTTTTGTTGAATAAGACATTACTCCATGATTGAAAGTCACACAAGCATTCTTTTCATTATGAGAATAGATTTGTATAGAATAAGTTATAGTATTTATAAATAAACATTTTATATCAAGTAAGGTAAGTATAGCCAAAATAAGTAATACAATAGAAAAAAAATTAAAAATTCACTAATGCAGATTTATATTTATAAAAAAAAAATCGATAGAATTTTTAAATTTAATAAGACAATGCATCCAGAAAAAAGAAGCTGGATGATAAACTTATATTTATATATAATTTAATTATAAGAATTTAAAAAAACTTTTAACAATTAAGAATGCGTGGATATGCAATCACATGAATTAAAAAATTATAGTATTCTACTTAATAGATATATCTAAATACAGACATGTATACATTGAATATTAAATATTTCGACTAACTGTACTATGATGTGATGAACTTCACTGAAAGTGCACTCAGCTTTACATTGCAAAGAATGAAATCACTTCATTATGCAGACAAAATATGTATGCAAATTTGAATAACAAATACAAACAAAGGGGAAAGTCAGTATTACATAGTTAATAATAAAATATTAGAGAATACTTAATTTATAAGGGAGAGGTAACTGGGGCTCATTTTCTATGGCAATATAATGCATTCAATCAGAGATGAATGTGAGCGTTATCTTATTACAATTGTCTTTATTATTTTTGTCAGGGATTTGAAATCCATATGACTAATCTAGATTAATGTGAAATCTTTACCTTATATGGTAAGTCGAAGCTCATTTGCCATAGGGTATGGCACATCTTATTAGTGATGAGGGTGAGTGATATATTATTATAATCTTTTTTTTAAAATGAGTGTTTGAAGTCCACCTGACTAATCCAGATTAATCTAGAATTTTTAATCTAGTAGCAAATGGATGTTAGATACCCATTTATCTACCACTATTGGATAGCTATCTGGATTGAATGTGGAATGCATCTTAAATTGTTATAACTTGATTTTTTTTAGCATTTACTTGACTCAAGCTCCAATCCTAAGTCATATATATGGATCATTATGCCATGAGATTATTCATCTGACATATGTCTTTATTTTGTTAATACCCCTTAAAATGATTTTTTTAAAACAATGAACACATACATAAATATATGATGTAACACTTCTTATTAATCATTAACAGAGAGCAACAACAATTCACAAAATGCATTAATTCTTCTCTTCCACTTAATATTCACACAGTTTTATCATAAAGTAGATTCTATATAAACTGTTAAACTATCCTTTCACAGCTATCTTGAGTTATCTTGGATTAAATTTTTTAGCACATAACATAATTCATTTTGGATTATTTGACCTAATTGAAATACAAACAGAAATGATCTCATAGCCAAAAATGTCTTTTTAATTGGTAAATCTAAAATTATTTTGTACTATTATTCATTGAAGAATATTAATATAATTTCCCTGATAATTCATTATTATTACTAGAAAAATATCTATTTTATATATTCTATAGAATACAATGCAAAATATTATAAAGATAAATTTGTATCCACAATCCTCAGAAGATTATGTAACAAAGCATACACAAGAGCAGAGTATTTAGCGATGTATGCTTAGCAGTCATACCACCATGTATGTTCACTAATATTACTATAAAGAAAGCCAATTACTTAGATTGATGATAGATTTCAGTGGTACATATTAGTACAAGGCTGTCAAGAAAATAGCCAACTGAATGATGGAAGACATTGGATGTTGCACCTACACTCTTAAATCATCTTTTGAGTATGTGGAGAAAATTCTATAAAATTAATAAAGGATCACAAACTTGTCTCATTAGATATAATCTTAAACTATATGGTTTGGTGCCTTGAGACTTCTCTAGCAGCAGCATTCAAGATGTTTGCTGCAAAGTAATTATATAAAAAAAGTTCATAATCAAAGTTGTAAAATGAATTGATAAGGAAATTGCAGCAATTTCCAATGGAAAATTTTACAAGATGATGAGTGGATGGTCCATGGAGCTATCACTAAGTGGAATTTTTTGCAGAATTATGCTCTCAAAATTCAAGAACAACTTTGTACCAAAATATTTGATCCCTGCAGCAAATAATATCTATATGATATATATAAATGATGCATTCATTTATGCTCTCAGAATTCAAGAACAACCTTGTACCAAAATATTTGGTCCCTGCAGCAAATAATATCTATATGAGATATGTAAATGATGTATTCATAAGTGCTTCCAAAGATCAGATTAACAATATATGTTTAGACCTTGATCAAGCATTATCGCTAGAACAAACCATTGAAAATGAAGATAAAAATCATGGCATACATTTTTTGAATATACATATTCAAAGAAACAAGAGAGAGTTGAACTTTAAAATGAATGTGAAACCAATATAATAAGAGGAGCTTTTCATCCCAGGTCTAAAACCCCATTTGAACACAAACTGGCAGACTTTAAAGATTTTTATGTAGAAACAAAAATCTATTCAAATATGAGGCTGACAGAAAGAACATTACTGAGCCTTACATCAAATATTTAATAGATCTGAGATATACCCATAACACATTAATAGAAACAGTAGGAAATTTTTATGTTAATATAAATAAAGCTGCTAACAATAATTTATCCAAAACATGGATAAAGTCTGCCTTAAGTCCCTTGGATTGCAAGAAATCTTCAAAAGATTTGTGTGGACACATACAGAGTTAGTTCTGATCAGCCCCCTTACTTAACAATTGATTAAACAATGCAAAATACAGAATACCTGTCAAACATGTCCCTCAAGTTGTATCCAAAAATTCATGCAACTGCCTCATACTGTATTATGGTGAATCTCATGCCTATAGATTGATGAGACTCACTCAGCACATGAATTTATATAATAAAGCTAAACAAAATTGCAAAAACATGTAGATCTTTTTTGATCATGAGGTTACTACAGATCATACCTCTTTTTTTTACTTCCATTGTAACAATAATATATGCTGAGAGGGTTGATAAGAAAAGAAAATATAAAGGACTTAGGCCATTGCAAAGGATCTTCATTCCATCAATAAAAAAGATTATTGTGTTCCATTAACAAAAAAATAGAATATTTAATTATTTCATTTACTTACTATGCCTAATTTACATATTGGATCACACTAATATAAAGGCATATTTTTGAGAATTCTCATTCAGTATTATGATTCTGGCAGCGATCTGCCAAAAACTGGCTCAGTGCATTTAAGACTTTCTTATAGTTTAATTAATTCACCTTTTCAGATTAGCTTGTAAATTACAAGTTCATTAGTATTACTGAATTACTACACTTTTTTAACAATTGGTTGTTATATAAAATGGCTTATTACTATTTATTTATTAAAATTATGTTGTAGCATTTAGTGTTCTAGTTTTATTATAAAGCAATGAATCTATACTCCAGATTGCACTAAGATGGAAGAATTTAAAATGTATTGCAATTTTGGAATATTTTTAATATGATTTTGGTTTATGAATGATTCATTTTCTTCTATCTTAGGATCTTTTATTTGCTTTTATATATCATCAGATAAAGATGATTTAAATATATTCATATAAAATTAATGTTATATAAAATATCACATACACCTTAAATGAACACTTTGCAATGCAATGTATAATATAAAATAGAATTTATTCTTTCTTGCTTACAGTTTCAACTGCCCAGCAGTCATCATCAGACCTACAACCTTTAAATATATATAACCATACCATTAATGCTTATCTATACTTTTTTTTATATATTATACATTGCATTGTAAAGTGTTCAATTATTTGTATGGTATTATATATGTGTGTAATATTATAATTCGATATCTATATTTCTTCAAATCAATATACGCAATCTTATAATTGAATATTTATAAATACAGTAATTAGATATATGTAAAGTATAACTTTAAAAATTTATCCACTTAGGGAGGGCTTTTAAGTATCCTCGTAGTCTTTGTCAACTAACACTTTGAAAGGCTAACCATCCCACAAATTCCGTGATCTTAATTTTTGCTGCCCATTTGTTAATTAAGTCTTATTTGTATTTGTACATTAGCATAGCTTTCTTTATTTTCCTTTTGTTGTTATTTTTTTCAATATGCAATATTTTTACATTATTGTAATTGAAGTTAAAACCATAAATACACGACTTATTATAGGCATAAAAAATGGATGCTGAAACATTATTATTTACTTTGCAATTTTGTTTTGTTTTCTGAACCCTTTTTAATAACAGCAAATGTTCTTTAGTTCTTTTTTCCAACATGCATTTCAATTCCTCTATATATCTGATACCACACCTACATATCCATTTATAAATGTTGTAATTTTTATTTATAAATGAGGTTTTATCTTTAGAGTTATTTATTAATTTGTTTAATGTAGGAGAAAATGCAATGTCTTATACATCTTTATAGATTTTCCTTATAAAATTTATTTGATCATTTGAAATATAATATTATAATCATATATATATAATGTTATTAAAATTTTTAATATGAAATATAAGAATAAAAATAGTAATAATAATATTGATTCTCCTGCTAATAAAAAAATATGAATATCAATACTATATATTTTGAATGATCAAGTAAATTTTATAAGGAAAATCTATAAAAGTATATGTGACATTGCACTAATTAATAAATAACTCTAAAGATAAAATCTCATTTATAAATAAAAATTGCATAATTTATAAATAGATATGTAAGTGCGGTAGCGATATATCGGGGAATCAAGATGCTCATTGAAAAAAAGAACTAAAGAGCTCTTGCTATCATTAAAAAGGTTCAGAAAACAAAACAAAATTGCAAAGTAAATAATGTTTCAGCATTCGTTTTTTATGACCATAATAAGTCATATATGCATGGTTTTAACTTCAGTTATAATAATGTAAAAATATTGCAAATTGAAAAAAATGACAAAGGAAAATAAAGGAAGCTCTGCTAATATATACATACAAACAAGACTTAATTAACAGTCAGGCAACAAACATTAAGATCATGGAATTGTGGGAAGGTTAGCCTTTCAAAGTGTTAGTTGACAAAGACTATGAGGATAATTGAAAGCACTCCTAAGTGGATAGTTTTTTAAAAGTCATACTTTATATATATCTAATTACTGTATTTATAAATATTCAATTATAAGATTGTGTGTGTGTATATATATAAGTCAATGCATAATAGGATAAGAAGTGGCAAATATAAAATTAATATTAGTAATACAATAATTTAAATTCTATTTGATGAAACAAAAGCAAACTATGATCAAGTATTTTGGCCCATTCATATTTCTCTATTGTCTCAACTAATATTTAGGCTTGGGGGCTGACAAACTGTGATGGTGATTGCTTCTAAACATACTTGAAATGCTGAAACAGAATTATTAAGATTTTTTTTTCTCTTTATAAATATCTGTTGTTGTTTTTAAGATGTGGAAGAGAGTGAAATATAAAGATAACCAAGTATACCTAATGAAAGAGATAATATATCAGGATTACGATTTTTTGTGTTTTTATTTGTACTTATTTCTTGATGGCTGAAAAGATGAGAAGTGTAATAAGAAATGCAATTATTTAAATTTTAACTTTTTTTTTTTGTTCATTACTAAAGCGCACTGCTTAAAGCAGCTGGAGTAACCAGATAATAGGGGTACTATGATTAACATAGTAGTTGATTATCATCATTAGTGATTTACTATAGCTTTATCTCCTTCTTAACAAAGTTTATTCTAGTATCTGAAATTCAGAATTACATCAAAAATAATAAAGTCAATAATACATACTAAAATACATACTAAAAAATTGAATAATTATCAAATTATGACTATAAACAAGTAAAATTGATATTTATATAGTTAACTTTTAGACTATTTGTAAAAATGAGTTAATCCATCAATATCAAATGTTTTTATATTTATAGAATGTACATTGAAATAGTTGTACTTTTTTTTGGAGTTTAATTTTTCACTATATTTACTTTAATATATGTATATATATTTTCATTTTCGTATTTTATACTGTATTTAACCTAAATTTACAGAAAAGAGGTTCTACGGCAAATTGTTAGTATAAAATATTACATTTTGATTTTCATCCGACTTTGATACAATCCACTCTAAATAAATATAGTGCTTATTATCACTAATTATTTATTAAACTAGAGATTATCTCTAGCTCAGGTATAAACATTAAATCCCAGTTAAAGATTAATCTATCTGATTTTTTTAAAAAAAATAAATAAATAAACACACACACATATAATTGTTCAACTTTATTTCTTATTTTCCACGTGTAATATTTTTTATAGATCTACTAAATAACCTCATTTGTCTTTTAAGTTATCTTTATTCATATGTTTTCAAAAGAAGGTACATCTATACAAATATTATTAAGCAAAGCATTATATATGCAGAATGTATACTAACTAAATTTAAAATTTTGAATACCATATCCATATATCACTTATCCAATATTTATTAAATTTATTCCTCGTAATTAAAGGCCTCGTAATTAAAGGCTTTTATTTTTGAAGATTAGTCTAAATTATAGTTTTTTATAATAATAATTATTTAAAACTTTTTTTTTATTATGTTTTTAGTTTTTTCAATTAATATAAATTTAAATTTCTTACTAAAAAAAAGTAATTTAAAATTGATTAATATTTTTTTTTCTTATGTTTGATTAAGTTTACATCTGTCTTGCTTTCATTTAAGATTTTAAAACTATTATTATCACTTAAAATGTTGTCTTGTTCCTATATTTAGTAATTTCTTTTTTTTTTTTTTTTTTAAAAAAAACACAGCATAATAAAGGCAGTAGAAAATAATTTATATTAAGAGTTCGTTGCAGAATTAAATTATCTAAGATCATGCTATCAAACAACTGTCTTCCTGTAATTTAAATAGTTTAAATCATTACTGATCTGAAAATATATGGTAATGAGTGTCTTTATATCTGTGTGATAATATATATATATACATACTTTTTGGATTTTCGTGGATAGTATATCATCGGCTTGTGTGGGTTACTTTTGTATATGTAAATTTACATGAAAATGAATAATGTTTTTTTTTTTAAACTATCTTTGCAGAGATAATGCCTAAATAGTTTAATAAAAATAAAGATATTGTAAAACAGCTTTTAAATAATCCACTGTAGAGGTAGATTCTGGAGCTGAAAACTCACTAATCACAGCTCACTTCTGGTCCTCAATCTTCTTATGAATTCCCAAGAAATAAACCATTCATTTAATTTAATAATAGCCCATTGTAAGACAAAGACATTTCTAATACCCCATTAATCGGATTCACTATTTTTCGCTATATAATTAGATTATTTTATCTTTCACATAATAATAGCTACATACCCATTTATAAATCTACTATTGGATTGCCAGCTGGGTTTATTATAAGTGGAATACATGAAAAAAAATTCTAGACCTGGTCACCATTGGAAATTTTTTAAAAGTTTAATCAAATCTGGATTTTGCCTCAGTTATATTCATTGCAGTCCATTATGCTACTACTATAACATAAGGCCTTTTAGGATTAGTATCTCTATATATATGTATTTATATGTCTTTGCTTTAAATAAATTTTGTGAAGAATCCAAGCTTTTAAAAGGAGTTTTTAAAATCTAATGGGCAGAAAATATATAATAGATAGCAAGCTTTTATAAAAATGATTGGGAAAATATATATTATTTGATCTATAATATATTCTTTAAAACAATCGGGTAATTTGAGAGTATAATAAGTTACAGGCATAGATTTTTAAGTTGTTTTTTTTTTTAAGAGACAGGAAATTACAATAAATCTTTCAAAATATTCTCTATCTTTATAATTCGTCAATAGTTATAAAGTCTAAAAGCAGAAAAAAAAGTCTCCCACACAACATTTTTTTCAAAAACTGTGTTAATAGTACAGTCAGATGGAATTTAAAATAAAGTTAATTTATATAACATTAAAATTTTATTTTCTTAGGATACATTAGGATGATAGAAATGTACAAAAGCCTATGCATGCAAATAATAGATTACACAATATTTTCAAGACCAATTATTTACTTAATATGTGGCAAAAATAGATTGATTAAACATGCAATGATTTTCTTTAAGGAGAGCCTGATTTCACTTTGAGTCTTGTATAGAGTTTAATGTCACAATATAGAGTTTTATAACCAGTCAGTTATGATCTATCTCTAATCATGGTATGCTTTTTGATCTTTTTATTTTTTATCACCCACTTAGTAATTTTTTTCAAATCTCATTACAGTCATGTCATCAAGTTTTAAGCTTTAGTAATCAGTCATTGTCAGATAGTAGTGTGTAATAAATCCTTATCCAATACTTTGTTGTCCAAATATCCTCAGATGAGTTTTAGCTTATGGATTTCATCAATGAGGAGCTTTTGAATTTTGAATAGTTCACTTAGACTTTTTGGATCTAATGCATCATTTCTTTATTGACCACTTTTTTTTTTATTATACTATCAAATTAAGCTATTATTCCAAATTGGAAAGATCTATACATTTTTTCTTGCATAGTTCTAGATATTACATTAAGCTTAGGCACATTTATTCTTTGTCTAGAATGGATGTTAAACTGCTAAGACATCCCCTAACTTACAAAACATCACATGATCTTTACTTACACATTTTGCTAGCTATGTTAGTATACAATTTATTACTGTGTAAGCAAAGTTCATGTGATGTTTTGTAGGTTTGATGATGTCCATCAATCATACTGTGTCAGAGCATTGCATAAAATGACTAGCTTAATTTTAAGAACCACGTGACTCCACATTTTTTGATTCAATAAAAATCTTATTTAATGTTTATGACTCTATTTCTTTTTATAATTCTGATTTTTTAAAAAAAAAAACTGAAGTCAGTAAATATCAAAAAATCTCATTTATAAGTGATATTTTTTAATATTGTTTCTATGTTATTATAAATGTTAATGTTTTAATATGTTTATTAAGCATTGAAATCAATTTTCACATTGTATTTCCCCCCAGTATATGAGTAAATCATGATATATTTTTAGTATAAAAAAAGGTAACATGGATTTATAAAAAGGTTGAATAAAATATCTTAAAGTCTTAATTATCCTCAGGATATAATCTTTGAATCTGTGAAATTAAAAAGGGCTACTGCAGATTGAAAAACTCTCTGAATCATACTTTTTCTTTTGCACCTATTACATTTGGCTATTGACTATATTACATGTTGTGCAAAAAGTTAATGGTAATATTTTTACAGAAAGTGATACAAATAATAAAATAAAAGTTTATATTTGTTATATAAAAGATTGATTATGTAAACACAGTTGTTAAAATATCTGCAATTAAAAAGAATTAATTGTAATTAAAAATTGAATGAGTGTTGATTAACACGTTGAGTGATAAGATAGACAGTTAATTGCTTCATGTATTATAAAGTTTTAAAAGGTTTAACGGTTAAGAAAGGATTTGTGTATGCTCAAAGAGCAGGAGTTTTAATCTTAGAAAAGTCTATTGTCTAAGTAAGAAATAGATATAGCTATTTTATAAGTTATCCAGATCTCGGATGATTTTTGTAAGCCTTAAAGTTTATAAATAGTTATGTATCGAATTTGCATGATAGTATATTATGAATATATTTGAAGTATTAGCATGCACAGTGAATCATATGTTGTATTGAAAATTGTTTATGCCATTTAAACTTACTATCTGTATATAGTTTATGTAATTTATCAAATTTTATTTTCTGCTCATTATTTATCAAATTATTTTTTTTATTGATGACCTTTTGTTGCTTGTTCAGCTGTTAATTCATTCATTTGAGCCTAATTATTCCCTGTAGAAGTCCAACCAATAGCAAGCTAACTACTCCTGGATATAGCACTATGTTAAGTTTATAGTTTGGTATTATACACAATTTTAGAATTTGAACATGATTCAGATTTGAATGAAATTAATATGAAAATAACTGATACACATTTTAAAAACTGCAACAAAGATTGCTGGTAGAAAAAAGCAGCAAAATTTCTACTAAGACTAGAGAATTTATGAAGAAAAGAATGAATATGAAGATATACAAAAATGATGCATTAAAAAGGATTGATTATCTTGAATTTTGTAAAATTGCATGGAAAAGAGTTGAAAATGATATAAGAAAGTATAACTGTGAACTAGCAAGAAAAGCTGTAGAAGAGAATAAAAGTCTCAAGAGTGTAAAACAGCATTTTGGTATTGGTAGGAAATTTATATCTGCAATAAGAAAAAAAGATGGAATTGTTATTAAAAAGAGAGATGATATCATGAAATGGATAGAAGGCTTTTATCAATAATTATATAGTAATAAAGAACAAGTATCTCCTATATCTATTGCATCTTCTGAATTTCCCAGAATTTTAAATGAAGTGAGACATGCAATTACATGACTGAAGAAAGGAAAGACTCCAGATAATGATGGAATTATAATTGATATATTAAAAGAAGCAGGTAAAGAAATATAATTTTTTTTTTAGCAAAGTTATATATCCAAATGTTTAAATGATAAAGATGTACCAGATGATTGGAAGAATGCAGTATTAATATTTAAAAAAGGTGATAAAGAAGATATTAGAAATTACAGACCTATCAGCCTTTTATCAGTTTTATACAAAATTTTTACAAAGATAATTACAGCTCGTCTACAAAGAACATTGGATTTCCACCAACCAAGAGAACAAGTTGGATTTAAAAATGGTTTTAGTACAGTAGATCATATCCAGGTATTGAGAGAAATTATAGAAAGGACAAGTGAATATGAGTTGCCATTGTGTTTTGGATTTATAGATTATGAAAAGGCATTTGATTCTATAAACATTTCTTCAGTGATTAAAACATTGGATCATCAAGATATAAATCCAGGATATTGTCATATTATAAAAAATATTTATAAAAATGCAACAGCAACAATTAGATTACCTAATGATACTGGCAAAGTCAACATTGAGAAAGGTGTAAGACAGGGCGACTCCATATCTCCAAAACTTTTTGAAGCTGTGCTGCAAAAAGTATTTTGTGAATTAAAATGGGAAGCTAAAGGAGTGAAAGCAAATTCACATTATTTAAGTCATTTAGATTTTGCAGGTAATGTAGTTGTTTTTGCAAAGAATTCTTTAGAGCTGCAGTAAATGTCGCAGAAGTTATCAGATGAAAGTAGGATGAAAAATAAATGTTAAAAAGACTAAAGTAATGTTTAATAGATTTTCTCAAAATATGAAAATAAAGATTGATTATGATGAGTTAGAAGAAGTTAACAGTTACAAATACCTTGGTCAGATTATTAATACAGATGGAAACATAATGTGGATGAAATTAATCATAGAATTAAACTTGGTTGGAGTGCTTCTGGCAGAAATAACTTGATACTAAAAGGAAATATGCCTATATGTTTGAAAAGGAAGGTTTTTAATAAAAGTGTTTTACCAGTTCTTATTTATGGATCTGAGACTTGGACACTTAATAGAAGAGCAATACAGAGACTTCAGACCACTCAAAGAAATGTGGAGAGATGCATGTTAGGAATAACAAGAAGAGAGAGAGAGAGAAAAAAGAAGCAATGTATGGGTAAGAGAAAGAACAGTTGTTATTGACCTCATTGAAAAAATTAAAAAGACTGAAGTGGAGTTGGGCTGGATATATTGCTAGAAGAGATGATAATAGATGGACAATTGAAATCTTAAACAGGATTCCAAGAGATTGTAAAAGGCCCAGAAAGAGACCACATGTGAGATGGATGGATGAAATAAGAAAGTGTGCAGGGGTGATGTGGAGAAGAGAAGTTAAAGATTGGAGAAGATGGATTGAACTTTGAGAGACCTTCATCCTGCAGAGGATTGATAATGGTTGATGATGATACACAATTCTTACGAAAGGATAAAAAAGATATATGGTTTACATATATTGAGATAACTAAAATATATTGTTACTGATTTCGATTTGGCTTCAAACTTAGGTTATTCATTTGAATAATATGAAAGAAGTAAAGATAGTTGATAAATAGTAACTACAAATCCAAGTATTTACTGAAGATGGTTAGTTAGCCTGGGGATGTGAATATAACACTATCAGCGATTAATCAAGCTAAATGCTTGTACTAGATGAATTACTATTTCAAATACAGTATATAGATAGTTTTATATGAACATCTTGAATCAGTGTACTAAATAAAATTAGGAAAATGTAAGAAAAAATAAATTTTTTGTGGGTTTCCATTAGATATTGTAAATAATTAATTCATTGTTATATTTATAGTAAAAAAAAGCAGCTTTGCAAGTTTTTTTTTTTTAAAATAAAATCAAAATATTTGTACAAGAAGAATTTCTAAATATAATCTCCACATAAGGTAAAGTGCTAGGGAGACCTACATTACTTATCTGCACTGTTATATTATATTTTGGTGAATATGTTAATATAAAATTCTTAGTATTAGCTATAGTGTGGATTAATAAAATGTTGAGAATGCCATTAGAGTAATTACAAATAAATACATTTAAATATATATGAAACTGATATTTGACATATTATTCATGTTCAATTAAAAAAATAATGGTTTTTTTTTCTTAAATTTATGAATCTTGATGATACAAAGGAGTAATTAAAGTTTACATTGTAGTTGTAAATGTTCGATGATAGGATAATTTGTATTAATTAAAAGGTATGTTGAACACCAGCACGCTACGACTGACGATGATCAAATGTTATTGCTGGTCATCCACCCTGTTGCCTAGTGACTCCATCGGCCTTCGAACAGAGAATTTAATATATTAATTCGTATCTGTTTTAATTAAAGTTCTTTTATTTGAAATTAAATCTCTGAGTTTATATTTGAACAATAGAAGTTCCTTTTAATATGAAATTATTTTTTTCTGCGTACGTATTTTGACATTTTGTTTTGAAGATTTAGTTTTCAAAACTTGTTTTTAACCATGTGACATAAAGGTTGTTTCTAGTTAGGATAAAAGTTAGCAGCTTAGAATTGAGAGGTGTGGTCGAACATATTATTGGTCAGGCATTTGAAGAGAGGGGTACCATTTGAGAAAAGGGTGGAGAACTTTAAGAACATAAATTTGACAATTCTTTGAAAAGTAAACCAAAATGAATATAACAATTAATTTATTAAATGACTATTTTTAAATGCAAGTTTCCAAATAATTGGAATAGAATGAGCCATGGCATCTTTGTCAGTACTTTAACTGTTGTACTGCAAGTTAAAAGGGATAACATAAAACATCAAAAGAGCAAGGTAAAACTGCGTTTTTTATTATTAAAAAGCTTAATGAACCAAGCATGGCCGATTATTTTTATAATCAGTTACTTTTTAGTCTTCCTAGTTCCTCTGTTGCTGTTTATTGGAATATTAATTATCATGTTTATATTGTGTGTGTCTGAGTGTTGTTGTTTTTTAAGTGTGCCTGTTATAATATATATAACTTATATGGCTTATGGAAGTCTGTTTCAAATATATAATTAATTAATGTTCAATGTAGAATATATCTATAAAGACATTGTAGAGGAAGTGCAATGCATTCTCCTACCATGCACATGAAGTAGAGTTCGAATCCGGATAGATAAAATTTAGAAATTTTAAATTCCAATCAAATGTTAGGGTTTTTTTTTTCTCCAAATGATCGTTCAGCATTGATTAGCACAAGATTATCTAGCATTTGTAAACAAAGATGGATATCTGCTTAAACTCTCACTATTGATAATTATAGTCGTATTGTATATTACCCCCTTTTTTTTTCGTTCGTCTTGAAAAGTCCTGGAGAGTCATTGCTATAAACGCTAATTATTAATTTATCTATAAATTCACGTTAGAAAATGCGCTTAATAATATACTTAAAATTTTCCAAATTATTTAAATAAAATGAAAATTTCAATTCTTATTTAGTAACCGATAGAAAGCATTTATGACTGAAAATTTCTCTGAACAATCTGCTTCAGTCCTAAGAGAAATTAGCTATTGAGCTGATAAAGGTTATTGTATCAATTTGTGACTAAGGAAAATAAGGGGAAAAGTCCACATTGTTTAAGATTAATTATTTTACAATCAAACTGTAAACGATTTCTCCATATTCAGAACTTAATTTTCAGCACAATATCATCTTAATTAACCTTTAACAATAATTGTTTTCATCTAGATAAAAAAAATATAGAGATCATATTAAAATTATTTTCCTATTTGTCTAAAGTACATTCAACTCTTTGAGCACTTCAATTTTTTTCTTTTGCATTTTTTTTTATTTGTATTTTGATTATGTACAGAATATTAACATTGTTATACATGTATATTATTATTGTTGTTGTTGTTGTTACTTAAGTAAAGTATTTCAGCATGTAAAACATAGATTGTAACTGATGTATATAATCTTTTCAAAGAGAGATAGTAGTTTAGTAGTAGTCCTAGGATATTTGAATTGATGTTTGATATTTTGGATTTGTTTATGGCTCTGGAAAAAAACTCTGAACTTTCAGTTTTAATGTGCAACCAGGATGATTGCTTTAGAATGCTTCTCTCTGTAGAAAATGAATAAAGATACTTGTAAAATAATATAGGCGCTATTGCACCTGAATGCAAAGCTATTTTATACTTAAAACAAAATAAAATTATGCTATTCTGCAAGCGCTTTCAAGAGACATGCTTTCATCTTCATAGCTCTAAGTGAATTAATTATATGCAATTATGCAAAGTTCAGGTTAATTGCTCCATTTTATTGAGATCGTGAAACGTGTGTCCTTGCGGTTGGTAGTGTTGGAATCCATTGCTATGAAGCAGGTCTCAATGAAAGCACTTGCAGAATAGTATAATTTTATTTTGTTTTAAGTATAAAATAGCTTTGTGTTCAGGTGCAATAGCGCCTATATTATTTTACAAGTATTTTTATTCGCACGCAAAGTTTTCGAGTTAGATTTGAATTAAAACGAATAAAGAGAAATTAATAATGAAATTTGAATCTAATATTGCTATCTAGTATCCATTGGTAGTTTGCAATAGTTGCCTTTGGAATAGAAAAAAAATAAATTATTGTTCATAATGCATGCAATTCCAATGATCTTGATATGACATAAATAATGTTAAGATGTTGTCTTTTTGCTGTAATAACTATATACTAATTTTGTATGACACATTACTATGCTTCAGTTTATATTAAATTGTAACAATCTGTTTTCTTGCAATCTTAGTTTTTTATTTTTTATTTCATCAAAATAAGAATCATTTGTACTTATTTATAAGCATTCTAATTTATACGGAGGTTAAGTAAAGTAATAAAAACAACTGTGAAACCATTATTAATATGATACAAGACTACATCAAAACTGCTTGAATTTCATGTGAATAGAATGGTTTTCAGATAAATATTAAAAAAATTTTCATGGAGAAAAGCTGTAAATTCTGTAAGAGATATTAGGAAAGTATTTTTTTTATTCTTATTGAAAATTTTAACATTCTTCTGTTCCACAAATTCAATATTTGACTGCAAATGTAGTATTGGAGTAATGGCACATTGAAAGATTTTATATTGTTTGGAAACATTGCTTGCACCATGGGATAGTTTCGATTTCACAAAATGTTTATTTTAAGCTTTGGTATATTCATGAACTAAGACAATATTATTATCTAATATTTTGTCAGTATATTATATAATTAAAAGAAGGAAGTTTGTGTTATATGCTTCTGTTAGAGATTATCGCTTAAAAACACCTTTCTGGCAGTTGGGGAATAAAGTAAACAGTGATTCATCATATTTTATTATAATTTCACTTATCCACTGCGTTGTTTTTATTCTTCTGTCACTACTATTTTTTAGTTACAGCATTCACATTAGAAATATTTAGCTTTAAAATCACTCCTTGTTTTTAAGTGTTCTATTGTTCAGATTTGTGTTGATCTTTTTACTTATTTGTTTCACTATAAAGGCACAATTTTTGTAATGTTTGATAATCTCTTGCTATAAGTATTAATTTCTGTTGTAGTTTGTTTAGACAAATTCATTTTACCACCTTTCATGAATATATTCATCATTCTACAGGATATTGATATCAAAACATTACTTAGTTTAGTGGTTTTGGATAGTAAATGGGCAGCAAAATTTTATTTCTTTTAAACATTGTCTGGTCTGAAATTTCTTTTTACAGTACTAGATATTCTATAAGTATTAATTTATACTTCCATGCTTAAAAGAGAAAATGTTGAGTAGTTATGTATTTTCATATATCCAACTCTTTGAATCTTTTACTATAATGAAGCAGATTTAAAAGTGATATTAGATTGAAAAATAATGGAAAGCCTTCACAATAGGATTTAAATTTCTATCTGAACTGCCTTATTGATTATGTTTTAGTCCTTGTTATTCCAATTCTGATAATTATGACTGAACTTTATATATATCCACATTCTTTAATGTTGAATACATCACACATTAATGAAATAGTTTTAATTTTATATAACATATTATGTTTACTCATATCATGTAACAATGCATATAATATTATTTTGATGCAAGTGTAAATTTAGAAGCTCAGAAAACCATGCGTAATTAGTTAGAAAAGACTTTGATCTTATCGCTGATATAAAAAAAAAAATCAGTCCAGTATTTATGTGTGTGGAAATTAGTATTTCTACATTTACACACCTATTTTAAACATCAAACCAAATTTTAACTTTCTTTTATAAATTTGTGATTATTTTTAATCATCTGTTATTTATCTTTCACATACAAAATACCTCCTTTTAATTATTCTCAAATAATTGCTCTCAGTTTTTGTTTGACCTCAAATGATTAACTTGAAATTCTTCATTTATCCTTAGGTGAAGGTCATCTTTATTTATGGATACTGCAATATATGTTGCCACAGGAATAGTTTAACAGCTGTTAATTAACATAAATATATATAATTTGAAAATTAACCTGTATTATTAATAATTATGGTTTTATTTAATTGCAATTGTTGACCTAGAAACAGTTTCTACCACATTCTTTGTAGTTCCATCTATATTAGTTGTACAAAAGGTTGTTGAAAAGTTTTACTTTCTTTAGAAAATATATGAGCCTACAAAATAAAAGAAAACATGATTAACATTTTTTCAAGTTAACATTTAGTCACTATTTATATTAGCCAATATTATAATTTTTTTTATAAATAACAGTATTGGTAAACTCTTTCATTAAATGTAATGTTGTTGTTTTTTTTTTTGTTGTTGTTGTTGTTATAATTTATGTGTATATGTTAAATTCTCTATTTGAAAGCAACAGTACTACAATAAAGTGACAATTCATTGGATGTTTATTATTAGTTGTACCCTCTTAACACAGTTTTAGCATCTCAATTTTAAAACTACAATCATGTATTTATTCTAATGAATTCCATATTTTTAAGATGCAATGATGTTGATTTTACTTGCATACATTTAACATGCAAAAACTCAGATTTCAGAAAGGCGTCATAGTAGGAAGTCTTTAAAATGTGTTTCCTGATCAAAAATAACATCTGTTGCTTTGTAAGATATGAATCATGGCTAAGATCATCAAAGTTTAAGTACTGTTGTTATGACACAAACCAATTCTTCTTCCTTCTCTTTTTTTTTAGTTTACTTCCTTCACTTTTTTAGATTCTTATAGATTCTGGTCATCAACATTTTTTATGCATTCTGTCATTATGACACAAACCAATTCTTCTTCCTTCTCTCTTTTTTTAGTTTACTTCCTTTACTTTCTTAGATTCTTATACATTCTGGTCATCAACATTTTTTATGCATTCTGTTATTTCTTGGCATTAATTATGATATTAAAATGATAATGTGTTTGTATAACCACATTTAAAACAGGCAAAAACTCACTGTACATATTGCCACACAGCAAGCTAGAGTAATCAATGGATGCCAGAAGGCTTGTGCATAAAATCCCCATCTAGTGCCTACTCATCCAATATCTCCAGACTAGTTTATTCGTGGTCTTCGTCAGTGAGGAGCCTTGGATCTAAGAGCACTGCACCTAGATCTTAGGATCTAATGCAACCCTCCAGCAGCCACCTTTTATCTCTACTTAACTACAAAACTATGAATCTTAAATTGATAACACCTTAATATTTTCAATCCAAGCCTATCAGCTTATATAGTTATATAGCTCTGAACTCAGGTCAGTACCCATACATTTTGGTGTCTTTAATAAGTTATAAGCAAGCATAAGAAATGAAGATCATATGATATTTATTGGCTTAAAACTAATCCTACCTAATAGAATATTGGTGGCTATGGTTATTAAAGAACCAAAGACACCAAAATGTATGGGTATTGAACTGAGTTCAGACCTATATGACTATATAAGCAGATGGGGTTGGATTGAAAATATTAAGGTGTTTTCAATTTAAGATTCATAGTTTTGTAGTTAAGTAGAAATAAAAGGTGGCTGCTGGAGGGTTGCATTACATCCTAAGATCTAGGTGCAGTGCTCTCACATACAAGGTTCCTCACTGACAAAGGCCACAAACCAGAAACTAGTCTGGAGATATTGGATGAGTAGGCATTAGATGGGGATTTTATGCACAAGCCTTCTGGCACCCATTGATTATTCTAGCTAGCTGTGTGGTAATATGTATAGTGAGTTTTTGCCTGTTTTAATAGCAATTATAAGCAAGCATAAGAAATGGTGATCATGTGACGTTTATTGGCTTATAACCACATTTCTATCACAACAGCAATTCTGACTTGAATTTTTTGTTGTTTTCTAAAGTTCATCTTGATTTTTTTTTTTTATCTTTTTTGTTTTTTCTTCTGGAATGAAAGTGCCTTTACTGTACTTATTTATGAATGAATAATTGTTAATTATACCTTTAACAGATTTTTTTTTTAATTGGATAGGGGGATTTATTCCAAAAACTTTTTCATTGTATCATAAATTTTATTTTGGGGATTAATTTTTATAGCCCCCCCCCCCCAATACTTCTAGTTTCTAAAACAGTAATGTTTATTAATTTTTTTTCGGAGCTAATATCTGATAGAAATTGTCCCAAGAGAGATAATAAAACCAATCTCATACATATTTTTCTCATTTTTATTAATTAGAATGATTTGTGGTTCATCATTTAATGTTAAAATTTGTTAGAATGGAGCTTTTAAACAATTATTTAATTCATTTGAAAAATCACATTTTTAATTATTAGATATAAAATTATTTTTAAGAAGAGTAAAAAGTGGTTTCTAGATGCATGTCTTTTAGTTTCAGCTTTGAGTCCTAATCCTCATCAAAGAAGGCAAAAGCCAGAAACTATTTGTAAATGAGAATATTATAGCTTTTTACTATTTGTCTAGATGTGGTTCTCAGTTTCAGACCTAATAATGAGTTCATTGCTTATAATATATTTTTAAAATGTCTAGGTATTTTTTTTAATTACAATTATTTAAGAGATTTTTATATAACCAAACAAGTAAGTTAGCTTGCATTGAAAATTATAAGCTGTTTTTTTTTTTTTAATTTCAAGCTATTAATTTGGTTAGTGTAAAGTGGTTATTAGATCTCTTATATAAGTACATTAGTTCCACCTTTTTAATTCACATTATTAAAGGCATAAACTATAATTCAATCAGGAGGTGAAGATATTATAATACTGTCCTAACTGGTGTCCATTGATTTCTCAAGCTTAAAATAGAGTAGAATGAAGAGAACTGCTCTTATTTCTTTATTTTAACTTAACTGTATAAAGAGATAAATATTTTTTAATTCATTAGTAGGGATTACTTTTAGTTCTTTATCTTTCTCTTCAAAATTAATTATAATTCAGTTTACAGCAAATAGGTATTAAAAAGAAAAACATTTCTGTTTTCATTCATTAGCAGCCAAATGAAGTTAATTAATCACAAAATTGTTTATTTCAGGGATTCATTACTTAAATGTTATTAAAAACATATTGTTTTAGAAAACACACTCCTTATAAAAATTATTTTCAATATAGTAAAATAAATAAAAGCCTTTTAATAGTTCATTAGAGGGGAGGAAAACCTCTTCACTATTCCTCATACTGGAGCAGTGAAAAAAAGGCAGCACTAATCAAGGCTCTATGTGCCAGATGGTGAAAGTTTGAGCCATTTTCTTTTATCCTTATTTTACTTTTTAATTAAGAATAGGTAAACATTCATTTACTCACCTACTTATAGGCTATCTAACTGAAAAATAAATTCTAAACTTTTTTTGGAACCTGTAAAAATGTTTTATTCAACTTTGATTCAAACCCAAGTTGTAGGCATGATAGGTGGTTGCAGTAAATCTATAGTATGGGATCTTTTAATTAATAGAAAACATGCTTTAATACATCTAATAAAGATATTCCACCCCCCACCCTTAATAAATTAGTTATTCAAAATCTTGTAGAATGTACAACTGAGCTTCTGATTATAATACCTTCTTTCATTGATTGGATAACTCAAAATGAAATATAGACAAGTTGGATGTCAATAAAGACATTTTCTGCATTATAGCTTTGGCATTTTCATTTCCTGGTACTGTGCTGTTGTGAATTTGAATATGAGATTTTATTTAAAATAGAAAAAAAAAAGAAATTTATGTTCAGATAGCTTATGTCTTTGTAATTGCTAAAATTGCAATAATAATATGTAATAAATGTTTAGTAATGATTAAAATAAGCATTAAATTTGAGTGTGGAACATCTAAACAAATAACCTTAGTCAATAACTTAATATATTAGAAAGTGTTAGAGCTATGCAAAGACTTTAATAACGGATCTTTATTAAGCCAGTTAATGTAAGGAAATTGCTGTATAAATTCACAAATCAGTATGAATTTAAGAATGTTTTTTTTTTTAAAGTTTCAATTTCATTTTCCTAATTCACAATGAAAATGTTGTCTTTGCTATAGCAAAAATATCACATGCACAAAAAGAAGTTACTATTGTATATACAGGCAATTATTGCTTGAAATTTACAATTTAACATATGTATATATATTTCATCTCAATTTTCATTTTATAAAAAAAAAAAAGAAAGGCAATAAGTTTTTTTTTTTTTTCTTGAGTGACTGAGAAAGTGAGGGAACACAAGTATACCTAGATGTTATTATAGTTTATACAATTTATATAATATACTCTTTAATTTATTATTCTATTGTTGTAGCAGTATATGCTACTGTCTTATTCATAACTACATTACTCTATTTTTTCGTTAATTATTTTTAATGATGTGATAATGTGTCAGCATGAGCGTGGAGGATCTGGTGAATGAGGGTTGTTTGCAAAATACATTGCATAAGAGTAGATGATATTAGTTTTTTTTAAATTGGTGGTTGTGATAGGATAAAGTTAAGATGAGAAATGCAGTGATATTGACTTGGAAAATAGATATGCTATATGTACACTTATATCACATGATTGTAACCCAAACTTAATAACATCAGAAATATTCAATATATTGTCAAGGCAACTTCTATGAATATATAAACAAAAGAGTTAACACTTTGACAGTAGCAGATTGAGATTTTTAAATTCAAAGAAGTTTAAAATCTCATTAAACAGGCAAATATAATCTATTTTGAAAGCAAATTAATATTCATTTATAATACTTTCAAACCCCAATAAATAATTTAGATAATGAACTTGATTTTGCATAAAGATAAATGGTTAGATGTAAATCCTAGGATAATATCCCAAGTTTATCAACTCTAGGAATCTTCAACCTGTCAAAGCAATCTTAAAATGCCGATTTTATGTAAATGTGAATTAAAATTATATTGCATAAAATTTATTGTTATTGATGTCTGTATCTGCTATAAGAGTACTTGAAATCAAATGATGTAGGTTTTTTTTACTATATTTTATTTTGCTTCTACTAAATGTTTCTTATATATATATATATATATATATATATATATATAGAGATAAGAAACATTTAGTAGATATATATATATATATATAAGCAGAGGGATTTGAACTTAGGATTTTTCATTCTACATTCATTCTCCATTCCATCTCAAGCCACTACACATATATAATATAAACCAAGCACTAATTGTATATATGTGTGGGAGATTATGATCAGGCCCAATTGATGAGGGCTGGATCTGCACAAAGTACATATATTGGAGATTATTTATCATTTTCACTTGCATGTGGTCATGCATATCAATTGCTTGAGATGGAATGGAGAATGAATATAGAGTGAAATCCCAAGTTCAAATCCTTCTACTTACATATGTTTTATTTTCTTTATCACTTTTTAAATAATGGACAGTATTCTTCATTTTGTATTGTTTGAATGTGACAAATATATTCTGTCATTGTTGGTTCAATTTCATTCTAATTTAAAAATTTTCACTGATGCTACTCTATAAATTCCTAAAATAAACTTTTAAAGTATATATTGCTATGATGAATCTTGTTTCAATAGCTGATTGCCATCATTTCTTTTTAATATTATGCAGTCTCTGTTCTGTTACGACAATTAGGCAGTTTAAGTTTATTGTATTTTGACTATTTTTAATATTACATGCCATCACTTAATGTTTTTATTAATGTACTTAATTTATGTGATAAATGTTACCAAGTATTATATCATATTCATTGCTGTGATTTTTTATTATAATATAGTTTACAATAAATAAATAAATCATATGATATTAAATTTATCAAGTGGTTTCTCCCCCCCCTCCCCATTTTGAAGTAGATATGTATAATAATGAGGTAAAATTTATGCATATTTATCTTAGAAAAAAAATTCAATTAGTTATTTAAAGCAATTTACTATTTTTACATATACTTTTTGCCTAAGCAATTGAAAATTAATTGCAACAGTGTTGTAAGTAAAATTTGATGCTTTGTTTTTCTTTAAGAATTAATTATTTTTTTTGTTTGCTTCTTTTGATGTTCTGATAATGCCACCATTTTTATCTTCCTTTGATATCTTAATAGTAAAGTACTATAAGTTTTTCCAAAAGTATATTTTCTACTTTCTTGTTTATTTGGAGAAGTCATTTTTATTATTATTAAATTAAGGAATAGATTAATATCTAGATCTGCTTTATCTTCATTTGATATTATGGATCTCTTACTATTTTCAGTTTTTTCACTCTGTTTTGTTGTTGCTTTTTCCACTGGTCTATGGATGAAATTATTCAGATTTATAGATTGAGACATTTTCTTTTGGTATTTTACCCTTTTGATGTTCCATCAAAGCTACAAGCTCCAGTTTTAATGTGTGCATGAATTTTTTTTATTTATTTTTATAATCAAAACTATATGAAGTAATTCACTTATTCTATTTATATTCTTTTTACTTTTTATATATATATAACTTTTTTAATAATTATTCTATTTTTTTGTTGATTTTAAATTATATTTATATTTATGTCAATTGAATTGATTGATAAAATCTATTCCATTGACTATATATGATAATGCTATGAGCCAACTGAGTTTATATTTTATACGAAAAATAAAACTGATTAAATAATAGATCAACAAAGAAATATTAACTAAATTAAAGAAACATTAACTAAATCCATCACCAAAAAATTAAAGTTGTCATAACAAAATTTAATATAGCATTTGTTTGTAATTAATTAAAATATTACTTATAAACAATTACTGAATTAAATATTACGAAAAATTTATATATTGGCGGGGGGGTACTTAGCCTTTTTATTTATCCAATAAATGTTAATGTGAACTTCTTTAAAAGTGGAAAAGATGTTACCTTTATTTAACTTTTTTAATTTGTGCATGAAGAACATTGCAAATTTGAATGCTACATATATGCACAATTTTAAGGTTTAGAGTAGTGGTAGAGTGGAACTGAAGGTTCGGAGTGATTTCTAGTTGAGGAAATTAGTGATACTATTATGCTCAAATGTTACATGACCTGTTAACAAATCCTAGTTTTACTTTTGCAAATATATTATGATTGAAAATTATATGGTTACTAAAGGCTTTTAGCCACCAAAGAAGAAAATTTTGATTTAACTATCCAAATGTCACTCTAATGCCATTATCCTCAATGAATTAATTCAAAGGATCACTAGTAAAGATTTTAATGAGATATCATGTTTGTTTTTTTTTAATTTCATATCAAGTTAATAATAATAAAGTTTATCAAAAAGCTGAATTTAAAACTTCTGATGTATTTCCTGTTTAAAATGGAAATATATTTAATTGTTGCTATAAATTTTGGCAGTAATTTATTTTTGAATTGTTCTATATATATAGTTTTTAATAGATTAAAGACTTTAATCTAAAAATAAATTACAATGAAAATATACTGCATTTAATTTTAATAATACAATAGAAAACATTGACGATCTGTCTTACTTATTTAGGTCATTATTAATAGAACTAGTTATTGAAACTATGAAAATTGTTTGAGGAAATGGTATTATCAAGAAACTTTTTTTTGCTAATAACTGACCTGATTGAAATTTAATTTTTTTTTTGTCTTTTCAAATATAATGGCAATTACTGATATTAATATTATAAAAACGTGATAAGGTTTGTGCGTGCATGTTATATAATCTGAAAAGCAGCTTTATTGATAAGAAATAAATACAGTATTTGAAAAATATGTAATTTGAGTTTAATTAAAATTTTGATAAAGGATTATATATACATATACAAGAAAACTTGAAGCGATCAAACATGTTAATAAGAAAAAAAACAAACAACTGAAGTGAGATGTAGCATATATGGCCAGTGATTAGAACATTTAACTTTATGAATATTAATAGTAATAATAACAAGTCAGATGTCACATGACTTATATATAGCTTGCACTTACAAATATGTAAAATTAAGAGCGTGCTAATAGCTCTAAACAAGCTTTTTTTTTTTATTTATGATAAATGCTACTACAAGAGAAGGCATTCAAATCATTTTTATTTTGGATTGTCCCCATCCCCAGACCGGTTTCGACCTATGGGTCTCTTCAGTGAGGAGTTGGGACATTAGATCTAAAAAACCAACTCAAGCAAAGCATTTATCTAAAAGATAATTGTTAGAAGAAGATCTGAAACTTTTAGACATCTACATGTCTTTAAAGTCAGCTCTCCAACTGAAAAAATCATATGGGCCTGAACTCAATTCAGATACTCCATATATTAGTAGGCTTAGTTTTTAATTTAGCTAAAGCCACAACAGCAAAATAATAATAGTAATAATAACAAGTCAGATGTCACATGACTTATATATATGGGTAGAAAAATTACCATTAAAATGAAATAAAACATTTCTTTGAATCTTTTCATAATAGAATAAATTGGGTGAGAATTAGAGGTGTCTCCATCTTGCAGAACTAAAATAGGTTTAAATAATTATAATGATGTTAAACAATGCTAAATGTTTTGAGTTTATAAATGATAAGAATAAAATTAGAAAAGATAATCTAAGTTCTATTGTTAGACTGAGAAAATAGAATATAAATATTTGTTTGAATGCAACATTTCACAGATGACTTTTAACATTTTGATGCATTTAAATTTGTAATTGTTGAAAAATTTCAAACATACATAAAGTACAAAATGTACAATGTGGAAGTCATCTCAGTCCTTAAATCTCATACCATGAGAACATCGTATCTCAAATATTGCTGTACTTATTTTCACTTAAAAAATGTTTTCATATTTTGCATTACATAAATGTACTCCTGAAGGAAAATTCAACATATATAAAAATTAACTCAAGTTATAGAATGAACTATTTATATAGGTTAGGGAATATCTGTTATTATATAAAAGGATATTAACTTTTATAGAATTTAAAAAGCAAGTAACACTAACTGTATTGGGGGGATGGATGGACAATAATCATGATTGTGTCACCAGATAAAATTGCTGCACACTCACCCATCAATATTTATTGATGGCTTTATATGAGCCAGTCTTTTGAGCTCATCTTGGGGGAAAAAAATCTGGTTTCATTTTAGATTTAAATATCATGTCACAATCACTGAAACTTATCACTGTTTGCTATGGTTTGAAACTTAATTATGAATATGTGAACCAAATGGTCCATTAATTGGAAATCATGCAATATTTGAGCTCCAAAATAGTAACTTGCTGAACTTTTTTTTTTTTTTAAGATATATAACTTTCTATATGCAGAAAAGAAGAAGCAAATGCAAAGAAATGTGGCAAAAAATGCACATAAATTGCTTTTATACATGTTATCTAAATAAATGGTCTATAATATAGTTGTATAATAATTTAAAACTAGATGTTAAAACAATATCAGGAAGAAAAAAAGAGCGTATACTTAATTATATATAATTATTCCTACACAAAGTCTCTTCCTATAGTGATCATGATGAATTTGTTTTAAAATGTGTATAAATAATAGTAAAGGTATATATAAAAATGATATTATTGCATGTTTGTGTAAAATAAATTATGTAATATAAAGGTATCTTATAATTCTGAAAAAGATACTAGACAGGTAAAACAAGCATTTAAATAAATCATTATAAAGAGAATATATAGAAGCAATATAATTTTTTCTAAAATTTATTTGTTAAAGTGAAATTTCCAATATTAAATATGCCAAGCATACATATACACACATGAATAGAATATGAAATGAATGTAATAGAGAATAGAAGTTTTAAAACCAGAGCAAATATTGAAAATACATAATAAGTGTTCTTTGATAAATTACATTTACAGTATTATAGAAGCCCACAATTTTTTTTTTGGTTTGTTATATATGTCACCATGCAGATATAGATAATTATTATATACAAAGATGAATACTTCAAGTCCTGATTATATATATGGAGAATAATTTCTTTAAAGTTATTATGTTTAAATAGTTGATTTGCTCTCTAGTTATAGTAATCTGAGAATTTGTGCACTGTGGATGTGTCTTCCCTTATTACTATCCCTGTTGTTTGTATAAAAGTTCATGCATAGAAATATATCTAATCATTTGATAATAAATCATTAATAATATATATATATTAGAAAGTAAAAAAAAAAACAATATATTACTCTTAGTTATTGAAAAACAAAATGACAATTATTAGTAAAGTAAAATAATCATGGGATCAGCACCTATGAGAATATGATATCCTCCCTCACTACCATCAGTAGTGAAAGACATAAGATATTATTTTTATTTTTATTTTTACAATTAGCACATCAACACTAATCTCTCCAACACCAGATTAATTGAAAACAAATTATAGATTTTGACCAAGCTCTGATATTATAGCTATTAGTTCATAGACTTGAAACTTATTCAAGTGCTTTTTTTTTTTTTTGCACACTTTAAATATAAGTTCAACTTTTTGTAAGTTTATTGTTAATAAAGAAGAATTTAACAAAGAATGTTATGTATGTTTTGAAACTGCATGCATGCTGCAAATTTTGTTTTGGTAAATTAATAATGCATGTATTACTATATTTAATGAATATTAAGGATGAATAAAAACGCCCCCCAAAATATAATTCAATTGGTAGATGTTTGAACATTTATAAATAAATGAGGGGGGGGGGATTTTTGAAGTGAAATGTTACTTTTTAGGTACATATATACAATATTTACAAAGATGTATGGGACAATCAGTTATTGGTAATAAAATAATAATTATATTAAAATGTCACTTTAGTTAAACTTTACTAGGAAGATGTTTTTATTTAATAGAAACTTTTATGACGACACTATATTCTCATAACCTGGTTTATTTATAATATATACTATCTTGTAATTAAGCTTTTTATTATAATAATAATGCAATGAAATATGAAGTACAGCATTAGATGTTAGATATGGTCTGTGTAGTTGTACTGTTAGTAATACAAATGATTTGATAATTTTTTGTATTTACTGTGTAATTTTTTTTATAATGTTGTATAGACATATGTCAAATGGATCTTATATGCATACATATAAATATGTAATATTTATAGTAATCCTAAATTTTATATAGAGTTTGACATGAGTTTATACTTATTTTTGTGTTGTGTTATGGATGTTTAATATTTTATAAGGTGAAACAATTGAAAAAATCTGATTGGGTGATAGTAATAAATGCTTTAAAAATAAAATATAATGCATTAATCTATTTATATAAAAACCTGGCCATTATTCTGATATAATCAACAGGACTTTGGATCTCCTGAAGAGGCTAAATTGTAGCCAGAACTTATCTATATGAATGATTTAGTTTGTTTTATTATAGATAGTGCTTAATACTAAAGATTAAATCTGGACTTGAGTGTATTACAAAAAATAGTTCCTTACTTATTACATTCATATATAAAATGAGTCTTACATATGTCTTTATTTGAGTCTAAGCACAACTTTTTAAAATCAACTTTAGATATCAATTTTTATGATTAGATCCATGTAGTTTTGAGTTAAAATAGCTTTTAAGTTGTAAAAGATATTATAATATGTTTACTAATCCAAAAAGTGATGTCTGTTGAATAATTAGCCAAAAGTCACCTAATTCTCCAATCACACACACACACACACACACACACATATATATATATATATATCAAATGATGACATTGAACAAGAATGAAGGAAAATTGAGATTTTCCATTAGTTCAACATACTTGTGTTTAGATTTGCAAGATTCTAAATATGATTTTTTTTATATCCACCTTTATAATTTTAAAATTTCTAATATGCATTGGTCTTAGGTTGCATAATAAATCTAATTTGTTAATATTGATGACTTTGTATTTACAGTGGGCATAAGCAGTACAATATTAGATCAAGCTGCCGTTATTTAGGGTAGAAAGGTTAAATAAGTATATGAATTGTAATTCATTAAGTGAAAAATGAAATATGTTTCCACAGGAGATTAAAAAGTTTGGTTTATAATAATGTGGGTTATACTTTTTAGAGAGTAATCATCTAAAATATTAGTTAAATCCATCCAAGATTATTTAAATGGATCCTCAACTATATATTAACGGCTTTAGGAATATAAATTATGCCAAATTATTCTAAACTCTATCAATAATTTTAAATAAAATTGATTTCGACTTACTAGTAGTCGATGTTCATTTGTTGATTATAAAGTAATTTTTATATATTTCATTGTATTATAATTTATTTCAATCATAAGCTTTATTTGAAATTATGTATATAATAAATTATGTCCACTTAAATTAATTGTGTAAATTACAATAAATAGATAAGTTGTGTGCATGTGGGAAAATAAATAATTTTTGTATTTACAAAATTTTTTGTTGTCATTTCAGGAACCCCAAGAAAGTGAGGTACAAGATCATCATGTGACACAATTTACAAGCTCTACTCCTTCTTCAGCAGTTGTTTCTCATTTTCCTTCTGAAGCAAATGCTTTTTCACCTGTTAATCAGCCTGTGCCAATTTCCTCTTCAGATGCTTCTAATGAAACTTTTATTCCTTCTTTAATACCACCAACTGCATATTTATCAGAATTTGAATGTGATCTGAGCCCTCAAGAATCTGAGATAAGTCCCAGCATTGAGAGCAAGAATCAAACTAATGAAGAAAGTTCTGAAAATATGGCTCCTAATAGAATCAGATTTGAAGGAGTAGATGTACCATGTGTTGATAATGTTGTTTCTGCTGTACCTCGAAAATTAGCTATGTCTAGGATAGAACGATGGAAACGTGCACTTAGTTCTCCAATTTTAAGATCATCTCCTAATTTACAAAGTGGTATTGAACAACGACGTCCTTGGTCAGAAGTTTTTACTGAAAAAGATGCTAGCAAAATTTTAGAGTCAAAATTTTCACGGCAGAGACCAGGAAGTCTAAGAACACCATCATGTAATGATATTGATATGAGCAATAGTCGATCCCTTGATCGGGATTTAAAATATTATTCAAAATTTGGATCATTTGATGGTAATCGCCAAGTACTATACAATGCTGATTCTTCTTTTACAACCCCTCGAACAAACATTCATGATGGATTTTTTCAAAGATTTCGTAAAAGTTTTTCACTGAGATTTTCTCGTTCCAAATTTCGGGATTTAAATAACTCATCACCAACACCTAAAGATAACATGTCTGATCATGATTTAGGAACTATTAATGAGCATAAAATGAAAAAGAAAAATAATAGTCTTAGTGAAGCTGGAAAAAGAAGCTCTTCCACTATTAACATAGTTGAGAATGGATTAGAGCAGTCAATTTCACCAGAGTCAAATTCTGATAATGAAATATTGTCTCGATTTGGCTCGCTCATTTATCGTGTCTCAAAACATAAAAAAAAGTCAAAAGATAAAAAGGACAAAGTTGTAAAAAGTCACAGTGCAGATAGTGGTATACAAATTGAAGTTTTGAGAAATATTTCCACTGACAACTTTGTGGTAAGTTTTATAATTTTTTTTAATCTTATTTGATTTGAAATTCTAATATGTTATCCCATTTTATTTATCAAAGTAATGAAATTTTTAATCTAAATGTTTGGCATTTGTTTTATCTTAATGTAATCATTTTGTGTTAAAACTATTAATTATCTAATTTTATGCATCACCTCTTAGCACTATTTTAAAATTATATTTTTATTTATTTGTAAATCCAAAGAAATTTTAGATATTTTATCTTAGGATTACATATGCATCATCAGCATATATTTTGTTTGAAAAAAGGGTAAAAGGAAAAGGAACTAATCTAGAAATAAGTTTTGCGATGATTATATAAACCAATCTGTGAACCACAAATATATTTACATATAGAATATGATGGTTGGTCTATTTTTATGTTTGTATACTATTTTGTAATGATGGTTTTTAATTTTTTCTGCAGAAAACTCTTCTTTCTGAAATATTTCAGCACCATTTTCTAACTGTAGTTTTCCAATGTATTATTTTCTGCATCACATCTTCGCAGTGGAAACAATCAACATTGCATATCTTTAGAATGTTTTTGAGATAATCCTTAGAAATAAGCGGGGTCTGTCATTCCCATGAAAACCATGTTCAAGTTCATCATAAAACACCATTTTAGAAAGTCTTGTATTATTCGTTCATTTTACTTGTCCAATCCAAGAAAATATGATTTTACAATAGTGGAATATATCATATTACATGCAACAAAGTATTAATTGATAAGGTATTCTTACCCGAAATGTTTCAAATGCTTTACGATGCAACAATAGGGTCTCATTTATATAATATATTAAGTAAAATAACAACTATATATAAATCTAATTTAATCCCACTAGTTATTTCTCTGTGATGAAATTCTTTGTCTTTTAAGCACATTGGAATCTATGTAGCATCTGAACATCTAAGACAACCTTTCTATTTATAAAACAACTGAGATATTTAAATTGGTTTACATTCTCAAATTGATAATCATCGAAATTAAAAATTGCTGTAGATTTTTTTTCATTAATGGATGATAAAGACTTTGAATTTTTTAATATTAATTATTAAAGTTTTTATATGTTGCATTCAAAACATTTAAGTACTTTCCAAGATTTTTCTTTGAACTAGAAAATAGCATAATCATTAGTATAATGTAATTTCAGAATCCAAGAAGATAAAATTTTTGTTTTTATGTTTAATTAATTCAAATTAAAAATTTCACATTAAAATCTTGATTCCTGTTTCATAAAATCACCACCTATAAACAGTTTCAAATACCATTGTCATAAAAATTGAAAAGTGTTGGAGCAAATACATATCCTGATTTAATACGAATTTTAGTTTCAAATTCCTCAGATTTTCTTCCTCTAGTAATAACACATTCTCTCATTTTATATAATACAAATAAACTTTGGTGGGCAAGCAACTTCAAACAATGACATAGAGCTGTTCAATTAATTGAATCACATCTTTACCAAATCAACAAAAATTTTAATTGTCTGAAAAAGTATTGAGTCTCTGAGAATAATTCATTTATAATGAAACAATTTATTCATCAAAATTTTTGAGAGTAGAATCCTTACTATATGGCGGATAATAATGATATTTCACAATAATTATTGCAATCTTATCTATTCTCTTTATTTTTAAAATTAGAACAATAAAAGCATCCTTAAGAGGCGACAGAATATCATGAGTCCATATAGTACAAACATATTTTAAGGCTTCTCCAGGTATTTCATTAAGATCTGCAGCCATTTCATTTTTAAGATTACAAAGAGCAGTTTTGACTTCACAAAACTACAGTGCTACTGTCTAATGTATTGATTATTCAAACTTACAATAAATGAATTTGGCCAAATGAAAATAAGAATGAATCACAAGCCACTCTTTTCTTATGTCAATTTAACTTAGATTATGTAAATAGTTTTTAGCATACACAAAATGCAAAAGTTTTTTAAAACATTGATGTTTATAGCACTTAGATTTTTGAGAAATATTACAATAAGATAAATATAAGTCACTGTTTTCTATTAATTTATTTAATTATATATGTAAATTCTGAGCTTCATCTGATGGTAATGACTATGATCTAGAGTTTGAATCCAAATTGAGCAAATTTGTTCAGGTAAATACAATTTTTTAGGTAACCAGCCCATAGCCAACTCAGTCAATAAAAATATTATCTAGCTATTTTGAGCTGCAGGATAAAATAAAGATGAAAAAACACTCAAATTGTCACTAATCAGAAATTGTTGATTTTCACTAATATCTTCTTTATTGTTCTTATTTAAATACAATTGGAGAGGCTTTTGTGCTACTGTGGACTATTTAAAGATTATTTTAGCTTATATATATATTTCTGCTTTATTCTTATAGCAATATAATAGTAGTAGTATTAATAATAATAATAATAATAATAATAATAATAATAATAATAATAATAATGATGATGATGATGATGATGATGATTAATTATTCAATTCAGGTCTTTATTTAATGTACATATCCACAATATTAAGCCAATTTTAGATTGCACAGTGAGTTAATTAATATATTTGTAAATATAGAATAACATTAAAAAACATGAAATAATAATAATAAAGTAGAAAAAGAATGAAATGAACAAATAAATAAAAATGTAATATGCACAACGGGACTAAAGATAATATTTCGTAAAGATAGCTGTAGTGAATTGTTTAAAATCTAAATAAAAGTGTCTTTATTATTTGCAAAATCTTTATTATAAGTTCTGGCTAAACGAAATAAAGAGAAATAATTTTAATTTATTAAATTTACAAAAATTTTAAGCTCAAAAATATTGTGAGTACCTTATTATAATGCTCTTTTTTGATACTTAACTTAGAGACAAGTTAGATACAGAAACATTCTGGGAAATAATTTTATGCAGAAATTTAAGATCTCTTGTTTTTAATCTCACTTTTAATATGCTATACTGATCATTATTTAGATTATTTAATTTTAAAAATTTACCAAAAATAAATGAAATTTTTATGATATCTATCTTTGTATTAGGATTACACATAATTGAATCATACTCCAAGATGGGAAATACTAAAGATATAAAAAGTTTGATTTCTGTACATTTATTAAATGCTTTTCCATATCTATAAATAGCTACTGTAAATTTGACAGCTTTATTCACCATAAAATGAAGGTGATGATGGAAAGAGCCATGATGGAAAATATGATTTCTAGATCTCTTTGATGATCATTTGTTATGATTTTAGAACCATAGATATAATAAGAAAATTTTATGATTTCAGATTTCCTAGAGTAAGAGAAATTGGAGCACTTATTCATATTTATATTTATATAATTATTTTCATAACATTTCAGAAAATTTTCTGTATCTCTTTGAAATAAAAAAATACTTATTAATAGAACAGATGTGCCTGAAAATTTTGCAGTCATCTGCATAATAATAATAGTAATAATATTTTTATAATCCACATTGTGGTGTTGCTTAGATAAAAGAAAAACCCAGGAAAATATTAAGTATTGCTTTAAAGTGTTCTTTAAGACTGGTTCTAGTATATATCTGCCACACATATGATTTTTTCATATAAGAAAAGCTTTTTTTTAAAAAAGGAAACATTGTTAAATCACTTGAGAAATCATATCTTTCACTTTTTGCAAAAAATTGTCTTATACTAGCAATGACGAAAATTGCATATTACACCCAAGTAATACTCTTCACCAAAGTTTTTACTAATCACATTTACTCACTATGCAGAAAACTTCTTGGGATAAATGTACAACTGCCATCTTAATTAAACATTTACAAAATTTACTTCTTCACAATGGACTAGGATTTCACAATATTTATACATTTTTATAGATAGACAACTTCCATATTTCTCCATTCTTTTTTATTACATAAGATTTATACATTCAGATTATAAAAAAAACATTTAACATTGAAACAGTCAGTTTTATCCACCTGCCTGTTTCATGTATTTTACCCCACATCTATCCATATGCCAGGTTTAAACCCTCTCAGAGTACCCATTTAAACAACCTTAAATTACTATATATGCAAAATCACGTATATATGTATATATGTGAACAGTAAATCTGTAATTTAATAGTATACGCATATATTACAGATATGTATCCATTTTATAAATATTTCTAGTTTAAGAAATATTTTAGTTTAAATTATTTAGCCAATTTTATTATATTGAAATCGCATATGTATATAAGCCATTTCCATTGTTATTCTGCATGTATGGTAATAAAATTAGTTTTCTACTAATTATCAAAGTAACTTTTCCAAAATAACTTTTGATTTTTGTAAACAACTTTTAAAGTAGGTCACGCAATAGTCCTAAAATAGCATAAACTTGATTTTATAAATCTAAAATGTTAATAACAATTTTGCAGAATTTTATAGTGTTGTCACAACAAACAGGAGGAAATAAGCAGAAAAACAAAATCTAAATTAGTTGTCATAATTAACCCTTAAACCGCTAATTATATTATTGGTTGTATGAGGTAAAAATCAAATCTTTTAATTGGCCAACTCACAAACTGAAGACAAAGCCTATTGTTAAAACATATTCGCCTATAATATTAAATTCAACTCAGATACGTTTATAAAAAGTATATTACTAATTTTTCAGGTTATGAAGAGAACGAAAGTTCTTTCAAAAATAAATTGCTATTTATTTATTCTAAAATATTCAATTTCGGCAACATAAAAGCTATAATATAAACAAAAAGGTCGACTTTTACATTATAGAAAAGTAAATATTTCTTTTTACTAAATCTTAAATATTTTTACTAAAATCTTCAATATTTTTCGAAAATAATTTTGTTTTTTTAGTATTCTCTCTGAAAATAATTTGTAATTTCTCAAAATATTCTTTTATAATAATTTAAATCATATTCGAAATGAAAATCTCAGCGTTTTTCTTTATTTTCTTTGATCAGGCGGTTTCTTTGTTCTTTCCAGCCAATCAGAATGTCTTTTTCGGCTGAGAGCATGCTAAGAACCAATCACAAGTAATGTTCTTTCTTTGTTTAGGTTTAAATGCATTTTTTTTTATTTTTTACTTGTAAAATAATTCGGAAGAGGGCACCATCTTACAGAACTTTTAAAAACCTATTCAATACCTGTCTAACGAATATTTTAGCATAAGAACTGGCAGAGTTAGAGTGACATCAGATGTCGATGAGGAGCTTCGTAAGAGGCGGGAAAAGGGTTAAAAATGTTTTTCTAAAATAAATAAATGGGTTTTTCTACTAGTTGTAGCTATTAAATATATTTTTTAAAATAAATAAATGGACTTTTTCAGCTACGGACAAGCTCGTAAAAATAAACCGGTGGCCAGAGTTATAAAGATATAAATACTTAAAGTTTTGTTTCCAAGGATCGATCATATATATAATAAGTGAATTGTAAACAGAACCCACATCCATTTTATCTTCAAAATGGTGCGGTAGTAGGCCACAATTCACCGCCTCTCCTTACTGGATGGGAAGAACTTTGGTCCGATAAAATATAATGCCGTACACCAGCAAAGCAGACCGTGGAAAAACCTCCATTAACTTTAAATCATCGCCAAAAGTGTCAACTTATTATTCTTCCAAGTGCAATGAAAACAACAGACTGGTAAATTGATAAATTTTTACTCAGAGCTCTGTTTATAAACTGTGACTTTCAATTCTATCTTTTAAAAGTTAGCTATTTCTTAAATCTGCCTTTACCAAACACCTTTCCTAAAATCTGCAAAGAAAACTGTTAAATGCTAATGTTTAAATCTTGTCTGATTGTAAAACTTGTGATATTGAATTTTCTGTTAAAATGTAAAACTCTAATAATCTATTTTAAACTAAATGTATAATTTTCTGTGGTCTTTTATGCCTATTCTTAATCTATCCAATTTATTTTACAATTTTTATCATTTTAATATTATATGTCTTTAATATGCCAAGTGACTCGAAACCACGAGTATTTATAAGTATAATTTTAGTATTGCTCTGCGAAGATAATATTATATCTTCGCTATAATAAATATAATAAATAATTGAATTATTATTTTTCTCACTCGATGTTTCGAGATCATATTATTATATTACTGATTAATTTTTGGGTATTAATATTCTAATAATCAGTCATTCTCTAGTTAAAATTGTAGTTTGCTTAACTCTAGTTATGAATTATAACTATTTATATATGCAATGCATACGTCATAGGAACTAGCCACAGAGATATTCTCAAAGCATATTTTAATGTTTTATTCATAATTATCCCTCAAATATGCCTTGTCCTCCTTAGATTATATATGTTGAGATGCAGGCGATAATATTAAATTAAGTTACTAATTAATTTAGTCCCTAAATAGTATATTTGAAATAATAAATTTGAGAACTGGGTTGTATAGATATGCAAATAGACGCTATCTATTTTTAAGGCACAATAATATAATTTTACAAATTTGCGTTATATATGTATAAATTGTGGATGTGTCCTTACTAAGTACACAATGTACAATTATCTGCTTGCTGCATGATTACTGATGAGTTGCTGGCAGAGGTCACACTTATCCACTTAGTTCGGGTGAAGCACACACTTTTAGAACTAGGGCACAAGGACCTAGATTATTTATAATTAATGCTTATCTGACTCCCTGAACTACTAATGTTCCTATTTGTAGCAAGTTGAACAGTTGTAGGGCAAACGAGCCTTTGGAGGCTGAAGCCTGTGAATAATGACCCATTCGCACCTTCTAGCTTTATTAATATTTTAATATGTGCCATAGAGTATATAGGTAAACCTATCATAAACCAGTTTTCTCTCTCTTCATATTAAATGCTTATTTAGCATCAGTGTATACCTTAATCTAGGTTAACACACTAACCTGTGTATCTCTGAGCTTGACTATAGGCTCAATTTAACTAGATATATAAATAGACACCATAGGAGCACTATTAAGTTAGTTATATAACTTTGGCTATAAAATTCCATATGATTTAGCAGACTACAAAAGAGCTAGAAATTTGGCATATTAATATAGGCATAAACTCCAAAACTGCACTACATTTTGTTAAACACTTATAATGAAATAATATGCAACATTAATCTCATTAGTTATCTAACGCCTGCGAGCGTAATCTCTCACGTTCTCATTACATAATTGTGTATATTTTGATTTACTATTTGTTATTGTTTTATTAAATTAATAATATTTAAAATTATAACTCATTTTCATATTTTTATTGTCCTTGAGTTCATTTTATCCAACTCTAGATTTATTTGCACATACATCATTATGTCTACAGATAGATCATTCTATTAGATTTCCTAGTCAATTATTGATATATTAATTAATCACTTAGTCATATGTGTGTATATCTGACGAAATCAGTGCTAAATTACTTAATTTCCGAGTCTTTTGTTTTACCATGAATGACTGCTGGACCGAGATTAAATTGAATGTCTGTCTAAGTTGAGAAATGTCATCCATAGGGTATTAGATCATTGAGCAGAGGTGAAAGGATTGAATGTTGGTTGGATTCTGGATCCTAGCATCCAGATTCGATCAGCTTTAGTGTATTTTGCCTGTGTTCTTGTTTTGTTACATGGAGGGACAATTCTTACCGTTACAACATAATTTCACCTTGTGCTAAAACTTTCCAGAATCTAGAGATCACATGTAAAATAACACATAGTAACCGACCACCCCAACCTCAAAATATTAGAAACAATTTTTAAAACCTTTATTATCTAGTTAAAATCTTCACTTTTTCTCCCCCTAAAATAAATATAAATACTGGGAAGTGCATTCATTTCTCTACCCACTTCCTCAATATGAATCAAAACCTATATTAAACATCAACAACAAACAACTATGTCACAAACTTAAATTCTGGTTACTAAAACCAAAATATTTTGACTTCTTAATCAAACTAAACTTAGAATCCTTGCCCACACTATACTTCTACAGATTCAAAAGAGGACACAAATACTGATACTCAGTGTGCTCTATGTCACAAAGAGATCCAAACACTGTCAGTCTCTTGGAAAAATCAGAATGATGATCCCAATAATATTCAACAACAAAAATGATATCAACAGTCTTATAGGATAATTTGCCCAGGGTTACTATCCCCACATTCATGCTAGTATTTTTTTTTTTTTTTTATATGAACTACCAGATATATGTTTGTATATAATAATGATCATAGAAGACATTCAAATACTTTTATTAACAAAATAGAAACAATATGTTAAAGTGATAAAAAAAATAGCTGATCAAGGTATATATACAAATACATGGATATATTCAAGCTTTTAACAAGATACAATAGTCTTTGAAGAGATATAGATCATGAAAAATAACATTGAAAAATCGTAACCAATTTCAATATTTTTTTTGTAAATTAATATAAAACTTATGAACTACATGACTATTGTTCAGTATTAAAAAATATTAAATTATATGATATATATATTCTTATTTTCTGTAATTTCTTGAAATTCTTTATTTTATGATGTTTATAATATTATTCCAATGTCATCACTTAATTATGTTTTGTTCAGTGTCATGTCAAAAATTACAATATGGATTAAAGTTAAACATGTATATAATAAAGTCCTTTGAAAGGTAATAATAATGATGATGAGTCAATTCAATTTATTTATTTAAGTGCTAAGCATATTAAATTAATAAAACGAATAAACACAATGCATATATCATCATAATAATAAAAGATTGTAACAAACTAAAAATAAAAAAATATAAATAAATAAAATAAATTTAAATTGATTTTAACTTAAGAATATTACAAAATTACTTATGGTTTAAATTAAAATAATTAGTATTCATAAAAATCTTATTGCATAAAAAAGGTAGCCTGAATAAAGGAGAAAACTTAAGGACATGGGAATGACAAGCTTGTCTATAACAGGCAAAAGCAGGCCGACTATCATGCTCACAAGACCTAATTATAATAGATGAAATTGTATCAGATAGAATAACTTATTGATTTATGATTTTGTAAAGATATTTAAGATCTTTATATTTTCCATCTAGAAAGAAGATGAGCAATAACTTCAGTAAGGTACATACATTAAAAAGGTGAAATCCTTTTTTTTTTAATTTTCAAAGAAATATATTTGGAGAATTATTAAATAGTGATTGTAATGAAGTGCATCTTTATTTATAATCAAGATTTCAAATGATTGAACAATATTCAATGATAGGAAGAACCAATGACAAAAATAATTTGAATTTTGTTTCATCACTGAAATAATAATCATATCTAAAGATGACACCCATGATTTTAGAAGCTTTGCTAACAATCATTTCTAAATGGCGAAGAAATAATCCATTACTAGAAAATAAAATTCTCAAATCCTTTTGTGAGTCAACACAATTAATCTTATGAGAATTAATAAAATAAAATAAAAGTTAAAACTTCAGGTTTTTTTAGAATATGAAATGAAAATATTTACTAAATTAACTGACATATTATTTAGATCACACCAAGCATTAAAATTATCAATACTTTTCTGAAGGAGAGTTTGATCAATCACTAATGTGATTCTTCTAATGATTTTACAGTCATCAGCATAGCATAAAAGATAATAAAATTTTAGGCAATTTTTAATATATAATTGTTAAAAAGCATAGGGCTAAAATACCACTGTGAGAAATTCTAAATTACATTCAGAATTAGATGAAATATTATTGTTGAATTTGACATATACCATAGGATTGAAACCAATAAATAAATTTAGTAAAAAGACCCATTTTATAATTTATGAAAAAGAATGATGTGATCTACTTTATCAAAGGCTTTTGATAAATCAAAGTAAATAATATCAAGTCTCTGTTGATCCTCAATCGCATATGCTATATGATCATAAATTGTTAGCAAATTAGTTTTTACAGATCTATTAAGAATAAGCATGGGGTGAAGAAGAGATGATTTTATTAACATCTGAAATAGTTTTATTATAAACACACCTCAAAAATTCTAGCAATAGTCTGTAAAACAAATAGATCTATAGTTATTAATATAGTCATGGGAACCATTCTTAAAATAATAATAATAATCATCATCATTGTAAAAATATGTGAATGAATTACTGAAATGCCAAAATAATATGAAAAACTTATTATATTAGTGCAAAATACAAAGAACTAAACAGTTAAAAGAGAGTATTGAATTCATAAAATTATCGGCCTAAAGGACTAGTGTGTAATATATGTAGATATTTATAGTTTATAGATCGGTTTGTATAGCCATTGCAAAAAAAAAAAATATACTTTTTTTTATTTATTTATTTTCTGAATTGGAAAGACTATTTTTTTTACTTTTGGCTGATAATAGAAATTATAGAGCATTTTAAACTGTGTAATGACAATTATCTTCAAATTATTTATAAAATATTTATTTTTGTTATTAAAATTTTGCTTATCATGTAATTTATAACTTGCTTTTAGAAATATTATTAATTTTGATTTATTTTTTAATATATGCAAAATATAAACATTATTAAAATTATAACTAATCAATTATTGTAACAAATTTAAAATTCATGCCAATATTCGTAAACAACAATAGAATTGCTAAAAAAGTTTGCTCCAAATATTTTAATGTATATTTCTCTTTCTCTTTATTATATATATATGATATTCAATATGAAACATATGTAAATGTATTTTTTGCTTATGTGTAATTTAATATGCATGTAAATAATTTATTTAACTATTGTCTATTTAGAATAGAAACTTTATTTTAAACTCATTAATTCATATCATGGAGTTTAAATATTTGTATTAAAATAAGGAATTTAAATATTTTGTAAAAACTGCAATCGTCCTAATGTACTTTCACCATAATTTATTTAAGACCTTTATAAATTTTTTGATTATTCAGCAGTCTTTTCAGGATTTAAAAAACAATTGTATTACATTATTACTTTATGAAAACTTACAATATTTTCATTGTATATATATTTATACACACATGTCGTAAATTTATTATTATTTATAAAATATTTTAAATATATTTTATATGCATTGATATCTTGTAACTAAAACAAATCTGATACCAGCCTGAGTTAGTTATATTATAAAGCTGCATTGGAAAAAAAAAAGTTTAATAAAGAACTTGTATAAATCAAGAAATAAATATAAAATTAAAATAAAAATTAGTTTATGCATTTAATCATATTATTAAATATTTTATAGTGTTACTTTATAATATTTGAGAAACAGTAAAATCATGAATTGCAATGCAAAGGAAGAAAGACAAATTATTTCAATATGCTCAAGAAGTTTGAATTGTATAGGTTATAAAAATATAAAGCATCTATCTTCTAAATGAAAGTTTAAATAAAAAAACTTGTCAATTTCTAAAATAAATTTGATAGCAAATCTAAAAATGTTATTTAAAATGATGAGTTAATAAAAATAAGAAAGTTATCAATCAAATTTTAAAAGTTAGCAATGATTTTTTCTTTCTTTCTATTGCTAACTAAGTAAATAAAGAAAGTGAGAGAAAAGAAAACTTTTTTCCATTCATTTATGTATCAAGTCATGGTATAATATTTGTAAATTTGTTTCCACATATTTTGAAGGGAATAAAAAAAAAATGGTTTTAAAAAAAAACATGTTGTAAAGAAATAGAGGGCAAATCTCACAACTAGCTGGTGACAAATTAGTTGTTTGGAAAAGATGTTGAACAATATCAAGTAGAATATAAGTCAGTCTGAAATGACAACTAAACAGTATGGTTTAGTCCAGGAAGTCATCAACTTTAGTATACTTGAATATTCAACTCAAGAAGCAGTGTTGCGGTAAACCCATGCAGAAGATTAAAATCATTAGTTAAAATTGTTTTTCACTGTAACATGGATAGCCATATCTTGCTGACTGTTTTACCATATTTTTTAATACTTCATTTATAACAGCAAGTATGATGACTATCTAATAGAAAAGCATGGTATGTGTGGATAGAAACCAAAAACCACACCAGCCAATACACCTGGAAATGCAATCAGATCAACAAACTAACACTGAAGTTTGCTAAAATCAGCCATTGCCTGTTTTAATAATACCTTTGAAGAAAAAAGGGGACAGTGCAACCCAAGATCTATTGATATTATACTCTATCTAACATCACCAATGCTGCTGTATTTTTTACTAACATCACTATTACACCAGGAGGATAACTATTACCTTTGGAGGAACTAATGAAGAAATTCATAAATATATTAGAATATCTGCTGAAAATCATGGTTTGGAACTGTTTAAATATTTCACTTGGTAAGATCTTCTCAGTGTGTGTGTATGTATGTATATATATATATATATAATATATATATATATATATATATATATATATATATATTATAAGGCCTTAAATTAAAAATATTATTTTATTATCTTTAATATTTTGAACATTTAGTGATAGTTGCAAGTATATAAGCAACAATTTTATATATTCATTATTAAGTTATTTTTTTATCAATCCATTTAGGTTGTATTTGCTTATTGAACTCAATACCAACATTATGCTTTTAACACCCAATATGCTAGTAATATCCGCATCTCTGTGAAATCATGCAATCCACTGGGGAACATGTCCCAGATGGTGGTAGTAATTTATAAATGATGATGATCAGCATTAATAAGTTTTTCAAAATAAACTTTTTAATTCAGAAGGTTTGGTACTTTAAAGTTTCTCTTTTTTATTATTAAAACTAGAAAAATTAAAAAATTCTTTTGGGAGGACTTGTATTTAGGTTACAAATCATCATCATCATTATAGATTCTTGGTTAGTATATATTTGAAATGAATCATTTTTGTTATAATTTTATTAACTATTCAATTTTCACTTTATATAAATATTTATTTGGAATCAAAATTTACTGTTACATGTATGCATAGTTTTGGTTCTCCCAAATTACCATTACAGTATTAATTTTTATAAAATTAAAACTAAAAACATTTAATATGTATGTAGTTAAACAATATATTTATTATGTATTAAACAATATATTTATTATGTAATTATAATCTATTGTATTTTTGTTATTAAATCATTCATTTCTATAACATAAGTTATTTCAATTTAATTTGTTTTTATCTTTTGTAATATAATTTTAAATTTAAAAATAGGTATATAACTATATTTTGAATACTTCTCATAACTACATCTTTTAATTAACATTAGACAATTTTTTTTTTAAAAAGAAAATTTATTTTAAACATTCTTTATGCTTTTCTCTACAGAACTTTTTAAAAACTTTTTTAATATTGTTTATTTTAATATAAATTCAGTAATAATTTTTTATTGTTTATGTTTTATTTTATAATTAATTGCTCCAAAATATAAATATAACATTATTATTTTTTATTTACAATAAATATATTCTAAATTAATATGCGCCTTTTATCAGAATCAGTTAGTTTTGGTAGCATTTTTTTTTATGTATAAAGCTTTTTTATTTTATTTTTCTTTTTGTTTTATTTTTAATAAAACACCCCCCCCCCCAGTGATGAAATGTTTATTCATCAAAAAAAAAAAGCAGATACAGTAAGATAAATGAAATTTCAGGAGCAACATGGTAAGAGGGAAGAATACATGTGAAAAGGAAATGGGAAGTGGAAAAGGGAAATGGTGTGTAGTACAGGCCAGTCTGAAATGCATGTCTTCGTGATTGAATCCTATGACAGAGACTGAGAGGATGGGAGTTGGAGGAGTGGAGATGGGGCTAGTTTGGTATCTCGGGTTTTGAGAGTGTGAATTAGGTCCAAGAGCTTTTGATTTACTGAATGTACTCTCTGGTCAAAGATAATGGCACATCTGAGCAACCAGACAGCATAGATGAGAAAAACTGATAGTCTAATAGATGCAAAGACCCCTGTTTCTATGGACTCTTGGAGGTTGAAGATGGTATTTTTTAACATCATTTTTATTAATTATGTCCTGTGTTTTTGAATGCATATTAAATATATATATATTTTTATATCTTTCTTTTTACATTTTTAAATGATTTTATTGAAGTTGAAAAATCAGTTTTTTTTTTTTTATATTTTATTAAAACTTCTATGTTGTTTTTATTCTTATTATAATATTTATTAGTCAATATATTTTCATTGTGTTATTTTTTCATTAATGTTTATTTTGTATAACCCACATCCACAACCTCATAAAAGTAGCCTCAACCTCACAAACCAAAAATTAATTACCCACTTTAAAAGATGGTGTCTGGAGCCCAAGTATCTGGACTTCATCATCAAAATTAACCTTAGTGCGCTTCCCACAAATTGGTTCCTATTTTACCGAAGAGGTAACTCCAACATTGATCCAACCTGCAGTTTATGTTCTCATGAAGAGGAAACCATTGAGCACTTCATATATCGCTGTCTAAACCTTAAAACAGTCAGAGATATAGTCTTCACCAACTCCAATATCAGACTGGACCTAATTCTCTTGCCCATAAAAGCGATCCACACTGGAACATTTGCTATCATTAGACTATCCATTTTCATTCTCTATGCAATCTGGGTAGTACGTTGCAAGTTGATAATGGAACTGCCCCGCCTGGACCCAGATCTGTTGTTCTGTGAAACAATAAAGAAAATCAGAAAAAGAGAAGAGCTCATCTCTCCCAAAAAATTCTTTGAGGACACCTGGAACCTATTCACCCTCCCTTCTAATAACAACAGAACAACAAACATGCTGGCCTACTAAACCACTCATAAGAACTTTCAGAACTTAGCATAACCTCATTTAACCTTGTATATATTCTTTCTAATTTGTACACAAAGTAATTAATAAATATATTTTTGAAACTGTCATTAGTGATTCTCTTCCTTGTGTAAATTTTGTCTTGATATTAGCTTTTTATAGATTAAAAAATAAATCTTCAATTGGTTTTAATAGCTTATCTACATTTAGTTTCAAATTATCTTTATTAGGTTTACTATATACATTGCAGATTACTTATTGAAACAAGAGATTTCAAGTAGAAAAGCAATAATATAGATGTTCACATAACTGAGCAATAATCAATATATATCTAATGCATATTAATTAGTATATTCAATAGCTAAGTCACAGGATTGTTGTTAATGAGATCAGATTCCATATAGCTACAAAAATATCAGCTGGCACATGGGTTTGATCTCTGTTTATTTATAAAAGTTGCATGAATATGCTACTCCTGCACTTATTTTCATATGTTTAAACTTTTTCTTAACAGACAGAAAATTATTAAAGTAATTCCTGTATATAAGATTAATTGTAGAGATATTATGAAATTATAGACTGGTTTCGATATTAATTCCAGCTAAATTATTTGAATTGATTGTATATGAATCTGTTATATTTATCTGAAGAAATTTATTTCAGAATGGGTATATGTGAAACAGGTCTATTAATACCAACATAATACACCTTACTGATGCTGTGTCACATGACATATACCCTTTTTTTATTTAAAGCATTTGATAAGATTTATGACTATACTTATTAGCAAGATAAACCAAACCATGAATAGAACGGTTTGCATCTTTTTTGTGTAAAAGATCAATTTTGTTAAATATTTAGGTGGTGAATCAAATTATTATTTTAATGATTTTGGTGTTTTTTAGGGATCATTCTGTTTAACATATGTAATTTTGACTTATATCCAATTAATTGCATTTTATGATTTGCTGCTGATTGTAAGATTTATAAATACATTAAAACATCTAATGATAGTAATTATCTACAAAATTGTATTCAGTAGATTTAAATTATGATATATAAAAAATTATATTAACTAAATGGGGACAAATCAAAAATAATTATCTTTTCAGTAAAAATAAATCTCATATTATTTAATTATATATTAAAAGGAAATAATAGTTTGAGAGTAAATGAATATAAAGATTTAGGTTTTGTTTTAGATTTTAAATCACTATTTTTATATCATGTACAATATTTATATTCTAAAGTATTTGAAGTTGTGGGTTGTATCTTTAAAAAAAGTAAGATTTCTTAGTAGAGAAACTTATGAAAATCTTATGTCTTCATTATTACTAATTCTAAACTATAGCATTTTGTTGTTTGGAACTCTGACATTCACTCTTATAGTAGATCACTCTGGCATAACATATTATTCTCCTCATGGTTCATTAAAACTATTAAGAAATCTTAATGATATTTTGTTTCTTGCAAAAGTTAAAGAACAAATCAATATAGTAAACTGCATTAGTGAAATTTCTTACATTGTTGCTGACATGGGTTTGAAACATGATAAGAGTTTTTACATTGCAAAAGTTGGAACTATTCATTTAAAAGATTCTGCATTATTTAAATTCCCAAAGTTATTTAATGTTTTTCATCATCATATTGATGTCATCACTTAACTATGAAAGGAATAAAAAATGCAAGCAATATATATATATAAACAATTTTAATATATTTGTGAATGAATTCATATACATATGCATGTGTTGTCATGCATAAATGTTCATATTTGTGCATGAATTGTATCCGTATTTTTATATACAATACTATTTTTATTTTATCTTTTTTTTTAAATAATGTGATCTATAATTATGCATTATATGAATGCCTGTAGAATTTATTAATTCAAATAAATTGAATTGAAATATTTTAATATTATTTTTTTTATTGTTTTAATTGAGTAATTGTTATTTTTATTATTATTTCAATATTTTTATGAAGGTTTTTGTTTGAACTGTAATTAATTGCCTTATATACTTTTTGTATTTATATAAATGTGAAAATATATAAGACAATTAATTATGGTTCAAATAAAAATCTTTATAAAGAAAAGTATTTAAAGAAAAAAATTTAAATACATAAAACAGAACAAATAAAATTATTAATAAAAACAAATTAAACATGAATATCATTAATAAGAAAGAAATAATATGACAAATATAGTGACTAATAAATATTTAAATAAGAATTAAAAACAACAAAGAAGTTTTAAATAATATTTTGAAATAATGCGCAATATATATATAATACATAAATACATAAGATAAGTAAAAATTCAATTTAAACAACATAAAAATAATATATTTTTTTATTATTATGCAGGATATATATTTAATGAAAATAACATTAAAATGTGTTTTATTAAAATGAAAAGAAACTGCTCTGCGCATAAGGATTATATGATTCTAGAACAAAATTAATATTATATATATATTTAAGGTAAGGGTGTATATAAATGTATATAGGAAAAAAGATTAAAATACATATAAATGGCATGGTAAATAAAAAATAATAAAATATATATTTTAATGTTACATTTTTTTTTTTTGTGATAATAATTATTAAAAGAAAAAACCAATAACAAAAAAGTTTTTAAAATAGATCTCTAGAGAAAATTATAGAGAAAATTTAAAATAATTTTTTTAAAAAAATGCTAGTTTGTTAATTGAAAGAATATAGTATTTGTTAGGTTTCAAAAGTGTATATAAAATTTTGTAATTATTTTTAAATTTAAAATGATATAGAAGATAAAATAAATTAAATTGAAATAATGTGTATATGTAAAAAAAAAAAGTTGCATTTTTACATATTGGTTTTTGATGTTAGTTAAAATGTTTCATAAATAATAATGATTTTATGTGCATGCATATATATAATGAAATTATTGTATATTTATATAAAGAAATAATTATTGCAATTGCTTTTTATTTTTGAAGAAGACTGTTTGACTATCAAAACTCTTATAAATAATTAATAAATAAAATATTGTGAAAGGTGCATTGAGTGTAATTTTTTTTTAAAGGTTTAATAGAAGCAATGCATGAAGAAGGAGGAAGAGGTGTTGAACATTTTAATAAGACATTTAAAATCAGTTTTTATGAATAATTTATGTAATGTGTAGTTGTTTTTTTTATATATAGACAAATAAAAAGAAAAAAATAATTGTAAATGTTTATATTTTCATAATGAAATTTTATATCTCCTATCAATTTCATTCATTCTTGCTCAAAAAATTTGAATAATCAAGGGGAAAAAATTTGGTCAAAGAAAGTAAATGGTGGCAATATTCATATGTACAGAATCAGATACATATTTGATGCAAATTTAATACATTTATATAATAGATTTGAGTACTTATACAAAATAAAATTTTGTTTTAAAATTAGTGATTTTGTATAGAACCTTCTTTTCATTAATTAAACTTCATTCTTATCAATGCCATTTTTGGTGATTTAGCAAATTTTTATAATTTCCAAGTGCTCCATAAAAGTATTATACTAAACTTACTATTCTGAACAAGTTCTTCATTTGAGAAAGTTCTTTTTTCTTTTCAGCTTCCATTAGTCAATCATCAGCTAACTCTGATTTCGCCAAGATCATTTTGTGTTATAGTAGAACCAATACTTATATCACCACATTCTTTATACCTTTATCTATTGATGTACTCAATCATATTTTTCTTTTTATTATTTCTAACAGACTAATTTATATTATAAACTTTATTGACCAAATAAGTTTTCCATTTTTAACTGGATTTAGATATATCAGGATTAAAAAAAAGCATAGTTTCGTCGAGCATTGGTGGTCAAGTGGTCGACACAGCTGCCTTACAGGCAGTTATCCCGGGTTCGCTTTTCAGCTGATGCTTTGACACATGGAAAAAAAAGTGCTTGTCTTATAGATAAAGACACCACTCGATGGTGCCATTTTCACGCTAAAACTATAAAATATGAATATTCACAGGCCCTTGATTTTAATCATTTTGATGTGTTTTTTTGTAATGCGAAAATAAAAACAAAACAAAATCGTCTTTTTTCAATATTATTTTTTATTAACATATACAAATTAAATGATAATAATACATGTAAAATAAAATAAACAAATTACAATTTGATTCGTGTTTTTTATTTTGCTTTATTAGAAAAATCAATTTTCTATCGGAGATTTTTTTTACTGGGGTTACGGCTTTACCGCTATTTTTACTTCATATAGAATGACAACAAAAAGTAAAAGTTGTTACAGTTAGGTTTAGGGTTAGATTTAGGGTTAGGTTTAGTGTTCTCTTGTTTATAATGCTAAAATAAAAAATATCAAAATCGTATTTTTATAAATATTTTTTTTTAGTAACATCTATAAAATAAATGATAACAATAAATGTAAACTATATTCAACAAAGTATAACTGTAGTTGGAGAAAAGAAAGAAACTAAAACTTTTTTAAACAACAACAAAAATGTCTTCTTTACTTATTAATCATGTTTATGATATATGCTTTTTATGAAATTTATAAAAAAACAGTGCAAAATTGTACTTTTTTTACTGGATATTTTTGTGTTACCGCTCTTTTTTAATTAAAAAATATACACACGGTAGAATCTTGTTTGTCTCATGGAATGTTATAAACAGTACATTATTTGATGCGTTACCTAATTCCAATTCACTTTACACATATATCTTGTCAACATTTTCCCAATTAAAACTTCAATACAGTACGGTGTAAAAAGTCTGATAATTATTATTTTACAAAATCGGAACATTTCAATACTTTAAAATATAAAAAAATCCAATGAAAACAACATTTCCATCCAATTAAAAAAAACACACCCTCTCGCCAAGCCGTAACAATTTTATAAACTGTGTGAATTCGGAAAATGTATTTGCTGTGATGCGACATACTTGCTGTACTGCGACGTGACATAGCAGTCTGCAATCTGTAGCCCAACAAAAAAATTGTATTATAGAAAACGCGGGTTCGAACGTGTCGGCCGCGGAAACAGCATTTTTATGTGTTTTAGTGCGAAAACAGTGCCATAGAGCGGCGTCTTTAGCTAAAGACTAGTACCCAAAAAAAGAAAAAAAAAAGCATACTTTCTTTTAAATTTTTTATGTTACAGTGATCTGCAAAGATATTTTAATCTTAGTTTCAAGTTTGCTTTAATAAAACCCACATTGTTTGTTATAACTATCTTGAAAATGTCTGATATATATATATATATATTAGATATGTATACTTTGAAAATTTTACTTTGACATTTTTTTATTTATTCATGCAGCATTAATTAATCCTTGAGTATTTGCATTGTAAATTTTTAGTCTTTTAATCTATTTGATGCATGATACTTTTTATAAAGACAGTATATAATGTTTTTTTAAACATTTTTATTTTAAATAGTCTTGTAAGGGTCATCCATTATTGAATATACCTCTTTTTATTGTAAATATTTTTATTAATATCCATTTTATTATTAATGTATTTAATATCAAAAAAGAAAAATTTAAATTACACGTAAAATGCTATTAATCCAAATACATATTATTCAAAATCTATTATGTAAACAAAAATTAATTAATTTATAAATTTTCAAACAAAATTAAAGTAAAAAAAAATATTAGTAAATATCTATAAATTAATCAAACTAATTTTAGTAAGATCTCTGTTGTTTTCTTTCTTAGAAGAGTTTGAGTTTACAATGAGGGAATTAAATATTTATTCATGAAATGATATACATATATGAATCTTAACATGTCTTGGAAACAGTGATTTTAGATTACTGATGTTTGCTGCATTTAGAAACTATGAAATCTGTGATATATTTAAATAAAGCTAAATTTTTCTAAGGACCTTCAATACTTAATATTAAATGATGGAAATAGTCCAATATACATCTAAAATGTCATCATCACAAACCTTCAGAAAAACATTAGATATGCTTTTTCATGTTTCTACTTTATTGCATAAACACACCAAAGCTAGTTGTAAACCACCAAGATTGATCTTATAATTCACTAATGGGTCATGATCCACAGATCAAAAAATATTAACTAAGTCTATTGAATCTAAAAACTACTTATATCATTCATATACATTTTATTATTTATTATGTATATAATCAGATCTTTTAATACTCATCAACTTTTTTTTCAGTTAATTTTATTCAGTTTTTCTCATTATTATAATACATATGCAAATAATAGAAGGATTTGCACTACAATCTAATTAGAAATTGAATTATTGTTACAATAACTATAGAAAATTAATGATCATTAGAAAAATATAATTGTTAGTGTTTATTTGGTCACATTTTTAATTATTCTTATCACAAAAAGGAAAACTAATAAATTAATTTAATTTGTAATTATTTTTAAAAGAATTAAAGTGTTCTTAGTGGAAAATATAAAAAGACTGATTCATTCATTCATTAATTAATTAATTATATTTAAATGGGGGAGGGGATATTTTCCTATATTCTGTCTCTCATTCAGTTACGTTTTTATTTAGATATATATTAAGTCAAAATGATATCTAATAAATTATTAATTCATTTAAAAATTAATTAATTTTTAAAGCAGTTAATCTACTAAGTGACATAAATTGTTGATTAAGTTTTGAAATTTTAGTTTTTTTTGCCCCCATCAATATTTATGCTTGCTCAAAATCTTAGTTTGAATTGAATAAATAAAATAATTGATCCTCTAGATATTTTTAACCATAAATTAAAAATAAAAATTCATATGGTAAATTTCTTGGGAGGTCATGTAATTTTCAAGCACACATTTGCAACTTGAGAGCCATAGTTTTATTTAATTCAAGGTAATACTTTTTTTTACTTTATTTAATTGAGAATTGATCCAGAAATTGTTAGCTCTCCAGTCTGCAACTTTGTCTCTATGTTAAAACTGTACCGGACTTCATAAATAAAACTGTGTTTTGAGTTATTGTCTCAAAAATATTTTTCTAGTTCAAAATATGTTTGGCACTGATCACCATAAATCAGTAATATAGATTTTTTGTAATTTATTGAAATTGATTTTTTTAAAAATATTATTAAAAATTATGTAATAATAATAAACAGCTACTCATAAATGTGTATGGGCATTCTAACTTCAAAAAAAAAAAAAAAGGGGGGGGGATAAATATTGCTCTAGAAATGAGTTTTGTGTTGACTATACAAATCAATCTGTGAACCATAAATACATCTATATATATAGAATGTGCTGCTCTATTTTTCTGTTTACTTGATATTTTATGGTGTTTGTGATGATGGTATATTAGATGTGATGTGATAATATGTTGGACTATTTCCACCATCTATCAGTAAATATTGATGTATTTAACATTTACTGACAAATAATGGAAATAGTCCATCATATCACATTTTATGATGGCTTTTAATTTCTTCAGCAGAAAACTTCTCTTTCTGAAATACATCAATTCCATGTCTAATTGTTTGCTCTCTAATATATTCTATTATTTGCATATCTTACCAAATGAAAACAACTTATTAAGAGTGATTTTGAGATAAGCCTTATAATGTAGATGGAGTCTACTTTTTCCATGAAAACCATGCTCAAGCTCACCACATAACATTCTTTTAGGAAGTCTTGCATTGTTCATATGTTTGATGAAGGTGTGATTTTACAATAGGTGGACTCTATAGTATCATATGCAGCAAGTTAAAGAACATGTTAATTACTTTTATGATTTTGTCATTGTTTTTTTTTTTAAATATTATGGAGCATCCTTAAATGAAAACTTTTCTAATATCTTGTATTGTGCCAATAGGGTGTCAAAATCTTATTCCCATACAATAAATTAGGCAAAATAAAAACTCTGTATACAAGTTTTCTCTGTGATGAACTATTCAGTTTTTAAATTGTACCTCGATATTTAAAGCTACCTTTTTACTTTATAAAATTACCAAGATATTTAAACTAGTTTACATTCTCAAGTTGATAAGAAGGAAAAAAAAAGAAATAGAAAAGACTATTGGAAACAGTATCCTAGCCTTTGATGAACCAACTTTTTATCCTACAAATCAGCAAGCACTCTTGATTAAGCACTTTATATATGTAGTCTTTATATCTAAAAGTCATCTCACTTTCTGATATTTGTGAACCTGTTGGCCTGAGCATAACACAAACATTAGTTTGTACAGTTTTAATTTTATGTATTCTAAATAAATGATTATTATTAAAAAAAAATAGAAAGCATATTTTTCTATATTAAATTTTCTAATGATATAACTATAATTTTATCTATTTATTTATTATATGGTCATTTATTTAGAAGACCAAATAATATTCAGAGACAAAATAGCAAATTAATAAAAATAGTTTTTAATATATTTTTTCTTTAAGTAATAAACTAATTTAGAACTTTTAGTTTATATTTGAACTAGCACAACTTGCAAGTAATGAGTGTTGCCTTAGCAAAATGGAGAAAAGATTTGAAGAAATTTGGGCTGTATGAATAAAGTTAAAATTAACATATGAAATCGAGCATTAGAACAACATTAACTATACTCATTGTGAAATACAATATTAGATGATATATATAATAGCCAATTTTAAAATTGTAAACTGATAGTTCAGGTATATATTTCATTAGTCGTTTATTATATACTATATATAACATCTAATATCTTGTTTCATATAAGATTAATAAATGATGCTTTAATGCTCAGATTTAGGTATTATAAGTTACAATTCTTGAATATAATAAAAAATAATAATGACTTTAAATATAAGTAATTGAAATGAAAATAACTGTTTACTCACGACAACTACAAAAAGATAGAATGATACCAATCTATCTTTTATCTCTGTTGATATATTGTTTTTTGATGTAGTTTGCATCAAAAAACTAAGCTGGATAGATTGTTATCATTTTGACTTTTTGTAGTTCTTAATATTATATAACTCAGCGGAAAGTACAATTACTTCTGTGTCAGTTAATTCTTGATTATGTAATTTTTAGGAATCAAAATCTCCAAATGCTATCTATATTAGGCTCATTCACCTCATTGTTCAACCACAAAGAAAATCATAAAATGTAATTAATTTTAGTTACAGTCTAATTATATATTAGATAAATAAGCATAGATAATGGCATTCATGTGATTCAAAATGAAATTCATGGACTTGGTTGAAAAACAAGCAAAACTCTCCATACAGTAGTGCCACCCTGTGCTAACCAGAGTAATCAATGGATGCCAGAAGGCTTGTGCATAAAATCCCCATCTAGTGCCTACTCACCCAATATTCTCAGACTTGTGGCCTTCGTCAGTGAGGAGCTTGGATCTGAGATGGTAATCATGTGATGTTTAGTGACTTGATTGAAATTGGTTTCAAATAATATACTTTATATAAAATCAATATTCTTATGAATATCCGATTCATCATAAATTATAGATTTGATGATTTGTTAAAAATTACTGTTGATTCATTATTGTATTTTTTAATATGAACATTTCATAACTAAAAAGAAATTGATGCTAATAATAGAAATTATAATGTGTTACCTATGTAGTGAAAAGAGTACTTTTAAACAGCATGCTAAATAATAAAGAGATAGTGAGAAGGTAAGTAATTAGGAGATTCACAATTGTTATCAGGCTTTTCATCAGTGACAGGTCATTCTCATTTCTAAAGTTATATTAAAATATCTTGATTAGAAGACATGGCATATATTACAAACATTAAATGGACTCATATCATTAATAGAACTGGGCAATATTGAAAGTTTATTTAAAAATAAAACATATTTTTTAGTTTTAGATTGTTGAGTATAGATTAATATTTTTTTATTTTTTTCTATACTCTCTTTTATAGAAATAATATTACTTATAGGTTTCTTCACAATACCATGCTAACTTAACAAGTTCTAATTCAATTCACAGTTAAGTTGCAATCACATAACTGGATATATTTATAAACACTTTATATTCTGAATCTTTGTAGCTATATAGCTAAAGAAAGTTGAAATTGTTTTCAAGATTATTATTTCATTTTGTAATTATTTATTTTAAGTATTATAGTAATTGTGGTTGAATTAATGATAAAATGTAGATTTTTTAGAAAAAGAAAAGAAAGGATTATTTATACATTGAATTATTTACTGTGAAGAAATTTTTATTGCTTGTTATAGTGATGAAGATGATCTCTGTAGCAAAAAAAAAAAGTAAAAAAGTTCAAATCATTTAGTTGGTGTATTTATGTGGACAAGTTTACTGTATATATATAGATACTTTATTCTTTCTTTAAATAGATGGAAATTAAAAACTGCTTATCACAAACTCAATCCTTTTGTTATATATTTTTAAATATAACATAGATAAAAAATTTGTAATTTTAATTTTTGGTGATAAAAAAAAAAATTAATTACAAGAGTCAATCATTTTAAAAATGTATTTCTGTAAAAAATTGTCAAATGACTAATAGATAACATTTTACTGGAATTAGTTTACCTGTTTTTTATTTACTAATAATATCTAGAAATATTACATTTTTGATTCTTTGGATGTTAAGTGAGGTAATAATCAAAATAATAAAATCATATCTTAATTTCTTTACAGCACCCATTAAGGATATTGTTTTTTGATAATTTTGATAATTTTAAAGGATATTGTTGAATGTTCAATTATTGACTTAACATTAATAGTATTTATTCTAGAGCTGAAGATCCCTGAATTAAGTCATAATTGTCTAATTTTCTTAACTACTTGTGCTTGGATTTAATGGGATTTTGATATAAACTTACAAGCAACAAACTATTCAGATATTTATTTTTTATTTACTTAATAACAATGTAAATAAATCTTGAGACACTGTTGTTGTACACTCAACATGTCATTGATAAAATTGACATTTTTTTGATTCACTCTGTCACTAGGAATATATATATATATATATATATATATATATATATATATATATATATATATATATATATATATATATATATATATATATATACTGGTAATCCACTTATCTGACACTGAATCACTTATTGGAAGAAAAATTTGATGTACATCAAAGTTGAAAATGATTTTCTGATTTATTTATTTTTTATTGAAAAGAATATATTCCAGTAAAATCTGTTAACATAAATTAATTTGTTTCAATATGCCATTTTTTATATCATTGATTCCCAAATTGAAATAAGTGTATTTAGAAATAATTTGTTCCAAGTCCATGACTGAGATCAAAATTACCATCTAAAACAACCATTTAAATAGGAAAATTAAAAAATATATAAATATAAAAAGCATTTAAATTAATTGTTGTACATACTGTACAATTATATTTTGAAGAAAATTAATTTTAAAGCATAAAATTAAAATGCAACTTATGTACCCTAATAAAAATTCATACATCATTTATTTCAGAATTTTTACTTTCTCATAAGATAAGATTCAGCAGCAGTTCTATTTGTGCTAGAAGCCTCATTATACCTTGCAATCTGATATATTCCATTTCTTTTTGTGAATATATTGAGGTTTATTTTTGTAATAAACTTTATGACAGAAAAAAAAAATCTTCAAACAATTGATTATTACATTGATGCTACTACTTTCTGTTTACTTTTAATTAATCCGTATTAGCAAAAAGACTTACTATTTTCCGAAGTGTTTCAATGTAAATTGCTCAAGCTGAAGTCCTTTTTGGTATTTGTTTACTTTTTAATTAGTGTTTTTTAATTAAAGGATGATTATTAATTTAACCACACACAATCCAGAATTACTGTTTTACTGCTTCTCTTTCAGAAATGTTTTTTTTTTTTCATTTCAATACTGATTAATTTTTTGATTATTTTTCTGACTTATGATTAAAATTAATATCAGTAAATGTATGAAAGGATTTTTAAAAATCCAAAGCAATAAAATTGACCAGTACAAATAAGCTTACAAAACGTAATGATTTCTAATGTTTTATTCAAAGATGAAACACTGTGAAAAGTCTTACTTATATGACTGTTATTTCAACCATCAATTCTTGTTGGAATATTTTTTTTGTTTCTGCTAATGTCAATCATTAACTTAGCAATTCTATGCTTAGAGCTTACTGTTTATAATTTTATCAGAATTTTTTTTTTTTTACATTAACTGTAATCAGCTTTCAAATTTTACCTTTATGGTCCATAACTAAAATTATTATAGCATGTATCTAGAAGGATACTTTTAAAGAAAAATATGTATAGCATTTTGATGACTAAAAATGAAAACAAAAAAGATACATAAATTAAATTAATAACTTAAATTTTAGATATCTGACATTTTACAAGGAGTAACTTTTTTGAATTTTTTTAAAATTATCATCAGATATTAATTAGCTTTCAAATTTTGCTTTCATGTCTCACAGCAGAAATTATTACAGTATATTTATCTAGGAGAATATTTTTAGATAAAAATGTGTATTTTACAACAGTTTTTATCACTAAAGGTGGAAAGAAGAAGTGAAACAAATTGATAAGTAAATTTTATGTTATCATCATCAACCATTATCAATCCACTGCAGAATGAAGGTCTCTCCAAGTTCAATCCATCTTCTCCAATCTTTAGCTTCTCTTCTCCACATCACCCCTGCACACTTTCTTACTTCATCCATCCATCTCACATTTTATGTTATAGTGTTCATTATGTTTTTGCATTTATTATATAAATTACAATTTAGTGATAAAAACTGTTTATTCGGTTAATTATACCAAATTCACCACTTCTTTTATTTTGCTATAATATCTTATATAAATGCAATTTATCCAGTCTATTTTGAATACTTTATAGCAACAATAAAAGGTTTTTTTTTGCTAAAAATGTTCAAAGTAGACTGGATAAATTACATCTATTAATTATACACTTTTAAAAGCCTTCTTTGTAGTAAGACTTTTCTGCATATGCAAAACCTATTAATAAAAATATTCATTTCATTGCAATGTTTAATGATCATTAACTCTATATTTAGATTTAAAACAATATAAAGAGCAAAATTTCACACTGCTTGTGGATGAATAATTTTTGCTTTTAATAAGACAATAGAATTATTGTGTGGACCGCTGATATGGGTATGAAGGAGTTGGATTATTAATAGTGAAGCACTCAATCTTAGCTTAAGATTGAGTTTCATAGTTCCATCAACTAACCTGTGTTCAAATCCTATATTCCATCCCACTCCTTTTGTCGTGTATATATATTTTATGCATATATTTGAGATGCGCACCTAAGTTATAAAATTTTAACATTTCAATAACATTTTTTAAAAATTATTAGTAATTCTTTTTATTAATTATTAGTTCTTTTTTTTATTAAAGTACATAGGTGCGGCTCAAATATATATATATATATATATATAGAAGCAAAATACTAACAAAGTATTGATTTTTTTTGTAAATATTTTATTATACATCATTTTAAACTTTTTCTTTTTAAAGTACTTTTTTTCACTATTAAAATGTATATTTTATAAAATCCAAGATGGAAGATGCAACCGTTAATTCTCCAAAAATAATTAAAGGATTGGAAACACTATTGTTTTAATCTGGGGAAGGTATTTTTAATTAAAGTTTTTACTTAAAATAAAATGGGGATTAAGATTAAAGACTTTCTTTTGTTATAAACATTTTTGTCAAATCTATTTGTAATCTGGAACTAGATTTGAATTTATTTTGGACATTATCTTACTGTTGCATCTTTCAAAAACAATGGACAAAGAAATGTAAAATTTCTGTTAGATTAAAGATAATATTTTAAGCTAAAACTAAGTAATTGAAAGCATTCTTCAAATATCCGGGAGGAGTATAAAATGGCTGAATTTTAAATCACCAAAAGACAGATTAGCTACTATTGAAAGAACTGCAGTGAACATAACCCATGCTGGTTTGAAAGTTAAAAAAAAAGATCGAGTAGTAAGCCATTCCATGAAAATCATCTTCCGCTGCCGTAATATCCTGCTGTCCTGAAATGAAGAAAGGCCTAAAAAAAGAACTTTGGAATGATGATCAGAAGCTGGCTGTCACCAAGAAGAATTCACTTGGATCCATTAAATGCCATACTTGGAAAATGGACTCTTAAAATGGTGCAAGGTAAATTATTTCAAACCACCATTAAAACTAAATCTAGCTTGCCTAACTAGTCCCAAACTCTTATATTAATTCCTCCTAATGTAAAACTTTTCTAATATGTAAATTGCTTTCAAATAATTTCTCTAAATTTAATTCTCTCTCATATGCTCTAACTTTCTTTAACTCTGGTGTGGTCATTTATTTATATGTATGTTTTTATTATTAATATGCCAATCTGAAGCAATCTGATGAGTTAAATTTCTAACATCTTCTCTTCTTTTAAGTAAATCTACATGAATTGAGATTATTAACATTCCCTTAAAACATAATGCATTATTAATTAATATGCTAGCCAGATTGTTTTACGAGTCAACATTTTATTTATGTTATAGTATAAAAAAATTTATTTGTTTAACTTTGGATTCTATCTGGGGTGAGTCCAGAACTCAAGCTAATTAACATTTTGAAACCTTATTTATTTTATAAATGTTATTATTCAATTATAAAAAAGTGATCAATTAATTGTTTTCTATAACTGCTAGTTTTATTTTTTACATACTCCTAAAATAACAAATACAGTACTTATATATTCCAGTTATTGTAAAATCAACGAAGGTGGGATTGATTTATTTTAAATAGCAGAAAAGGGAAGAGGGTAAATCTTAACGTTTTTTTACTAGGTAAAATCTTAACGTATATTTTATTTAAGAAATCTCTCTCTATATATATATATATAACTGTTTAGCGTATTATCTGTATAAATTATGGCATTCAAACTAGGGTCATTTATTTTTAAAGCAGTAAAACTTATTCAATGTCGTTAGTGACATTTATCATTACTGCGTTACTGACATTCGGTCTATCTTCGTATATATATATATTATGTGCTTCCAATCTTCTAATTTGAGGGTTGCGACAAGTTTGAATCCATAGATTTATTTCTCAAGCCTTGTTCTGAGGATAGTTGACCTTCCCAGAACCATTTATTTCATATAAAAAGGCCTCTGGTGGTGATTCCCATAAGTCTGGCACACACTATGCCTATCCACTTTTTTCATATGAAAGGCCTGCATGTCGGTGATGTCCACGGCATGCCTTATCCACTTTTCTCTAAGCACTGCCCAAGAAGGGGGTCTTAGATTTCATCTTTCATCCAGAAACATGACTTTTCCTATTATTTTTAGGCTATTTATGTCAGCACCGCAAACTTTTTCGTATTATTATTTATTTTGCTTCATGATCCAGTTTTAACGCTCTAATATTAAAATTGCGCTCTGCTCAAAATATATATAAATGGCAAATATTACTAGCTAGATTAATTACTAATATTATTTTAGTTTTATTAAACAATCCCATCATCGTAATTTGTTATTTATCTATTTAAGAGTATTTGCCTTGGGGAAAAATAAAGCGTTCTTTTTACCAGCACTAATTAAAAGAAGTTTCATTAAGTATTTTGTCATATAATCAAATATGTTTTCAAATGTATTTTATTTATTTTCACGATTGCAATGGCGTGAAAATAGTTTTATTATATCTGTAATGAATCTCGGAACGCTCCCCAAAATAATGTTAGTCACCATGTTTCAGAACTGTATATAAAAGCGTTAATAGCAATTTTATGTAAATTCTTTCTAATAATATGATTGGCATCTTAATATTGGACCCACCAAAGATGTGTGTTTCTGTATAGTATATATTATTTAATTAATAAAAGAGCATATGAGAAATAATAGTGTGAATGACAATATATAATTATCATTTGGTAGACCGCTTGCTCATTCATGCACATACTAATGTAGCAATTAATTTATAAATGTATGTAAATAATTTGACATTATATTAAACTAATTTTTATTATCCAACTTGTCTGAGTAGTTTGAATTCCTCTTTTCTCCACTTCCAAATGTACAGCCATGCATAAGCATATTTTAGTTAAGTCATAGTTAATAGATGTCTCATTGTCTTCTTCACTCTGCTAGTGGGCCAGATTTAAAATTAATTTTTGTGTGCCATCATTGTTATGTTATTCATTAGGTGTTTGATCTGGGGCTTAGAGAGTGTGTTCGAATCCCTGATCTAAATCTCGGACTTGACTGGGTTTGAAGTACATTTTGTGAGTTCCAGCTCATGTTAGATGGATAAACATGTTTTGACCAGTACAATAGTTTTCATTGACCTATATTTTATAAAGAAGAAATCTTTCATCAGGAATAGAATAGAAATTGAAAGTTTTTAAGATATGATTTTATTTTTTTAAAAAAAGTAAAAGATCTTAAGTAAGAAGTTAGAGTATTGAAATGAAGATGAAATTAAAAGAAAAATAATAAATATAAATAGCTGCATGGTTAGATGCTCAGAAGAGATCGTATGATATTCAATAGTAGGAAAGATAACTTATGCATTGATCTAAGAATACAGAGCCAGTTCGAGATCAGTGTGAATGGTGCAACCACACAAGGCACCATACTTATCAAAACCTCACACCTGCATGATTTGCATAAATAAAATAAAAAATTTTATCACTTGCTAAATGTAACTTTTTTTTGCCAAAACTCAGTAATTTGACGTGCAATGACTATCATATGTGAAATAAACAATTGTAGTAGCACTGGTTATGCGACAGCATAGATATTTTTAGCTATATAGAATGTGTATAAATAAACATTTTGCCAGGTTTTATCTGGTCATGTTGAAGTGAAATCACACAGGTCAAGAATGATTCTCGTCATTAGCAATTTTATCTGTTGAATTAGAATTCGCAGAAAAATTAAATTATGATGATAACAATAACAGATTTGCAATAAAACATTCAATGAAATAATATATATATATAATGTAGAGGATTTGAACACAGATTATCAAACTTCCTTCAGCCATTTATTCTATTTCATATATATATATATATATTGCATTACATGTATTTTATTTTGTTTTCTCAAATATTGATTTAATAAAATTGCAATCTTATTTATAAACAATAATAAATAAGTAATTATTTATACATTATAGCTACTAATTAGTGCAATTTTATGGTATCAATATTTGAATAAACAAAACAAAGTACATATCATGCAATAAATTATATTTTTTTGAAACTTTTTTTTTAGCAAATTACATTCACGTATCAACAAATAAACTAAATTTTATATACATCTAAGTATTTTTTTTTTATAATTGCACCCCACATGAAAACATTCAATTTTATGTCTGTCACTGTACTACCATTGCTCTAAAAGAAAAAGAAAAGTAATTGCCATATTCTTAAAAATAAATACATGTTTAGAAATATATTAGTAGAAATAGTAAACAGTGGTAGAATGTAACTTGGTAGATGTTCATAAGGAGCTAGTTATAAGTCTTTGTAAAATAATAGACCCTCAAATAAAGTATTGTACTTACCATAGAACTAATAGTAGTTAAGTATTGTATCTTACCATAGGACCAGTGAATGATAACATTGGTATAATTTGTTTAACAATATAAATGAAACTCAAAATGCTTTATCATGTTGTCAAGCAGTTTTCTTTCAAAAGTTTTTTTAATCAAAAACCTGTTTTCCACTAATCTCTACCTTTGTTTTGAAAAATATGTGGTATGAGAAAGAATGGGGGAGGGGGGGATGTTTATAAGAAATGAGCACTGCAGTACATTACAATTATATATATTTATTTAATTAATACTCAGCAAATTGATCTGATTAGACCATGCTAAAACTAGCTAGATAACCATTTTCTGATCAGTATTGGGTGACAAATGAGTTAACTGTGGTGTAACTATTGATAAAAATTTGCATGCTTTATTCTAATATTTTCAGAATTTCACTATTATAGGCATTAGCATTATATCATTAATCTCTAAATGAACATGGAAATATAAATATTCACTACAGTACAAAAGTCCTTCAGAAATCTCTCCAGAAAATCTAAAGGTTGAAGACAAGAAGACTATAACAGCTAGGTATATGAAAGCAAAATCCTAAATCCTCATAATTAGAACTTGATATCACATGCATGGGAGGCAGATGTACTAGCATTATATCATTGAATCCTTTGAATGAGAAAAATAGTTTTGCTAAATTTCAAGAGAAATAGAAAAATATAGAAATGAAAAATGTAAATATTCATAATCAAATATATTTTACTATGATTATTTAAATTCATGGGGAAATAGCCATCACATATTTCAATCCAGGGAAATTATATTTTCATCATCACTCAAAAATAGGACATAGTGAAAGAGGAAACATTACTCATCAAGCTTACTACTTTTCAGTAGTGAGAATTTGAGCTGTTTTCCAACCTTGTTTTTTCTCTAGCCAATTATAATTAAGCAACTGACTAGTTTGTCTATCTAGGGGGGGGGGGGTACTCTTCTGAAAGAAATTTTACCCAGTCCTCATTCAAACCCAGACCATGTTATGATTGATGGATATGCTATCCCGTATGCTATGAGATTATCATATATACATATTCATATAGAGCTATGTATATATGCACTAACCTATTTAATCCATAATACAATTTTTTGTGACATATTTATTCATAGATCATAGAATTCAATTTTAGATAAAAGATAATTGCAATTTTTATTTATTTATTTAATGTATTTCCTAAATTTGTTTAGGTCTTTTTAAAAAAAAAAAGTAGATAAAATTCAATTTGATTTTTGTTCAAAGCTTTTCATTGCTAGAAAATTTGTTATGTTTAAGAATTTTTAGTCTCAAATTAGTAAATTTTTACATTTTAAAACCTGGTTTATATCATTTTTAAAGTGGAATTATTTGAATGTTTTTTTTTTAATATTACGATAATTTATATTTTTTTTAAATCGCTCTACAGTTATTTAAAATTAATAAACTTTTCTCATTTTTAAATATTTAAAGTTGAAAATAAACTTAATAAGACGGCACTTAAAAATTTAAATATCTTTATTTTTATTTATTTAAAAAATTAAATCTTTCTCTAACATTTTTCTGGGAATAAAAATTTAATGTCTTAATCAAATTGTGAAAAGATAAAAAGTTTGATTTCAAATATATAAAAAGAAATTGATTTTTTTTTTTTTTTAGACTGCTAATATTTCTCAAAGGATATTTTTTTAAAAGAGTAATTTGGGCTAACTTGATTACTTATATATTTTTTTCATATAACATATTACATGTATAGTTATTAAATCTTATGAATATTATTTTTGAAAGTGTGTTCATTTATATATATATATTTGTAACTTGTGCTTACTTAATCGAATGTCACATATTTGTATTTTAATATCTCTATGTAATATGCTTAGATATGTACGTAACTATAACTAAATATGTAATAATGAGTGAAGTATGGAAAACCCTGTACTGAACCAAAAGGACACTTGTCTTAAAAAAGCTAAAATAATAAACATCTATAGTAAGGGTTTTTTTTTTGTAATGCATTTTATTAATTGGGATTCTTCATATTTACATATATATATACTATTTGTAAAGGAGTTCACATACATTTATGCACACATGTACGTTATTAATTTTTGATTTGTCTCATTTTATTTACAAAGTTATTCCAATAGAATACAACTAATTTTGTGTTTTTTTTGTTGTTGTTGTTGTTGTCTTTATTTTCTTTGTTTTTTTAGTCATTCATATTAGTACATCATGGGTCTCTCAAGCCATTGATTAACTTGATTAAATATGGTAACAGGATTTTGTGTTCATGCACCTATAACTTCATCTTTTATTTTTATTCATTGCAATTTCTGATTCCAGTATTTATTTATTTTTGTTTAACTTTTTAGTTTTTCTATTTTATTTTATTGTGGAGTTTAAAAAATACCATATTCATTTAAGAATGGTTATGTCTAATTTAGATATTGGCTACACAAGTTGCTGAATATTTAATAATATATAGTGTGCTACAAAAGAAAGAAAAACTGTCAAATGTGTGTACTCTTTATGTTATTTTACTTAACAGCATCTCTAAATGTCTGCATTTATTGGAAAAAGGATATTTCTATTCAGCTAGAACTTTTTTTTAAGGGCCATATTTTTTCTCTTAGAAATATCAATATCAATTTAGAGTGATATTTTAATTTTAGTTAGTAATTGTAAACTGCAGCACAAAATATTTCTTTTATGATATCATTATTTTATTCCATGTGATTTTTTAACAACTGAAATGAAAAACATTTTTAAAATCCTAAAAACAGAAAAAATGTAGACAGTTTATCTATAATTTGATCCAAGGAACTATTTTCATATTTGAAAATGTCAAGATTACTAAAGTTATTTATAATATTTATAAATAATCCTTTATCTGGTCAGTGTTTTTATTCCACTTCTGGATTTATAATTTAGGATGTTAAATAGCAAAAGGAAGCATTACATGACTCTTTAACTTTACATTTAACATCCTCATAAACAGTAATATTTCATTTTTTTTATTACTTTTCCTTAGAGTCATCTATGTAATTATATATAATCTTTAGTTTCTGATTATTAGCTTTCCTCAGCAAGGAACATTTGATTGCACACATCAATCCAGCAACCATCTTTTTTTTTTTTTTTACTGAAAGACTAGAACATTTTAACAAGTTCTGAATTTATGCCAACTTGATTGTCTCACTGGTAAGTATATATGTTAGTAACTTCAGTTGCATATTAACTAGTCATTTTAATTCTGAAGACAAAGTATTTCCCATCTTTGATACCTGCATTGACTCCATTTTTTAAAAAATCTATATAAATCTTTTCCAAAACCATCTATGTAAAAAAAGTAATCTGTGGATATTTTTTTTCCAAAAATTCAAAAGTGCTTGCATTCAACATATAATTAAGGCCATTAATTAAAATATATAGTTATTGTTCTACTTATTATCTAGATAGACTAACAATTCAGCTTGTGTTCTGAATTTTAGAGTAGCTTATTTAAATCGTGGAACCCTTTTCACTTTATTAACAAATTTAGAACCCTAACAATTTTTATTGATTGTAAATAAAATAAAACATGAAAAATGGCTTATTAAAAAAACAAAAAAAAATTAACAACAGAAGTAAATATTAGTTTAAACTGATTATTAACATGAAATATTTTTTTTTTCAATATTTTTTTTAAATAATTGTGGTCTATTGAATTCTTATATTATGAGTGATATCCACTTTACTTCAAGTTTGTATTGTTGCTGTGTAGAATGAAAATCTGCTTTCATACAAATATGTAGACAAAAGGCAATAAATAATGGAATGATTTATTGAATAAATTAGAGTACAATTTAAAGTCATATCAAAACTTATTTAATGAGATTTTTTTAAATTTAACTTTTATTTAGCTATTTTATAATCTGATAGTTGAGATTATCATATTTTGAAATAGAAAGTTTCTATAGTTTTTTTTTTTTTTTAAATATTGAAAGAATGAAAATATAATAGTTACTGTTATCTTTTAATAAAGGAAAATATTCATGTAATGTCACAATTATTGTTTTTAGATGAGAAAATAATTTCGTTTTGAATTTCCTGATCAATTTCACAGTTCAATACCTTACTGTTTCCCTTGCTTCAGAAGCTTCAAGATTTGGAAAATAGAATTCACAAATATAAACTTAGAAAAATACACTTGTTTACAAAAAAAAAAAAGTATGCGAATATTTAAAACATCATTTTTCATCATAAAATAAGTTTAAAAATAAGTTTTAAATGTAAAGTGTGGAATATTTATTTTTATATATCAATAAATGAATCATTTTAATAGGAAAAACTAAATGGACAAATTTCTTAAATTAAGTAAAAAATAAAAAGTATATAATTTTTACTATTATGTAACAATATTCTGTCAATGTGAAAGTAATAAAAAGAAGTATTTGAAGACTTTAAAAGTATAATAGTAACTCATTCTGTACTATATCTAGATTTTGCATTTACTGACAGGTTTGTCTGTTATAGTATGTCTTGAGTTTGAGTTTAAATTAGAAACTATCAAATTAAAAAGGAAAATAAAGTAGAAATTGCTCATCATTTAGAAATGCATTATCTGAGTTTTATTATCAGGGTATATTTAAAAAGATGGAAAAGTGACAGCATTTTGGAACTATTACAGTATTGATTATCTGTTTGGAATGGAGATGTCTTGGTTGCATATGCCCATTCATTTATCTCTTATTTAGTGCATTTTTGTGCACACATATTTTTGCTAAGAGTTTGGAGATAACTTAGTAAAAGTAAAACGTTTTCTATATGTAATGGTAGTTTTTATCTTATTGAAAATTATTAAAAATATAAAATTTCAAAAACAACTGCAAGTGCTGAAATAAAACTTTCTGGAGTGAATTTAGAAAAAAAACTTCCAAATAAGAAAATCACACCAATTTTTGACTGATATGCTTACTCTTGCTATGATGATTTTGATGGAAGATATGAATGCAAGTATGATTAATTCATCCACAAACTGACCATCTGTTTTTATATAATATTAATAATTTTTGAAGTTTTATTTAAATAATTTATATATATTATTTATTAAAGTTTAAAACTTAATGTTATTTCAGAATTTCAAATTTTGTCAGTGGGACCCAAGTTAGGACAATTCTGACTTAAAACATTATAACCAAGTAATGATAATGTGGAATAGAGTAAACTATCATATGCAAATAACTATATAACTTATTGAAACATGCTGTTAGTGTAAACAGTCGATGAGTCATAAAGTGATAATTTAGTAGCTGTTATATTCACTATTATCTTAAAGTCCACTGATTTACCTATCTACAGTTCAAGCAAAATATAAGAGAAACTAAAAATTTAGAAGTAAAAAAAGATTTTTAATTCACATTGTAAGTACTTGGCAGCAAAATCTCTAATGCTATATCTCATCATAAGCGTATGCCGGTCTCCTTGCTTTACAAAATGTATTTAAAATTTACAGAGACTAATTTAATATTATTTAGATATTTATCTTTTGTATTTTATTATCTTCAGTTTTTATCACATTTATTACATTCAAACATTGTGTGAATACATATATAATATTTTAATATCAAAATAGTTATATGTTTAAAAATTCAGTGTTAATATTATTTACAATGTTTACATGTAAGTAGACTATTTTTTCTAACATCCATTAAAAAAAACAACTTAAAATCATTTATTGATACTTCAGTTTAAATGATTGCCTAGAATTTGCCAAAGATGTCTAGTTTTTTTTAAAAACTTCTCATTCATTCAGTATGTAATAAGTGGTATTTATGAATTTCAGCTAATTAAAGCATTAGAAGAATGTTTAGACAGTATATTGTTTTTAATAATTTTTATTAGTCATTCATTAAACTAGAGATTAGCCAATAATGAATAATATTTTTGTAGTATAGTTTTTACTACACCACACACACACACACAAAATAGTGACTGGTATCTATCAACTTTTAACATTTTGTGGAGGGATATAATCATAAACATATGAGCAAAGATCATACATCTTTTTTATATGTCTTTGGTCATGTGTTTATGAATTCATCCTCCACAATGTGTAAAAAATAGATAGAAATTAATCCCTATCTTGCATGAGTGTGGTGTTGGAGAAAGTAAACTACAGAAATTAACTTATTTTAGCGATAAGATTTTTTGTGTGTGTGTTTCTAAGCAAAATTCTAGATGTAAAAGAATTTATTAGCAAATTACTTGAAGATATTTTAAATGTATTATTATATAATTATTAAATTATATTACAGTTAAAATTAATATATATATGTGTGCTCTGTGCACAGGTAATGAAGCTATTAATAAATTGTCAAATTTTTTTACTGCCAAGCGCTTTCGGGACAGTCTACAGTCCCATATTCGTGGCGAGTTATTCTGTTAATAACTGTAAAACTATGCAAATTTTATGCAAATTTATGTGCAGATGTTACATGGACCATTTATGAGATAGGGAATAGCAGGCCTCTCTTCTGTTGATTGCCTATGGGTCAGCCGCAATGAAGTAAGCTTCCCTAACTTTACGTTTGGTGTCATTTGTTTCAGAGCAAACGACACTGGCTGTGGTAGGTAGAAAAGCATGTCCAGAGTTTCTCTTGTGTTCGACAAAAATCAAATTACCTTCAAACTTTGTTTTGGTTTTATTGTAAAGGTATCGGTGTTGAGCTACTCTGGTGGCAATGTTAGTTTTGGTCTCTCCATAATATGTTGCCATACAATTTCTTTGGGGGCAGGTAATTTTGTACACAACTTGAGAGGTGAGTTCAGATTTGATCCTCTCTTTGGTATTATTTATCAGTCTATTGGTGTTGGGAGGTGAACGGAAAGTGACTTCAAAGTCATATGATAGTTGATTGATAAAGCTTCATATGATTTTGAAGTCGCTTTCCATTCACCTCCCAACACCAATAGACTGATAAATAATACCAAAGACAGGATCAAACCTGAACTCACCTCTCAAGTTGTGTACAAAATTACCTGCCCCCAAAGAAATTGTATGGCAACATATTATGGAGAGACCAAAACTAACATTGCCACCAGAGTAGCTCAACACCGATACCTTTACAATAAAACCAAAACAAAGTTTGAAGGTAATTCGATTTTTGTCGAACACGAGAGAAACTCTGGACATGCTTTTCTACCTACCACAGCCAGTGTCGTTTGCTCTGAAACAAACGACACCAAACGTAAAGTTAGGGAAGATAACTTCATTGCGGCTGACCCATAGGCAATCAACAGAAGAGAGGCCTGCTATTCCCTATCTCATAAATGGTCCATGTAACATCTGCACATAAATTTGCATAAAATTTGCATAGTTTTACAGTTATTAACAGAATAACTCACCATGAATATGGGACTGTAGACTGTCCCGAAAGCGCTTGGTAGTAAAAAATTTTGACAATTTATTAATAGCTTCATTACCTGTGCGCAGAGCACATATATATATTAATTTATTTAAGCGTTAATGAAGTAAAATCTTAACTATTACAGTTAAAATTAAATTTTAGAAAATCTTTAAAATATATGTTAATATTTCACATTTAATTTTGTATTTTTTTTTGATAAATAAATATGTCTTATTTTTTACATTACAACACTATATACAAAGTAAAAATGTATATGTGTTAAAAGATCTACATTGTGCGTGTATATGGGTATGTTTTATTAAATGTATATTATATAGCATTTAATACTATCCATGAATAGATTTAGATTATTCCACAGGGAATCTGGAATCAATTGCAGTGCAGCATTATGTTTTAAAGAATCCAACCTTTAGTGATAAACTTTATTTCTTGGATAATGGTCATGCCCAAACAATCATTATCCACAATCCAGTGGTAATTGATAATATATGTTATAAATAGATTTTTTATATTATTGTTATGCTCTAAAATAAAAAGTAAAATTCTAACTTATACAGAAAGATTATCAGTTACTAATTTAAACATTATCAATTGCTGATGAATTATGTATGATAATTTTGCTGGCTTCATTTTTGTTTCATAATCTAATGACTGTTAGTTAAGATGCATTAGCAGCATTACTATTACAAAGTTAAAGATATTATTATAGATGGTGCTTTATTTTGTATTATAAATATTTATACATTATTAAAAATAATATATATGTACAGTCATTTATCATATTCATGATATTTATTTTGAGTTTTGGCATATATATTAAAATTTGCTGATAATAGTATAAAGAAAACATGTATTTTAACACATATATAAATACAGATATTTTGTCACGCATATATAATATACATACCCATTTATGATACAATTCTATTTAAAATTATATAATTAAAACAAAAAAAATTATTATAACAAAAAAATAAATAATTGTAATTAGCAATTTACAATTAATAAAGTTAATGCTGCATCACTTTTTTTAACATATTTTATTCTTATATTTTATCTTTTTTATATTTATACTTAATAAATGAAAGGATAGCTTTTTTTTTTTTTATATGGTAAAGTAAATTAACTAAGGGCTAAGTGACTATATTCTGTTTAAATAGAGGTTGGGCTCAAGGATTTTCAGTCTATTAATTCTTTATTCTATCTCAACAACTGATACACATATCCACACACATGTGAAAAAGAAACATGATTTCCAATGTACATATTTCGTGCAGAATCACCACACATCAGTTGGGCCAGATTATAATCTTCCACACATATATATTTAATGCTTAGTTTATATTAAAATAGAAATTCCTCAAACTTTAATGATTAGGCTTCAATTTTCGTTCACTTCCAACTAACTATTCAACCATCCATTTCATTGAAAAAACAATAATGGAATGCTCAAAATCTTGCTTGGATTTATGCCCATGTAGACATTATGTCAATCTAACTCCTCATATTATCAGACATTACTTATCCATATGTATTAATAAGAAAGTGTTTTGGTTGTTTGAGATAGAGTGGAGGTTGAATAGTCTGAAAAAAATCATGAGTTCAAATCCTTTTATTTATATATATATACATAGGAAACATGCAGTATAAACAAATGAATTATTGCCTTGGAATTATATATTCTGTTTACTTATTTATTTTTATTTTAAAATTAGAGAAATGAATTTTTACTTTTCTTTTTTCTAAATGACTATCAATGCAAATGTTTTTGAAATAACTAATTAAAATAGACGTTCTTTCAAAAATAATACTTATGACAATTTTATATTCTTTTTTTTGAGAAAAATCATTAATAAAAATGGGGGAGGGGGAGGTATTTAAACTCATTCAAATTTAATTTTTTAAAAAGAGTATGGGTATATGAAACCTCAGATATTGAAATTGTAAATATTGGAGAAAAAATTAAATGTGTACACATACATAATAACTTCCAATCTCATAACTAGTGAATATAGATTTGAAAAATCTGATATGCTACAGCTAGACGCTATATTTTTTGTTTGTTAATTATCCATTTCATTTTGTCATGAAATCTACATCGAGTTTCACACTATCTCTTTTTTAAATATTACATGGAATATCTTCACCTTTTTTTTATCTTTGAGCACTTCTACAGGCCATACAGTTTTATACTACTCCTATATATTATGTTCAAACTTATGAATAACAAAACAAACAAGCTTGAATCCTGTCCATCCGTCTTATATGTATTTAATGGATACTATCCTATACATGAGGGGTCAGAGTGACTTCAGGTCAACATGGGCATAGCAATAATATTAGCATTGGCATAGGATTTGAGTTTTCATCATCAGATTTTCAATGATATGGATGGCTGAAAAGTTGGAGGTTGCAGTGGATTGAAGCCTGTCCATTAAAGTATGAAGATTTGCTATCTTAATATAAACTGAGCATTGATTATATATATATGTATGAGAGATGATAATCTGGACCAACTGCTGAGTGCTGGTTTAGCATGAAATACGTATATTGGTGATTATTAATCTTTTCTCCATGTGTGTGGTCATGTGTTTCAGTTGTATGAGATGGTGTGGATAGTTGAAGGGTGCTTGAAAATCTGAGTTCAAATTCTCTATACTTAAAACAAACAGAATGTAACTATAGTACAGAAATGCAAAAAATTTTCAGACAAGATGTGAACTTAAATGATTAATGATTGGAGTATCAAAATTTGAAGTGGATAAGTAGTTTAATACTGTTGAATAGTATAGACTTGGGAAACTCGGAGAGTTAATACTAATAACAAATCACACAATTTTTTCATATGTTCTCTTTACTTATTCTAAAGCCTCTCCTTTAAGTTTGATTTATTAATGGACACCAGATTGTTTCCTGCTATAATATCTTAATTAATTGCCAAATCGTTTTTTTGTTTTGTCTTTATTAGTGAGGACTAGGATTCAAAACTAAAATTAAAGTTTTTGTGCATCTAACAGCTATCTTTTACTCTTTTATACTAATCAAGCTAATAATTAGAAATTCACAAAGACCTTTAAGATCTTGAACTCAACCTTACTCAGTTGCATAGATATATAGGTCAGATACCAGGTCAGATTCTATATATTTTTCTGATGAAATATACAGAAGAGCTATATTATAATGGTAATAGAAGAATCTTCAATAATGGAAGATAAGTTAGATGTTTGAGATCATTATTATAAATAAGATAAAGTCATTAGACTTGATAGTACTAAGTTAAAAACAATTGTAGATAGCTAAAGATAAAGCAGTAAAAGCATTAACCAAATTATGTTAATATATAATTTTCTTGTATTGTGAATTTTTTTTTTTTAAGACTAGGGAGTTGTAAAAGGTTACAAGTTATATTGCTTTAATTGTTATATAAAATCTGGCTTTCTATACTTTGATAACTTTTGCCATTTAGATAAAATTTGATACATATGCAGAGAAAAATTCACAACACTGTATAATAAGTTTAATATACATTTCAATAATTTTGGTAAACTAGGACAATCATATTTATACATGGAATCTGTTTTCTGCATTTATTGATTTTGCATTGTCTGATATTTAATTAAAAGTGATTGGCATGCAATTAACACAGCACTGAAAGAATTGTACAAGAAACTAGTTAAAACTCAAAATTTTATAATTATTAAACTAATGCTCAGTTAAACATTATTTGAAATTTTTTTAAAAAATGTTTTGAGTATATATTTCCAAATAATCATTTTCTTTTACAAATATAAACAAATGTTCTTTAATAACATGAATAACTGATGATCATTTGGAAATGGCATTGAGATGAACCAAAATGTTATTCTCTTTTGGATTGCAATATTTTTTGATTCCAAACATGTCACTCTAGAGAAACTAAGTAAGACAGTAAAAATATATATATATTCTACAATCCTTTAACTTACCCAAATCTCAAATATTGACGCATTTAGGAAAGCACCTGTTGGTAAATTAATGATGATAGTTTTGATATATTAGAAAACTTAAACTAACAGAAAAAAAGGAAGAGAGCTATGGAAAGAGAATGCTGTTAAAATTATTTTGATAGTTTCTTTAGAGTTTTTTTTTTTGTTTGTTAGTTTGCTTTTAAACAAATTATTATTTTAATATAGATATAATAATTCTACTAATCTGAAACAAATGTTGCTGTAATTTATCTATATGTTAAGATTTAAGATTATTTTAATATCTTAGACAAGTACTGGGCATTTTACTACAGTGGTAATAGCACTGTTAAGAGCTAAAGTCCATGGATCATAGTATAATAAGTTATTTCTAGTATTTCATAATCACTTAACCTCCCATGTGATGAAGCTTTCAGTTATTTTTTTCCTTTGTGATTTAGTGCAGTGATAAAATGTTCAATTCTCACTGAATAGCAGAATTAAAAAAACACAGCTCTGATTAATTAAATGGAATATGAAATAACCAATCTGCTTTTAGAGTATTCAAACATCATTTGAACTCCTAAGCAATTTACCATGGGATTACTATTTTAGTTAATATAGGTATATCAAAAAGTCTAGCATTAGTTCTTATTGAATCAGCCCAGATTTTTATGTGCAGATTATCCTCATATTGTGTACAAAAATAAAAGAAATCGAAAATTAGCCACAAATTGCAAGACAAAATTTTTTTTAAATTTCCTATCAGAAAAATAACTGGAAAGATAATACTTAACTACTAGGGATGAAGAGCTTTGCAGTTGTTTTTTTATATATATCATTTTACTTTATAAATAATGATAGCAAAAATCTGTTTAATCAGCAGTCTGATATTTAATCATTTAATCGAGTTGACTATATTTTGAAATTTAAAAAAAATTCTAAATTTACTTGAAAAGTCTCAGCTACCTGAAAAATGAAAAAAAAAAACATAACTTAATTTCATATGGATTTGAATGCAAAATGTGGCTGGTCAATGAACATTATAATTGATACAACATAAGCCCTTTAAAATTTTTGAATAAAGAAATAATTCATACAATTTATGCTTCCAGATAAATGTTTTTGGTTTATCAATAATATTTATAGAATAAATAGTCTATGTAAAAAAAGATACAAATAATATTGCAATATAAAATTTCCCCACATATTTATATTTTATAAAAATTTAATTTCCAAATAGGCATAAGATTAGATTCATTGCTTATCATTGCTGTTTATTTTATTAATTTTATATTTTACCTATAGAAAATAAATTGGATGCAAAAAAGATGTTTGAATTCCCACTCTCTGTATATGTGTGTAAAACACAGCGATCTATATCTACTATATGCAGCCACATGTCTAATATTTTAGAACACAAATTATACAAGTAAACAGAAAAACAATCCACTTTCTATATACTTATCTAAAATTATAAATATGCTATAACTGAAATACTATACAATAGAAATGATTACTTAAATAAGCTGAGGATATTACAATGGCAAAATTAACAACACATTTATAAGTAAATGGAAAAATATATATGGATAGATAGATGGAAAAATATGTATGGAAAAATAAAATTTTCATTGGTAAAAATGTCTTTATCCAAGTAATGGTAGCTTTCATCATATGTAGTTACAGTAAAATAGAATAAGCCAAGATTAATTTCAATGATGATAGTCACCAAAGAATATAAGAGTGAATTAGAAGAATTAAGAATAGGTCTAGCTTTCACTGGCTAAAGGATATACTCATGAATCTGATCATATGGTTGATGTGACGAATTATGTATTGCAATTTTCTAATTGAATTATTGCTTTGGCTTTTTTTTAATTTTTTGATTAACCTTTCATTTTAAAGAGTTATTGATTTAATATATAGATGATTAGGAAGAGAATGTTTTGTTATCCCAGTTCTTTAAAGAATCCCTATTTAAGGACATTAAAAAAAAAAAAAAGCTTATCTATATTGATGAAGAATTTCATAGTTTTAAAAGTCATATGACTATTGAGAATTTGAACAATCTTTCAGCAAGTGGGTCATTAGATGAATTAGCTAATTATCTAGATACAATAATTATTTTTATGTGAGTTTCAGAATAATTAATCAAATATGCATCAATATGTCAATCATAAAATAAAGATATAAATATAATCTGATGCAGTCTTTGTTAATAGTAAAACATGAATCCATTATGCTCATTATTTATTTTTATCTTTTAAATAAAATCTTAAGATAAAGAAGAGACTAGGTAATCATTTTTATACTTTTATTAAGGCTCCATATGATTTAGTACATTGTTAGAGTGGTAAACTTTGGAGCTTAAATCATGGCTTGCAGCTCAGCTCAATCATTTTAGTTATTCAAACTTCTTAATGAATTTTCATTAGTCGTACTTAAGCCTAATGTAACTTCTATTTTTAATGAAGTAATTTTGCATTAATGTTAGTTAATATACCTAACTTATTGATTCTCTGTAATTTAGGTGATTGTCATTAGTCTGATGGAAGCAGAATATTTCAAAAGACCATAGTATCTATTATTGACCAATAGTCTTCAATTATATATATATATTTGTAATGACAGATGGAGTTAGAGAAATTTTCTATATTAGTCTTTTATTTAAGCTTTCAACATCAAAGTGTATTTAAATTTTTCTAACTCTTAATTAATTTTACTTTTAAAGATCTTTAATATGAAGTACAGTACTTTTTTTTTTTTATCTAAGGAAATAGATGTTTTTAGTCTTTTTACAAAATATGTCAATGTTTAAAACAAACAAGAAAGAGAAAGTAACTTCATCATATTTACATTCCACTACTTAATGCTTGGAAAAATATCTTCATGAACACATGTTTTTTTTTTTTTAATATATGGAATTACATTGGATTAATTGGTTTATTTGGCTATCTGGTCTTTAGGTTTTTCATAAATTTACAATAAATACCACGTTGTTGCTAATTAAAATGTATTCACTGTGATCGGTTATGTTTTTGTATGCTTCCTTCCTTTATAGTTCCAAAATTGTTGTTGTATGTGTTGGTTATATCAGAATAACATTTATATTCTGTCCATTATTTATTTATCTATACACCAATTCTGGCTTTAATTCCTCCCCCCCCCTCTGTAGTTTTCTTTTTGATGTTAATAATGATAATGATGATATTTATGTATAGCTTTGTAATGTATATATTAACAATATTTATGGACTTGAAGCATACTGGAGATCTTAACCATGACCTGCGTTTGAATCCAGTTTAGATAAACGTTGGAATTTTTTTCATTCATTAATGATTGGTAAATAGATATTTAGATATTCTTAGATGGCAAAAGTTCCAGGTTAATCTAGATTGGCCAGATGAGTGTCGTCGATACGATAACTGTAGTGATTTAAAAAAAAAAAAAAAGATTACAATATGATGCAGCCAATTCATTCCTATAAGCGCTGAGCCTATGCTTACCTTTCTCTCCTTTTTTTAATTAATTGAACCACGCGTTTATATATAAAACACACACACACACACACACTCCTATAAGTAATGTTTTATTATTTATTAAAAAACAATTTTACCTTTAAATCAGTTTGGATTAGTGTCGGTTTTCTCACTAATTGGATTAAATATACATCTAGTAGTATAAATCAGAATCTTTTCTTATAACGTTTGCTAATGAGTTAACATTAGTCATGCCTTCGTTCGCCTACTCAACCTACACCTTCTTAAGAAATATAAAAAAAGATACTGTAGTTTTGAGCAGTTGTACCTAGGTGGAGTTTTTGTTGACTTAGTACCATATCAAATTCTACTGATCTGGATTAGTTGTTATAAAAGAGATGGGATTTATTTTTCACATATGTAGTAATCTCTTTTTCTCTCCTTCATTCTCCCGCAGTTGTTGCTAGGAGCCACCCAAGCAGCTACTGAAATCAATAGAACATCGCCATCATATGCTAAAGCTTTTTTCCCTCCTTGTTAGTATCGGAGTGGTGGTGGAGAGTTTCTTGATATTAATTCAAGTAATAAGTTTGTTCAGAGGTGATTGTGGACATTCAGAAGAATTCCGTTTATCTGTTTCCTTTCATTCTTTCTCACTGAGAGTGCAACCAATTATACAAATGGATCTTCCTTTTGAAAAGGGAAGACAAACAGCTGCACCTCAGTAACCATGGATGTAATTTGTTAAAAGAATTAAGAATTTATACCTTATCTTCACCTACATTTCAGGGAAATCTGAGGTGGAAGAAAAATGCCACTGATACCATGGTTGTTCTTTACAAGTAACATAATAAAGCATCTTAAAAAGCTGATATTTTGGAAAGGCAATTATTCTGCTACCGGGAGACCATGTCTCATCCCTGGATTCAGATTGTTCATTCTATGATATTTTCAGTATTATTTTGTAATTGTGTGAGCCACCCCACTGGATGGATTCAACCTCACCTATCAAGGTAATTTTTTTAATAGTTCGCTACGACTTTTTTTGTTCTTACCTATATATGATGTTTATTTTTTTTCTTTTTTATCGAAGTAAAATTGAAGTGCATGTAGTTTTATAGGATATACGGGACTATGTGCGTTGCCATTTTTTTCAAACATATGTATATGCCTACTTATTATTTACGAACTGTGTGTGTGTATATATATTGTTTATTTACACAAAATTTAAAAACGCGTGTTTTTTTTTTTCAAATGTGTCTACCTGTGTTACTTTTGTGTGCTTGCATATATATATTATGAATATATACGTATGCTACGTTTATATAAAATTTGTGTGGGTATGTGTTCGTATATAGATATATATCTAAGTTTAAATATATGAACACACACATCATATTAATGCTAATGTTATTAAAAATTATATTTATATTTTATTATGATATATAAATATGCATTTTGATGTTATGAAAATGTATTAAAATTTGTGACTCGGCTTTAAAATTTGATGTTAAAATAAATTAAGAGATTGGCAAGCAATGGCAACCGATTGCCAGTGATCGGAATGCTCTATTGTCTTTTGCTTACTCTACCTATCTTTGGACAAATAATTTATTGTGAACAAATTTATATATGTGTGTGTATATAAAAGTAAATGTATATGTGGTATGCATATAAAATTTATATAAAATATACTATGCTTATTCATAAGTTCATAGTCATCTTTTCTGGTAAAAATCATTCTCTTTGGTGATTCATAATAGTCTTTCAACAACAGACTAATATTTTCTAGTTGTAAATTTTCATTAAGGATCGACACTCACCTTTTCAATATATTTTACATTTAAATTTCAATGTATTATATTTTTAATAAAATAATTATTAAAATAATAATTGTATATAATATCGTTAAAATTTTTAACGTATTATTTTATTAATGTAAATAATTATCAAAATTATATTTACCTGTAATATTGTTTAAAATTATTTAATCCTATAATAATCATTCATAGTGCATCTTATAAAATTAGATTCATTGCCCTTTATATCCCAAGAAATATTTTAATATCTTCTGCTTTCTATCAACGTCTTTTGTATTTTTATTAAAAAAATAATTATTGTGTTGCTACAATAATATGTTATTGTTTATATATATTAAACTATCCACAAAATAATTAATCTAAACGTATAATATCTTAATTTCAAAGTAACTATAGGTAAAGTTATGTTTACAAAAATGGCTGCCTAATTTTATCGTTTTACTTTCAAAACATTTAAAGAAAAAAAAATTCCCTAAAATTATATTTTTTAACAAAAGTATTAGTAGAGAGAAGGGGGATTAGAGTTTAAAATAAAAATAGTAAATAAAAGCAATTCTCTAAGGGATTAGTAGTAATTAATTTTAGCCTCTTCATTCATTACCTGGATGGTTTTAATAAATATTCATGATTATCCTGAAATTAATTATTTCAAAACGTGTTTAAAATTCCATGAGGATTTTATTGACTTCATAATGAAGATTTTTTTTAAAAAAAAACCAGCTTTATTACTTTTTCTACTAATTAGTATATTGATTTATGGTAGTGCAAATTTTTTTTTAATATATATTTTAAGCGTGAAAATTTTTATTATATGTAAGCATTTATATGCGCTGATAATTTGATCAGTTGCTGGATATATGCAAAAATTTTACACACATATTTATACATGCAAATTCCGTTGATTTTTAGAAATACATAAATAATTTTATGGCTTATCAAATATGCAATGCTAAAAATATAGATCTATTCATGGAGCACACAGTTTCAAATGCATTAAAATAATTCTCCAGCTAGATTTCCAAATAATCATGTAAATACTCTCCTTTTGCCACATAATATATGATCTGGATCTTTTATTTACCAAAATAGTTTAGTATTGATATAACAAGAGATTGGCATTCTTTGGGGAATCTAACTCTTGATTTATATTAGTAATGTATTCAGACTTGTTTACTCCCTGAATAGATTTATATATTCAAATATCTGTGTGTAAATTTCTGATTATGAAAATGACTTATGAGATAACCATTTTGCCCTGCTAGGTTACTGCAATGATAGAATAGTGAATTTATAGTTAAAAGTTCCAGATTTGATTCTCAATTTTCTGTTTGTTCAATTGAATGGAAATGCTGTGCTTGTCTCAATTATTTATGACCTATTGAGCAACTAACAATATGATTTTTTTTTTTTGTCAAAAGCTGAATCAAAATTTAAGAGAAATGAAATCAAATTCTAGGTCATGATATTTTGAATGTCAGTCAATTGAAAGGTCAATTATCTGAGAAAACCCCCTACTCCTTCAAAAACATCACAATATTTATTTCTATGCACTGACTTATGCTGAGCTATTATTCATTATTTATGCAAAGATACACACTATAATAGATTGAATGATTATGTTGTAAGAAAAATGATTATGTTTATTTAAAAAAAAATTCGCAAAAATATTTCCGTTACAAAAAATTGTAATTATTTTTATTTTTAAAAAAACTTTTATTGTTAGACATACTGTCATCTTTAAATTATTATGCAATATTATATTTGTAGTTAAGGACATTTGAACCTAGACTTTCAAGCTCCCTACACTCATCCTTTTTATCCAATATAATCGATACAAATGACTACATAATGTGAAAAAGATAAATGATATCCAATATACATATATCATGCTGGACCAACACTATCAGCTGGTCTGGATCATCATCTCCGACATATATATATATATAATCAGTGTTCAATTTATATTAAGATAGCAAAACTACACTCTTTAATGGACATGCTTCAATTCTTTCTACTCTCCAACTCCTCGGCCATTCATATCATTGAAAATCTGATGATGGAATGCTCAAAGACCTTGATGATGGGAATATTATAGTCATACTCATCATCAGATTTTCAGTGATATGGATGGCTGAAGTGTTGGAGAGTGAAGAGGATTGAAGCCTGTTCATTAAAGTGTGTAGATTTGTTATCTTAATATAAACTGAGCACTGATTATATATATATATAGGAGATGATGCTCCTGACCAACTGATGGGTGCTGATTCAGCACGAAATGCTATATTGGAGATTATTTATCTTTTTCACATGTATGTGGTCATGTGTATTCATTATATTCGATAGAGTGGATGATTCTAGGGAACTTGAAAATCTGGGTTCAAATCCCCATTAATTACATCTAGGTTAAGTATATATATATTATACTATATGTCAATATTGTGTTTGAAATATTTGTATAAAGCAGGAGATTAGAACAGTCATTCTCTTGTATAAAATAAAATATCAGGTAGTATAATATTTTTAAAGTTTATTTATTACATGTAGCTTAAAAAAATGTAAATAAATAAAAAATAGAGGGATTTGAGCTTATGATTTTTAGTCTAGATTCATTCTCCACTCCATCTCAAGCAACTGATACACATGACCACATACATGTGAAAAAGATAAATAATCTCCAATATACATATTTCATGCAGAGCCAGCACTCATCAGTTGGGCCATATAATCTTCCATAAGATAGCAATTCCTTCTCTCCCTTCCAACAATTTAACCAGCCATTTCATTGAAAAATTAGTGTTAGAGTACTAATGAATGCTATTTCTGCATGAAATATGTATACTGGGGATCATTTATCTGTTTCACATGTATTTGGTTGGGTGTATCAGTTGTTTGAGACAGAGTGAAGGATGAATATAGTCTGAAAATCTTTAAGTTCAAATCCCTCTATTCACTATAGTAAACATTCAGTATAATGAATGAATAAGTTAACTAAAAAATAAAAATATTAAAATTTGTAAATTTAACAGCCACTTTACAATTTTACAGTGCCATATGTAATCATTTTATTAATAATGTTTCTTCAGGTTAAATTGAAAACATGTACATTTTATTCCTTGCTTTGATATGGTACAGTCACAATAAAATGTTTTCTAAATGTGAAGGTGAAAGTTTAAAAAATTTAATAAGAACTGTAAAATATTGATGTATGATATCAAAAAGTTCAAATTTTGAATAGTTTAACCAAAAATCTGAATTGGGTAGTGGCAGGTAAGAGTGACTATATACATTTCAAAGCTAATGACAATTCAAGAACAATTAGAAAGACCATTGTCTGCTAATAACAAGACAATTTATTAGAATTTTCATAATTAAAAAAAAAAAGTTAAAGAAAAAGGATATTGTCCAGATTGTATTTGTGTTTAATTATAATGAAAAGCTAATACTTTGCTATTCATTTTGTTTAAGAAAATAATGATATTGTACAATAATTTTTTTATATTTTTATTTTTTGAGTGAATGTGAATAAGAGAGCACACAGAAAAAATATATAAATATGCTCTCTCACTTTATTATTAAAAATACCATTTTTTTTTTAATTTTTTTGTTTATACTACAATCTTAATTTATATATGCTTATTCACATACTGTCTGTGCTCTCTCTCTCTCTCTCTATATATATATATATATATATATATATGTGTGTGTGTGTGTGTGTGTGTGTATGCTTATTGAAAAATACTGTTTACTTGCAATTCATTAAACAATCTTTATTTTAATCAAAGCTTATCAATAAGACTAGAGTTATATGCAATGTAAGTAAAAAGAGCATGAAACAAAATATAACACATATTATAACCCCATCCTGTTTTAATTTAAATTATTTTTACTTGACTTGTTCATAGTTTAACTTTATTTAAAGTTGTTTGGAACACATATTAAAACTCAGAATGAGATGTAAGTGTATATTGTTTCTCTAAAAATGTATTAGTTATGATCAAACATATGTCAGTTATTTTTTAATATTTCATATTTTGAAATATAGGAGTAATAATATTTCATAATTTATTTTATTTTACACTTAAATTCTCATCTATGTTTGACTGACTAATTGAATTATTTAATTCTCCTACTTAAATCCTAATTAGTTTAGATAACATATTCTGCTAGAAATTTTTATCAATACTTATATAGTAGGGAATTTATAAGATATGAAATATTAACAATGAATTTTAGGATATATATATATGTATTTACATTAATTTTATTTATTTGTTTTTTAATATAACAACATTTTAAATCATAATTTATTTACAGACTTTTATATATGTATGTAGTTTTAAGTTTAATTGTCATTTATGCTAATTAGTGTAAACACATTATTTTTGCATTTATTTGTTAGCATATATCTGTATTGTTACTTGTAACAATCATATATACTTTTGAATTTATATTTAAATATGCTATATGTAAGTTCATTAATATAGGATTAGATTAAATTTTGACAAACAGAAAATATGTTTTTCGGGGCTGTAATATTACTTTCAATATAGGAAGTGATAATCAATTAATAGGATATAAGATATGGTTTAATGCAAAGCTATAATGATGAAACCATTAAAAAAGATTATTTCAACAATTGGTATTTCTGTTTTTCAAAAATACTCTGTTGAATTTAATTCAGATATTAATATTATAATCAACTTTGTAAATGCCTTAAACTTTGAAAGTAACTAATATTTTTTTACTGAAAATAATTATACAGTTATCAAAAACAAAAAAGTGAATGTTTAGTTAGTTTTTTCTTAAAATAATGTACTTTAAGCAGAAAAGGAGAAATATGAAAATATTTAAAATAATCATTTTGAATATAAGTTTGGGAAAAGAATTAACAACATATATATATATATATAAAATACGGAAAATGTTAGTAGAGAATGAAATGTTTTGATATTGCAAGGAAAATTAATTCAACAATAAAAAGAAGAGATAGAATTCTAATTAAAGCATGAAGCAAGAAGAATTGTATAAAGAATTATTTAGTAATAAAAATAGCTCTAACTATAGCAATACCATTAGTTGAAATGTCATATATTGTAAATGAAGAATGGAGACATGCATTTGAATCTACAGAAACAGGAAAGCTTCAAGAAATGACATTATTATAGATAAATTCAAAAGTGATACATATAAAAAGATTGTTGTTTATATACAAAGTATCTAAATAGTAAGATTATATCAGATATCTGGACAAATGCAATAGTAATAATGATATTTAAGAATGGTAATGACGTTAATGTTATAATCATTACATAACACCTATCATTCTTCTGCCATTTATATTTATTAAGTTATTACAAATCATTTTTAGAGAATTTTGAACTAAATCCAAACAAAAGAACCCAAGCTTGATTTAAAATTAATTTCACACAATAGATTCAAAGTGCAAATGAGATTAGAAAGATAGAAAGCAATTCATTTTTTTTTAGATGATATCTATGGCAAATATAAATTTTAGAGTGATTATTTGAAATGTTTGATTTTTTTATGTTATTACATTTATTTTTATCATGTAAAATGTTAATTAATACTTATTTTTAATGGCATCTTATGTATAATCTATAGAATCAAATAAAGAATCGCTCATTCCAATTGTAAAGAAAAAGCAACAGCAGAAGTAACAATTATTCATTTATGTTATTCACCTTCACTCATTGATATTTATAGCACAATACATTTATATTTATTTGTCTCTTAATACTTATCAAAAAGATATAACTTGTACATTTGCATAAAATTATATTAGGAAGGGAACAAATGAAATCAAATATAAATAAAAGGAAATTAAATATTTTATAATATGTGTAACATAAGATGAAAAATTATGAAACAATACATAATTACTTTTATATATCATTAAACATAAAAATTTAAATAAAAACAAAACAAAATACAATAACAAAATGAAAATGCAAAAATTTATGTTATTTTCTGTGCATTTTTCATAATGATTTTTTAAAAAACATATATGTACATAAAAGCATTATTGATTATATTTCTAATTAAATTCCTATTAACTTATCTTTGAGATAAACAACAGTCTGTAAATAATTCATACAAGATGAAAATTTGGACTATTATGAATATTTTGAATTACTGTTGCATAACATTGACACAGTGTTTATTGATACAACCTTTTATTACTAAATAAATTTAATTCTAAAAAATTAAATGACTCTATTTTGGGGGCATAAACTGTAATATTTATGTTCACATTGTAAATATGAAGCAAGAAATGTATATTATTAACTGAGCATGCTTTCGACCAATCCATCACAGTCATAATGCTCAACTATTCATCAGTTAGTAAAACAACTTTACAATTTAGTGGGTATTATGTAAATTAGATATTTATATGTTCCTTTTTTTTTTTAATATAATGGAATGCTTGATTTTTTTTTATTAATTGCATAGGGATTTTCTGTCATTTCTCTCAGCACAAAACATTTTTACATTAATCAGATCAAATGCATGACCAGATGTGTGCTCATGTTCAAGAAATATTGTTCTGTGTTTGCTCTGCTAATACATACCCTATGACAAAACATGCAGTGTGAGAAAATGTTATCAACTAGGATAAAATAAACACTTGATTTTGCCTTTTTTTATGAAAAAAGTTTATGAAAAATATGATAAAAATATTATGTACAATGTGATATAACTACTAAGAGGAAGCAAACTTCACATACATCTATGGTCCACACAACATTGAGTAGAACACATCCAAATAGAAAAGAAGACATAAGAGACCAGTGAATATCAGTTACCATTTTGAATTGAAATTATAAATTCTGAAAAGGATTTGATTTTAAGTATTTCTGCTGTGATTAAACCTTCATAGATATAAATGGGTAGGATATTATCTACTTTTGGACAAAATTTCATTATTACAACAAATCACTTAACAATGACATGGATATAAAGTTGAATGATTTTCTCTCTTCACAATTTTTTATAGCAGTTTTACAGGAAATATTTGCTGATGTAAAGTAAACAGCAGTGTCATCAACATGTTGCTGATGATATCGTTATTTTTACAAATGTTATTTGATAGTTTCAAAAGAGATTATTACAACAGCTATCCAAAGAAGACCAAAAAATAGAATTACATATAAACACTAAATAGTCCATTATAATTTTCAATAGATTTTTAAAATGGAAAAAATAAATATTGATAGTTAATGGATTAGCAGATGTTAGAAATTATAAATAACCCAAACAAATCATAGTCATTAAATTAAATAATCATACAAACATGTATTGGGATTTCTTCTATAGGAATAGCTTAATAATATTAAAAGAAAATATGCTGTTTTGGCTAGAAATAAAGATTTCTAATGATATCAGTTTTTATTTTTGGACGTGTGACTTAGACACTTAATGCCCCAACAATAATACTATAAACCACATAAAATTATGGATTGCTATAGTTTAAGATTAACAGAATATCATGCCTATGAGAAAAGAAACTATTAATGACATCTTTGAATGAATAGAATTTAATTACACATTTTTCTAGAAGAGATTGACAAAGAATCCTAAATTGATTTTCAAGAGATTTTAAAACACTTAGAAACAATATGTGAGAGGTGTTGTTAATGATGATTGCTTGAGTGTTGTTGAAATGAGAATTTAATAATTGAAAATATTGGATTTAGTAATAGTCAAACAAAAAATTTATATAATTTAGGCTTGATTGGAAAAAACTCATGTCTAGCAAGAGATTGGTTGATTTTTTTTTTGTGAACTTTTCTGCTTGAAACATCAGAAAATTTTATAAAAGGCATAAGCTAATGACATCAGCAGTATTACATATTTATGGTGTTTAATTAATTAATTATATACTTAAAATGTTTTTCTGTAAGCAAAGTTATTAAAAATGAGTTATTTAAAGGCTAAAAAAGATCATATTAAAAATTTTCCATTATATTTATATGAAATTGATTTGTTATGTTTGTTGGAATTTCAACTACTTTCATAGGTTACTGATGATATTAGATTGATTGCTGAAAACACATATCTAGCAAGAGATTAGTTGATTTTTTTCATCAAACATTGACACTTGAAACATCAGAAAATTTCTATAGGGGATTAAGTTAATGATGTTAGCATTATATATACAAACATATATATTGGATTCTGCATATATCATTAGTTTCTTAATGTTATTATTATAAAATATTTCAACCGGATTCTATCAGTCACCTTCCAGATAATATAGGTTATTTAGAGATTGTGAAGATTTTAGGGCATCACTTCAACATCCTTGAATTACTTCTGCTATGCAGAAAAAGATTCAGCTAAAATTTTGATATCTTGCTAACATTAACAAGCTAATGCATGTAAAGATGGATTTGAAATATAAGTTCATATTTTTACTTGTGAAATTTTTTGCTTTAATATATATTTCATTTGTTGAATAAATTGATAGTAATAATCTGTTTTTTCAGTCAGCAAACATAAACTGTGAGGTTTGTATTTTTTGTAGCTGAAAAACAACAAAAACAGCCTTTTTAAAATACATCTCTTTTTCCATAACTTTAGAGGTTTTTGTCTCAGATAAACTAAGTATTTTATTATCTGTTGTAATTGTATACTTAGTTTGCTTATCCTTTCTTTACAAACTGCTGTCAGATGTTACTGTTAGTAAATAAAATTTAAGACTCGAATTCAAATATTTAAAATCAACATAGCAAAAAAAATTAATAATAATGAAAAATATTATATAATTAAATATAAAACTAAATTTAAAATATAAATGTACTTATTCTATTTTAATACATTATTTGTTTCAAAAGTTATTAAACAATAATTTTTTAAAAAAAATTTTTTTAATAGCAATGCTAGAAAATAATCATATATTATTAAAATATGTAGGAAAAAAGATTGGTTGCAATTATAAATTCTATTCAATGATGATTCTTGAAATCCTTAAGATATAAAGATTAAATTAAAATGATCGTTTCTTTTTAAAAATAACAAATAGATTTAATTAGTTTTTCAGTTCTGAATTATTTATTTCAAGTTGTAGCTGTAATATACTTTTTTATTTATCTGTGTTTCTATGTGATTTTTCAGTCATAATTTTTGTACTGTTTATTTTTAAAAGTATATATATATTTTATATTGTATATCTTCCAAAATAAAATAAAGTGAGATAATTTTTAAAATATATATATAATATTTATTGAAAGCAAATGTAACACAAATTTGTATGCCTCTCAAATCATAAGTTTTCAAAAATTAGAAGTAAATAAAGCCTAATATTTTTTAATTAAATAACTTAAAATAATATTTTAGTTGATATAATTACATATGAGATACTAAAAATAAAAGTACTTATTTGAATAGATCAAATTGCATCCAAAAGAGAGAGAGAGAGAGACTAAGCTGAAAATGACTTCAATGTATTGCCAGAAATTTTTTTTTCCAACTGCATGTCTTTTTTTTACTAGTGTAATGTTGTTTTTTAATTTTAAAAGTTTTGTTTTACTAAAATATTGTAGTTACTTCACTTTTGTGTAATTAATTTTTAATTATGTCTTGCAAGGTTTATTTTTATTTTAAACTTGCTTTTGTTCAATATCTAATGTTCAATATCTGATTGTGTGGGTAAAATACTTATTTTAGTTCATTTTAGAATTATAAATTTATTATTATGACATTTTTAATAAGTAAAAAAGTAGCACAATTGCAAAATAACTAGTTTTTAATTTAATTTTTTAATTGTGTTAAAATTTTGGATTTGCAAATTCTTTAAATTATTAGTTTTATCTATGTATTAAATTAATATTTTAAATGTAAGCTAAGGGAATCACAAAATGTTTTGTTTGATGCATTAAACTTATAATTAATTGATTAGTAAATGTGTATCTAGTTATTTATAATTCATTACATATGCAGGTCCATCTGATTCTATATGCACTGGAACAGATTTTAAGAATTAAAAGGAAGTCACTGCAAATGTGGATAGAATTAGTCTTCATATTCAAAGCTTATATAGAGTAAGAAATGTTTAGATGAATATAGTTATTCCTTAAACTATAAGCAATCATTACATTATTTTTATTGGTTTTTATATATTTTTTGTATATCTTTTCTATTGTTTTATTAATTTAACTATGAAAAATATGTGGGGGGGGGGGATCTATGATATAATAGTAGCACATCTATTCTGGGATTTAAGTCTGGCCAAGATTAGATTTGAATATTTTTTTAAGTTTTTGAAGGATAAAACAAGAATTAAACCAGGGGTCCCCAACCTTTTTGCACTAAAGAGCACATTTTATAATACCGGCCAGGTGGCGGGCACCATTTATTTTTTTAATTAGGTGGGGGGCACCATTTATTTTTTCAATGTAAATTTATAGTTGGATATTGTTAATAATACACATAATGTACAAAAAAATATTTATTTCAAAAATAAAATTTTAACATATAATTAATGTATATATTTTTATGCTGTAAAAGTATATAGTATGTCCTACAATTTGATTACAATATAATACAATAATTTATAATAAATTTTAAAAATTAAATTTATTTGAATCAGATAAATAATTTTTTATCATGTTCGGATAGCAGCGGGCACGTATAATGGTCTGTGGGCGCCATGATGCCTGCGGGCATAGGGTTGGGGACCCCTGCATTAAACCCTCACCACCTAATATTTGGTAAGCTTGGTGAGTAATACCTTCTTGTTGCTATGGTTTTGATTTAAATTTGGAAAGGTTTTTGCTCTGCAATAGGTTATTTAAATAATATCCTCTCAATTACTTAATTTAAACATATAATTGTTAGTACAAGGTGCCACAAAAGTCATTATATATAAGGGAATTGGGAAATTGAAAGTAAATGTACCTTTATTTACAAAATATTTTGAGCATGTTGGCCCCTCTTTCTCTCCCATTCATGAGAACATGTTCCATGATATCTATTGCTATACAAGTAATTGATTTCTAATCCTTTTCTTATACACTACAACTTTTAAGTGGCTACACAAATAAAAATTAACTGGGAAATATCAGAGGAACTCATATGTTATTCCATGGTGCTGCAGTGTCCAATTCATGAATATAGTAGCTACTGATCCATTGCATGATAATTTTTGGATCATCTTGTATTGTATATTTTAATTAAGGTAAAGCTTTATTTTTTAATAATATATATATAATATAAATTGTAAACAAATTTGATTATAAATGCAACACTCATTGTATTGGATTAAGTGATATATTATGTAATTTAACTAAGTTTACACCCTTATAACTTTTAAATTAATATACTGTATTGATTTTCATTTCTGATTAAATGTTATTATTTTTATTTAATAGGTGAAAATGTTATAGAAAACTGTCTACCATGTTTTCCATTCACAAATATATTATTTTATAAATTAAATTAAATTAAATGTACTTTTTAGTATCAGAGAATGAAACTTATGGAAAGCTTAATTTTGTTATTAAAAGAAAACATGCCCATGTTCTTGAAAATAAAACGTTCTTAATAATTATTTTATCTGCACTTAAAATAAGGATTCTAGACTTGGGTCATTTAATTTTAAAAAAAGGCAGTACAAGAGATACTCTCTCACATATTGAAATATTAAACAGTGTATGTTAGCATTAATAAGAAAAGATCAGTATCAAAGTACATTAATTATAGAACTAAAAAATATCATTATTGGCATAATTCAAAAGAACTAGTAGACTGAAATGTAGCCGTACTGTATATAATATTAAAATAGTTGACAATAGACAAACAATTAGTGCCCAAATTGGAGCAAAAATGATTTTAAGAGAGATTTATGTAAGATTGATTGATGGGTTAGAGAGAAATTTATGGAGTAGCCGGGGATCAGAAGTACTGGGAAATTTAGAAAGATTTTAATATTATAATTGATTAATAATAATTAAAAAATGGTAGTAATGATCATATAATCTGTACTTTGGAACTACGATGAAACACATCAGTGGAATATTTTTCTAGACCATATCAATCTGAATTATTACTTTTTAATAATTTTTATTTTTAATTAAATTTTATTTTGAGATTATTTTTATTTGACTTTTAATTATAAAGGAGTAAATAGATTACATCACGTGATTTTTTTAAAAAAAATTATATATTCGGAGAGATAATTGTTATGACTTTCCAAAAATTAGTTAGATTAACTTGTTTGTTTGTTTTCTTTTTAATAGAAAGAAAATTATATTGTAATCACAAAAGCATTTTTGTTTCAAATTTACCGTAAATTCTTTAAATATAGTATAACATTTTACATAATAATATAAATATAATGTCCAAAATATAATTAAGATTGTTCTTTTTTTTTTTTTTAGCAGTATTTTTTCCATTTCCGTAAAAAGCTTTATTCAAAACAATAGACATCTATGGTACACTTAATAATATGGTATAGTGGTAGTATTTAGCATCAAGATCTGCTTGTATTTCAGTATAGTTAGAATTATAATATTTGAACAGTGTCTATATGACTACTAATTCATTTTTCATAAAAATAAAAAAAAGGCTCAATTTCTCCGTGAAATATTTGTGAAGGATATCAATATATATAATCTCATGTTTCTAAAAAAGATCATTGTCATGGCTGTATCTTTTATTTTTTCTTCTAAAATGATGTGGAAATAATTGTATGTTCATACACATATGTATAAATATTGCTGTTAGATTAATTTTCATTATACAAAAACAATTGGAAGGTACAAATGAAATAATAGCTATAAACCGTGTGTACTGGCAGAGGTGCTTGAAAATATTTTTAAAATAGATTATTTTGGCATGTCTACTGCCAAATCTTGATGGAAAGATAATGGTATTTTTTATAATAATGGCTTTATATCAATTTTATATAAATAAATCAATTTATATATTATGGTGTTTGGGTTAATCTATTTACTGGAAGACAAATTACTTTATTACAATAATGAAGAAAAATAAAATCAATTTTATCTACTAATAGTGAATCATTTCACTTGAGTGATTTTGTAACTGCACAAATGCTATGTATTGAAAATGATTACTTGCATTGATATTTTTAGGCTTTTAAATATTTAATTCATTTAAATATTTATTATCTTGGAATAAATTTGAAATGTTTTTTCCTTTGAATTAAACATTAATCTTTTATCATATTTATCATAAATGTTTTTTTTATTAATTATTTGATATATATGCACTCGTCAGATTTTTATTTCATTTTAAATCAAATAAAATATCATCATTATCATTAACAATCAACTGTAAAGCAATATGGCTATTCTTATTCTAGAAGAACAAAATAAAGATATAGATAAAGACAAAAACAGTAAGCAATGAATAATATTAACAATCTTTATTCATTTTTTATTTAAGAGTATATTTTTTTCATTTTGTATATAATTTTAAAATTAAATGCTTTTGTTTGTCAGTATAATTTCAAAATTGAATATTTTTTCATTTTAATAAAATTATAACATACATAAACCCACTTCATTCAAAATGGGATTAAAGCCATTGAATTCCATGTTTATAAACACATAAACATTCTCAAACAATTGGTACAATTTATTATTGTGTGTGCTTGAGAGTAGAATAAGTTATGAATGGTTATTTCACAATTTTTAAAATTTATAATAATGTAATTAAAATAATGTAAAATTATAAAGTGTTTTTTATAATGTATGTGTGAAAGATTAAAAAAGTATATTAATATTAACAATGATATTTTTTCAAGAAGAAAAGTTTATATTATACAGAAGGAATACACACAGAGAGAGAAACATATATATATATATGTAAAGTCTGTATTGAAAGTAATCTCCTTTTTTTAAAGAAATAGAAATTTAGGAGAGCAATGTATAAATGAATTTATTTAAAGAAAAACAACAAAAATAAGATGTTTTACATTTACAAAGAATTACATTTAATCTGCAATGCTATAATGCGGGTTTATGACATAAACACTATGTAGTGGTATCTGATACTGCTCAGAGATGAAAAAAAAAGGAGCTTCTAAACAGGTATCAGTTGGTTGTTTTCTTTAAAGAAAAGAACGATCAGTTATTACAATGAAATAAATGTGACTTTATTTATTATAAGCATTATTGATAATAAGCATTATAATTTTGTAATAAAAATAGAACTATAGATTGTAAAAAATGGAGAAATTACTTTTGTTTAGAATACAACCGATACTGCTTCTGACTTGGAGCAGGTGGTTTTTTCTGTTAGGAAAAGAACTTAATCAGTTATTATAATGAAGTAAATTTGATTTTATTTATTATAAAAATTATTTTACAATATTTATAGTAAGTATTATGATATTTGTATGAAAAAGTAGTAAAAAATAACTACAGATTGCAAAAAATAGAGAAATAAAATTACTTATATTTAGACAAACACAGTGGTATGAGATACCATTAAACTCTAAAAAAAAATGCCATAAACTTAACACTATGTGAGCAAAATTCAAACTAATTTGATTTTATAAAATACAGATACCATTAGAAAGATACTGAGATGGTACCTGTTTCATTTATAAAATTCTATTAAACTAAAGCATATGAATATTTCTGGCTATATCAAATACTGCTTGTAAGCCATTGAATGTTAATGTAATTAACTTAAAAGCAAGCCTGGGCAAAAGATTTGGAGTTATGTAACAATTTTTCATTAACAAATGACAAATTATTGTTTTTATTGACAAAATGATTTTAAACATGTTGACTACTGCTATGTTATATTGATTTTGTTTATTCATTTGGTTGAAGAATGCAATTTTGGTAATAACATTCAATTATATAAAAATAAAAATTGAAATGTTATATGCTTCAAAAAACTAATATACCGCAAAAGACTGGAAAAAATTATAATAATTGTGATAAAATAGAAAATATACATTAAATATTTTTAAAGTTATTAATTCTAGGGTTTTTTTGAAAAATTAATTTTAAACAGTCCTACATAAAATTATGATTACAATGATATATGAGAGTATCTATTGATTGGTATTATTATTTTGTAAAATCAAAAGTTGATTAATTTAAAATTCAAGTTTTATTTAGCAGACATCTTTTTTTTTTTTTGAAATAAAATAAGTATTAAAAAATGTAATAATTTGTTTTGAAGTTTTTATTTAATAGTGATATTGATAAGATGGAAAAACAAATATGCATTTTAAGTAAATTTAATCAATTTATAGATATATGCACATTCATTGCATACAAAAATATATACAGTGTGTATATTTATATAGCAATTTATTTTACCAACTACTATTAAAAAATGACAATTTTCTGAAGAATAAATTTGAAATAATTTATCAAGGCAATTCAGTTCAGTAGAGCATAGAAATGTATTTATTAGTATTGTACATAGCTTTTTATTAATTCATTTTAAAATCCTCATACATGAATTCTTCATTCTTTTTGTAAGTTTTTTTTTAAAAAAATATAATTTTTGTGAAAAATTTATAATTGCAATTTGAAAATTTCATTTTAAAGAGAACAAATCTAATGCATTTATCTTTGCTATGTTTAGAACTTTTTAATATTTAAAAATTACAGTTTGTCAGTGAGTAATATTGGAGAAATAGCAGAAAAGTACTTTTTACTATAAATTGTTTATAATAATTTATTTCATGAAGAAAAATAGAACTTGTAATGGCTATTAAGAAATGATTGTCAATAAATAAGATTCTAAAAAAAATTGTATTCAATTTTTTATTTATGAATATGTGATCAACAAAGCTGAGTTGTAAATATTCTTTTAAAAAATGAAAATTTAAAAAAGTTTTTAAACAGATCTAATTGTAAAAGAGAAATCTAGGAAATAATGTTATGTGTGTGTATATTTATTTAAAAAATTTAAATATTGTAGATGCTCCTAAAATCATTAACATCTTCATCTGTAAATCATTAAACACCTAATTCTTATTTTACATGAATGTTGATTTTGAAATAAGGAGTTAAAAAAAAATCTCTTTCTACACAAATTGTTTTAAAATAATACAATCTATAAAAAAAAAAATGGTACTTTGAAATTAGAGCTGGAAGGCTTTAAAAAAATCATCTTACATTCTCAAAATAATTCTTAGATTGTCTTAAATTGTTATTAAACTTTTTTTAAAAATTCCAAATAATTTTCATGTACGAAATATAAAATAATTTATTTTCTTAATTCAGAATTTATTGACAGATTTGTTTCTAGAATCGAGTTTATCATGATTATGTCGCAAAACTAAAAAAAAAAATTATGTATTATCATCTAATTTTTTTTAAAAAGTTTTATGTCTTTTATTTCTTATTATTTTAAAAACAAAAATTTCTTTTTTCAGCAATATTCCTGCAAATGGAGAAATTTGTTTGTCTGCATTATAATGTTTTTTGTCATTTTGTTTTGAAAGGGAAATATCTTTTTGATTGTGATGCTTTGTTTGCATTTTGACATTTGGTTTTTTTAAAAAACTTCCTTGTTGGTATTCATATTAAAAAAAAAAAAAAAATTGTTTAAATTTAATTGATTAATTTGTTAAAATTTATATTTATTAATTTTGACAAAAATCACATTGCAAGTTTTAATGATGTCAATGATATTCCAATCATACACAAACATATGTATTTATTGTCAGACAGTGACAACAGATAAATTCTTGGCTACTTTTTTGTTTTATGTACAAGCAAGATGACACTTGTATTTGTGATAAATGTAAAGTTCTGAGGGTCTACAATTTTACTTTTCGAATATGTTAGTTATAAGTTAAATGGAATAAAAGTAATAAATTCCAATAAATTACATTAATAATCTTTATTTCATTTATTTATATAATGTGAAAGTGATGATACAGTTTGAACTTTAAAGTTTTTGATGACTTTATAGAGAAACCAATGAGTGTTTCATTGTAAAATGTTATCACTTTCAAGTTTTTTTATTTTTCAAATGAAATTTACATTCCTATAACTCATTTTTTATTTATGTTCAATGTGTATGAAGTAAAATTTGATGACACACAAAAAATATAACATTCTAACAAAATTTTTCACATGGTTTATTTAATTATTTTCATCGATTTCTTAGGTCTGTAACCAATCTCTTTATTTTCCATATATACAATGTATTTTTTACAGAATTTTTTTTTACAAGTAATTTTTGAGTACCAATTTATCATATAACAAGAGAATTAGGTGTATTTCACTAACATTATTTTAATGAATGTTATAAAAGGCTCTTTCACCTATCTTATTTTTATTGCATAAGATTTTTGTATCATGAGTAGTGCATCACATAATTTGTTTGAAATTCTTTACAAGATATTAAAGAATTATTATTAAAGCTTAAACAAGAATATAACAATTTGGAGGTGCCAATTCACATGGAAACTTGGTGAGTAAATTCATTGATAACATTAAATTGAAAATTATGTACATGATTAATTTTATGATAACTATTAGTGCAGTATATAATTTATTGTGAGAACTTTTAATAGTCATAAATAAAACCATGAAAATTTTCAAAATGATTTTTATTATTGAATTTACCTCATGTAGTTATATGTAATTCATCATTAAAAATACAAATACTTATGTGCATATATTGTAATACAAACATAATTACACAAAATCTGTCAAATTATATTTTTAGTTGTTTCGTTAAAAGAAAAATAGTTTTATGACCAGTTGCCCTGGAGATCATAAGAGTTTGTGAATACGCTGGTGCAAATTAAGCAAAACATTTCCATCCAATAATTAAATTGGATTTTTATTTTTATTTTTGTCAATTGAGAATTGAACCAATAATCTTAGCTTCTTTATTTGCTACTCTTCCATGGTTTAAACTACCCAAGACAGGTGTGTGGTTATTTGTGGCTTAAAATAGAATGTTGTAATTTTTATAACAATTTTTATTTCTGTAATTAAAATATAGATGTTCCTAACTTTTCTTAAGTTGCTAAAATTTAATAAATTAATTGTCTATGTTTAGAAGTAAATCATTAACACTTAGCTGTTATACATGTATACTTATCATTTAATACACATTTTAGAAAATTTATACAAACTATAGTAAATGTTTGTTTTATTATTTTTAAAATGTTTGTAAAGTGGTAAATAAATTTAAATTCCGGGATTTCATTATACTTAATAGTGGCCAATTATTATTATTTAGTGTATGAATTTGATGATTTTTTAATACAGTTTAATTATTAATAAAATATTGTAAAGATACCTGTAGAGATTCCAATCAGGCAATATATTCACTGGTGACTTTATTAAGTCCTTCAGTTCTGTTAATCTAGCTATAGATTTAACAACTATTAACTATATGATTCATGGGTTATGTTTTCCACATTCATATAGATCAGTAGTTGTTAAATTTTGTTTATAAAATAGATGAACCCAATAACTATGGGTTGCTCTGAATATGTTGATTATGGTTTGTATTTGTCCACATTTATATATATATCAGTGATTCTTAAATTTCATTTATGAAGCAGATAAGGCATAATAATCATAAGTTGTCTGGAAAAGTTGATGAGACACCAATTGTGTCTAAGAAGAGCAAATCCAGCAGACTTTATTGTTAGATCTGGAAAAAAAAAATTGTTTAGAACCCTCATAAAAAATACATTTTTTTACCGTATAATTCTTTGGTTGTGATCATTGATTGAATACTCAAAAAGAGGATCTTGATTTATGTCAAATATTAGGTAGTGAAATTATATTTTAAGTTATATTTTTCATGGTTTAACATATTGTAGTGGAGAGGGGGGTATGCAAAAGAATTGTGATAACAAAATCGGCAATGACAAAAAGATTTCTAACAAAATATTTCAAGAACCATTAAATAAAAATAAACAATTGTCTAATTTTTTTTTAATTGATGCTTATATAGTGAAACACAAAAATTTAGATGGAAAAAGCATTAATACATTTGAGACTTGATGCCATCAGAAAATGTTTTTAATTCTTTATACTCATCATTGGACTAAAATGTTTATTTTAGGAGGACTTAAAGTCAACAAAAACTATCTTAGTAAGGAGATAGAGATAATGGCATATTTATATGATACAAAGTGAGGAGACTCAATATGCTATGGAAAAGAATCCACATGGTCACTTTCTAATGTGATGGACAGGTTAAATTAAGCATATCATCAGACATATTCCATGATATGCTATATATGACCCAAATCATGAAGTAGGAAAGAAGACAGAGCTATTCACATGATGCCACTACATCTTTTTGAGAATTACATATTAAGGCAATGGTCATTTGATACAGTAATAAGAGTGATTATATGTTGAATGGATATTTTGAATTAGAGAAAAAGTATGTCTGGATAATTTAAATAGAGTTGAAGTGCATTTTCTAGCAAATATGTAACATGTAAATGTTTGTAAGTTACTGAATGTTAAAAATTGTAGAATCTGTATTCACTTTTATTTTGTACATTAGTGAGCTGAATTATAACAGGCTTTCATTTAGATCAGTTATTTTTTTTATTAATTTAAATCAATTGGCTCCTACAATGACCTTGTTTTACAAACAATACACATAATGACTTTATTAGGAGGTGGATAACAAGTTTCCTTATATATTTTAATGATAATTTATATTCTTTCCAACATTTTTCAAACTTTTTTCTGACAGACTAAACTACGCAAAATAAAATTAGCATGAAATTTCAGAGCAGAGTCAAGAGATGAAGATTTTATTACATCAAAATTGTCTTTGTCTTTTAATTGCCCAGAGAATGTTTTTAGGATCTCTTCTATATATTAAGCCATTAAAAATGAGTAGAGTTTCTGAAGATTGGTCTTATTGATTCTAGAAGATTTTCATGCATTAACCATGTCATATGATACTCATAATATATAGTATTCTCTCATCTTTTATTTGAGGACTGAAGGCAGTTCCAATTTCTTCTAATGTATACTAGTTAAATCTGATTAAAAAATGCTCAGTGATCAAATATATGCCAGAATTTACCTGTATTATCAACATAACATTCATTTTATATACATCTCACTAGTAATGATAATCTTTATTTTTAAAAGTCTTTAGTTGAAAAGCTTGCATAAATAAATTTGGTAGAGTATCCATAAACTTACTCTCACCTTTTTTAAAATTCAATATTAACCTTAATTCCTGATCATAAAATTACCTAAGATAGTTAAGACTATCATAAGCTTTGATTGCAATTTTTGATAGACTTATTATATTCAGAAATTCTTCCAATTACAATATTTTCATTTTTCCAGTATGCAAAGGTTAATTATAATCAGGAGACTATTGTAGACTTGAGAATAAAGTTAACTATTATAACTCAAAGTTTCTATTAAAGTTTGTGTTGACTAGATCACCACATTACATTGGATCTAGGGAACTTTCAATTGTATAACATTAGATACAACTCTGTTAAAATATTTTCTAACTATAGAATTAATCATAGATATGACCAAAGTTGATTTACTTCATGGAGGTTAAAAGCTAATAATCTTTATTATGTGGCATTAACAGTTTCAACTTTGGTTTTAAAATGGTTTATATGAGCAGAAATATTGTAATTTTTTTGTAATGATAAAAATACATTCATTAATATTCTTATATATCTTAGTTGGTATTAACACTATAGGAATAACCAGAAATGTATGTAGATGTCCATAAGGCAATATTGGGACTTTACAATTTGCAGCTACAAAACATCAGAGTTAATGAGAAAATAGGAGGTCCAGAACTCTAGCAAACTTACTAATTACAGTCATTCCAGAATATATAATCAAAAAATTATTGACAAAAATAATTATTTTAAATTTGTTATACAATTATAGCAGAAAAAAAACTAGTAAGCTTTTTTTATTTACTAAGAAATTTGGAAATTTAAATAATGAAATAGGCAGTGGAAAAAGAAAATAATTTTTATTATTAAAAAAGAAAAGAGCAGTTAAATACTATTATCATTAGTGTTTGTTTTTAATATTAATTTATTTAATATTAATCATACAATATTAAATTTTATAGATTTTTTGAATATTATTTTTTCTATTTTGAAGTTAAAATTATCTATTGGAGACAGATAAAAGTAATGGAATGGTTTGTTGTCCAGAAGAGATATCTTCAGTTAAAATAAAAATTTATACCTAATTCAACATCCAAAAAAGATTGTTTTGATGTGGAAATACAAGATATCTTACACAGAAACATATTATGATAACAACAATGATTCAAGATAATAGTACCAATTATTTTAAATAATATATCATGAATGTACTCAATGGCAAAAATGAAAATTTGATATATGTAACAGAATACAATGGAAGCTTAAATAATTATTGAGATGAATCATGAACAATCTATACATTTGAATGACTAGTCAAAGAAATGAAGATTGACCATTATTCAGGCATTTCATTTTATCAGAATATATAAATAATGATTTAAAAGTGGTGAGATATTAGAAAACACTTATTCCTTCATGAGAAAAAGAAAGCAGGATGACTCATTTATATTTTTAAAAACATTACAACTCATAATAAAAATTTAAACATAGATACATACCATTACAAATCTCCATCCATTTTAACAGTACACTAAAAATAAAAGTACATTTGAATGTATTCATGCTGTTTGTGCATATCTGTGTGGACATCATGTATATATAGTTTGTACAATTGTTAAATGCAGTTGATTTTTTTTTTTTTTTTCACGAATCACTAAGTATTTCATACACTTCCTTATATTAGAGATAGGCATAATATTTATACACATGTCCCTTTACATAGTTTTGCATGTTCATGTAGACATTCGTTCCCATACAATTTTAAATATATATAAAATATTTTTATATTCTAAACTAATAATAATTTCATAATGTAATCAAATTAATAAATAATTTAAATGAAACAATTGAACTAGCTAATACAACAGATAAACAGGAAATTGACTAAATTCTCTGAAGTGTTTCTTATTCAACCAATAAAAATTCATTAATAGCAAGCTATATATTTAGATAAGTACTCATTTTTTACATATGAGTAAACTGATAAACGAACATATTAATATTTAAAGACGTTTTAAAGAATTGGTTCTTCATCGATTGGAACATTTGTCAGCACTTTAAATTGAAGGGAAAAAATATATGGGTAAATGTATTAATTAATATTTATAATTTAATTTTATTATAGAATCTTTTTGTACTCTTTAAATTGTATGAGACTATTAATAATGAAAATAATATGAATGCATATATAATTCTTCGCTTGCAGGATAAAGGGATAGTTTTGCAGTGAAGGTGTTATATATTAAAGCAATATATATATCTGGGATAATTTTGCTGCAAATTTTTATTTATTTTATATTTAATTATTAGTTACTTATTACAATTGTTAACAAGGGTTGTTCATAGTCTCCATTAAAAAAATAATTAAATAACTTAGTGCTCAGAAGTTTGAGCATCAAAAGTAGCAGTGCTAGAGGTATGATCTATGCACCTTGAGTTCCTATAACAACCTTGAAATATTATGTTTAGTTTAGTGATTTTAGTCATGGTTTTGTAAATTTAGAAATTCCTGGATCAATTTTAACTGAAGTACAAAAAAAAATATCTTAGTTTATTCAACTGTAAATAATTGTTGTAATTTGCCTGTATTCATTTTTTGTTGTTGTGACTTTGAGCTGCTGACTATATCTTTTTTTAAAGTTTTTGTTTAATAGTTACTTTACTTGTTGGCCTGTATAAAACTGATACTCAGATATGAATGAAACTTTTAATGTTTAAAGAGTGAATGAACATTTAACTTTTTTAGATTGTAAAATAAGAATGGTAAGCCATAACACATCCAGAATTTGATTTGCCTAATTACTTTGTTTTCTTTTTTACAATTTCTGTATACAGAAATGCTTAAAAGTTCTTTGCTCTGCAATGGACTGCTTTACCTTTTACTTTTTTTTTTCCTGATGTAATCATATTTTCGATTTCAGAATTAAGATCTAAGATGAGAATTAATAGGTTTTAGACAGAAATTTGTAGAACCTCAATGAAAATGGTAATTAGAAGTAATACTTGATGTTTTTGAATTAATAATAATAATAATAATAATAATAATAATAATAATGATGATGATGATGATGATGTTGACTGATTAAGGAATTCATTATGATTTTATTTATTCTTGTTATTAATTTTTATTGAATTTCCATTATAGAAAAAATGGGTGATTACATGGCAATGTACAAAATTTCTAATTAAAGAAAGATCATTTTTTGAGCATAATTTTCAGACTGATCTGGTTATTGATTGTGCAATAACATGCATAATTTTTGAATATTTTATGACATCTATTTACTGTAGTGCAAGTTTTTTTTCTAGGAAGAATAATTAGCTATCTTCATATCATTATTTTCAGAAGTTTCCATAATATTATAGGGAACTATTTATTGTCATTGAATGAAAAACCTATGATGAGATTTGTGTTGATTTTTGCTTGTTTCAATACTTAGTGACATTTGTGATTGAATCTAAGTAAAATCATATATAATAAGTAGGTGGATTTACTTACTGTATTAAAGATATGCAAAATTGCTATTAGTACTATTAATCTTTTGCATATTATATCCACACACATATGGTGCTGATTGCTACATTGTCTGCTTTATTACCTAAAATACATTTTCAGTTTTAATTAAAAAAATAATTTTTGTCAAATTCAAAGAAGTGAAAGTATTTTTAATGAAAATAACTTAAAAGGCAGAGCCTAATGATATTGAGCAGAATTGAAAGGACATTAGTATGCTTATGCTGCACTGCTTTTGTTTGTAATATGAAAATGAAATAATAAGTTTATAGAAAAGCTATTTATCTTTTTATTATTTATTTTTTATAACATTATTTAATTTTCAATTATAAAAATGTAGGTTATATTCTTACTTAATTGAATTTTTGTAACTAAAAGTTTGGGGCAAATTATTTCAGTAAAACTATTGATGTTTGAGGCTAAAGAAATAAAAATGCCTATTGTCAAAACCATTGTTCATAATATTTAATTGATTTTTTTAATAACTCTATTTTTTTTTTTTGTAAAGAGTGCTTCAATTATTTGAAATCATGTTTTAGCAAGGTATGTATAAAAAAGTTACAAGCTAGAATGAAGCTTTTTATTATTGACCATTTATTTCTGTTTATTGGCCAATTTGTTTATTTTCAAAATTAATATTTTACTTTTAGATTAACTTCATTTATTGAATTTACAGCTGGAGTGAAAAATGAAAAAACTGAAGACAAAAAAGTAAAAAATAAAATTGTTTCATCAGTATAATTAAGAAAAAAAAAGTGAACATAGAGTACAATACACATATCAGTTTGTTGACTCAATAAATCTTATGAAAGTTGGCTATGGTGGAATTTTATGTTTTTCAAAGTTTAGTAAATAATTAGTTTGGTTAGAGATACAATCTGTCATTTTTAAACATTGATACAGATAGATTAAGCATTTTAATGGTGCAAGGTCTTATTATTGATATGTTTCGTTAGATAGTGTTCAATAGTCATTATGCAATTAGAAGAGATCAATACATTTTATATAAGGTATTAAATACATGGAATATTAATTTTTGCTGCTTTATTATTATTATTTTTAATTTCAATTTCCTAGGAATTTTTTTTATCAGTTATTTTATATACAAATAAAAATAATTGAAAGATTCTAAAATGAAAAAGTATAAAAAATATTAATGCACAAAAAATAATGTGAAAAGAGTATATATCTAATGATTGATATTATCATTCATATAACATATATAATGCTAAAAGTCACTTGACTAGTCAAATCCGCATCCAAACAAAATGTTTTACCATATTAAAGTTTTACGAATTAATGAAATTAATGAGTTTTTCCCCCTGTTATGTCTGTGGTGTGCTCAAATAATTTTTGATTAAATTGTCCATAAATCTAATTACATATTTATCGACATAGTATTCATTTTTTTCCTTTTCCTTTTCTTATTGACAAATGAAAACAAATAGAAACTTTTGAAATTACTGCGTTTATATTAATATATGTTTTTTTTTTTTAATCTAAATAAGGAGGAAGGGAGGGCATTATTATTACGTAGTATAGCCCAGTAACTCTTTTTTCCCCACGTAATACTTTGCATATGCATGATACAGTTTTAATTTATTTATTTTTTAGTTTTATTAATTCACAATTATCCCCCCCCCCTCTTTTTTTTTTTTTTTATCCCCATTTCTGAACTGATTTTTGAATTTAAGTTTGTCCTTTAAATGTAATTAACGAAAGGTTCATCAGGATGGTGAGGCTTTTTTAGTTAGTTATTCCGAAAATTCTTAGTGAAACTTAAAAATATTTTTTTATTATTTAATGTTTAAGTATAATGTTTACTGTTTCTTGCAAATATTTTTTTATTTGTTTAATGTGCTTTTAAGGAGGAAAAATAAATAATAATAATAAAAAATGTTTATTAAACATTGTTTTTGCCTTTGAACACTAAGGTTAAATAAATATTTTTATTTAATTTGTCTTAATAAACGTCTGATTAACAATAATTACATGTTAGAAATAGTGTCTTTGCCTTATCTAATAAGAAAGGATTAAAAGCAAAAATATTTCATTTATTTAAATTTTTGACTGGAAATTTTTAAAAAAAAAAAAAAATTGTAATGTTTCAATTAGAATGAAGAAAAAGGTCTTATGTCTGGCTTGAATTTTTGTATTGATTCAATTAATGTAAATATAATCCCCACCTCTCATCATCTCCATATTTTTAAGATAAGTAATTTAACAATAGAAATGTTGAAGGATTTCTTGGTCCAATATCCTCATCTTTAACCACCATTTGGGATTTGAATCCAGGCTGAATACATCTTGAAAATCAGATAATATATGAGAGGCATATGGATGCATCTGCAAAAATTTCTCTACCTACATCATAGGAAATTAGATGGTTTTGAATTTAGGATTTTCAGTATACAGTCATTCTCCACTCCATCTCAAACAATCCCCATACACATGACCACACACTTATGAAAAAGGTAAGTGATCCCCAATATACATATTTCATGCAAAACCAGCATTCATCAAGTGGACCAGATCAAAATCTCTCACACATATACAATCAGTGTTTGGCTTATATTAAGATAGCAATCCCTTAAACTTTAATGGACAGGCTTCAATCTTCTCATTCTTCCAACAATTTCAATCATCCATTTCATTGAAAAACTAATGATGGAATACTCAAACCTCTTGGTGAATTTAATATTGTAGTCATGCCCATATAGACATTACATCAATCTAACTCTTCATATTATCAGACCATTATGTAAACATTCGATATACTGAATGAAATAGATTAATTATATATTGCTTTGGAATAGGATACATCATAGTATAATTCCAGTCCATCTCTCCTATTAATATAAATGGATACATAATGGTTCAATAATATGAGAGATTAGATTGACATAATGTTTTCATGGGCATGACTGCAATACCAAATGTACCAAAGACTTTGAACATTCCATCATTAGTTTTTCAATGAAATGGATGGTTGAATTGTTGAAAGGGTGAGAAGAATGAAGTTTGTCCATTAAAGTTTAAGAAATTGCTATATTAATATATATCAAGCACTGTATATATATATATGTGTGTGTGTGTGAGGATCTGGCTCACCTGATGAGTGCTGGTTTGGCAAGAAGTACATATATTGGGGAATCACTTATCTTTTTCACATATGTGTGGTCATGTATATTGGCTGTTTGAGATAGAATGGAGAATGAACACAGACTGGAAATCCTAGTTTAAATTCCTCTATTTACTATAGTTAACATTCAGTGTATTGAATGAATAAGTTAATCATAGGAAATTAGAAAATGTAGTTTTTTTACATAGATTGCCATTACTTATTGTTAACTTAGTGAAACATAATAATTTGACCCAGTCTTGAAATACATGTCTTCTTTTAATTAAATATAATCTAATTCTTCTATAATTTTATTTGTATGCTTCCATGTTTTTTAAGTCTTTTTGCAAATCCTATAACGAAATTATATTTTAAATTTTCATTTGCTATTAAAAATTTTAAATGTGTTAATCTGTTTAGATATATTATGTTTATCTATATGTGTTTTGTCGTTCTCTTTATATATATGTTTAAGATTTGTATAATATTATAAATATATCTTTTTTTTTTCACCATTTGAAATTGGATTTTTAATCTTGGATCTTTTTGCAGTGTCTATTTATATAGTTATGGTAAAATTTATAGATTTGTGTGACAGCATGTCTGAATTTAAATCTATTTTCTAAGCATTATATATGTATATACGTGTTATTAAAGTGCTTAATTGAATAATGAATATAGTGTTCTCTTTATTTATTAGTGATTATTACTGAAATAAATTGATTTTTATTCTTTTCCCATTTTATTTTATCATCTTCACTTCATTTAAGTTAGATATAAGGCCTAGTTATCATGCGCCTCCCATGACATCAGCAAGCTTCTTTCTAGTTTGCACAATTGCACATCCATTTTGAAAACCTGCACACTGCTTTGCACACTTTAGACATTCCAATATTCGAAGTATTATCCATTTGTTTTTATATGTAAACACATAAAGCTAAATTCAGGTGAATAATTTTGATAAAAAAAGGATTAATAAATAGAATTTATCTGTATATGTAGTGGCAACAGGGGTATTGCTATGGGAACTTCAGTTGCTTCCTGCTGAAATAACTGAAAATAGATTCCAATAGTATTATATTTTGGCCTATATATAACTGCTGACTGAGCACTGCCTTTCCTCTGCTGGCTGTTTCTGGTTCAGGACTGCAGCCTTTGAGTGTGATGAGATTTTTTATTACTATTGTAATTTTTAAAGAAATCATTCAAAATATAAATATTTTATTTTAGATTTTACAAATGTAATAATATTCATCAAGTCATTCTAAAAAATAAGAAAAGTAATTTAAACATGAATGATTCTCCAGTCAGTTGAAATCAAAATGCCATCATCATAAAAAAATTATAACTACTGTATTAAATTTGGGAGTATTTTTAGTTAGCAAAACAATGTAAGTGATGTCATTTGTAAAATTTGGTGTTGGCCAAATTCAAAAAGTGAACATATTACTCATAAAAATAGACTAAATGGAAAATAGATTGTTTAAAATGACATTTAAGTCTAATATTCTTACTGATTCAATTATTGTCACCAGAAATAAAATCAATAAAGGGATTTTGAGAATTTTAACTGAAAACCTGGAAGATTATAATCTCAGATTAGAAAAGGCTGAATGCAAGAAAATAAATTAAAGCATGATTAAAACTCTTAATAGACAATATTATCCTAGCAAATTACCATCATTTTGTCAATGCTTTGTGTGTAAACTATATATGTTCATGTAGGAAAATTTGTTTATATTCCCAATTCATGGCAAAGTAAGAATTATTTCTTCGAATTTATAGTATTAAAGAATGTATATATTTAATCATATATAAGGAGATTGTTGGTGATGTTTGAAAATATTCCTTTCATTGTTTGATAATTGAAAATTTGTCAGCATTATTAATCTTATTGCATGTGATAATCATTCTATTGTAATAGGGCTAAAAAAAAATTCTTGATTTACAAAAATTAGTTATGTTTGCCTCTGTAATATTAGGAAAAACAATTGATGTGGCTGCTCATATACATTCTACAGCACTGTGTCGTCCACAGGGAAGATCCTTAGGAATAGATGATGCTTGGAAACAGGTTCCATTTATTAAAGATATTGAAACCCTTTTTAAGACAATATATACAATGTTTAGTAGATTATCTCAAATAAATATTTGGTCAACATTTCAGAAATTGATGTTAGATTATTCAGAGTTCTTAATAAAGTAAGATAAGTATTTAGATATTTTGTACCAAATGCTCAAGTAAGAAATTATGATATTTTAATAAGTTATTGTACAGAACAAATTGAAGAATTTAATGATTCAATAAATAAAAACCCACAATATTGAGTAGCATGTATGATTATTCAAATATTAACATTATACAAAACTCTACAAAAGCATAATTTATCAGTAATAGAGGCATACAAATTTGCAAAGACAAAAAGTAGTTAACTGGGCCATTCAAACAATTTTAGATTCCTATGATTATACAGATACTTTGCCACTACTTAAATTTATTCACCTGTTTTGTAACAAAAAATAATTTGAACATAGATTATAGAAAAGATGGTCTAAAATGTTTATTTGTAAAATATGAATCTATAATAATAATAATGATAAAAATCATATAAGTTTAGTAATAATAATCAGCTATTAAGCTAATGCACATGCGATTTGAAGATTTAAATTATAAATGAATACACTCAATTCCAAATACAAGATAAAGTCTTTTTGAAAAGATAAAATGAATCCATCTATCTTTTTTTTACCCAAACGTTTATGTATGGGAAAATCTTAAGCATTTGGAAATGAGAGTGTGAGATATTAAATAATTACTTTAAATTATTTTTACTGTGCTTGAATAAATAACGCTTGCAAAAATCTTTACAATTTACTATACATTATTTAAGCATAATAAAATTAATTTAAAGTGATTATTTAATATCTCACACTCTCATTTCTAAATGCTTAAGATTTTCCTTACATAAATGTTTGGGTAAGAAAAGATAGATGGATTCATTTTATCTTTTCAAAAAGACTTTATCTTGTATTTGGAATTGAGAGTATTCATTTATAATTTAAATCTTCAAAGTGCATGTGCATTAGCTTAATAGCTAATTATAAAACATAGTGCTATATAAAATATTATTTCATTAGATATAAGTTTAGATAAATTTTACAATAATATGGTAATTTGAACTTTTTAGTAAATGAAAAATGTAAACTTGAAGTAATCAAATCCTTTAATGATTTAGCTATGTTTTAAAAGACCAAGAATATAAAGAACTTTTGGTACTTTTTGATATTTGTGCAACTTTTCAAGCTTCTGGTGCCTATTGTGAATATGGTTTTAATTTAATGAGAGCAGTAAAATCAAAATCCTGTAACAAACTAAATAATGAAGATTTGGATAATTTAATAAAAATGAAGCATTATACTTTGTCAGAAAAGCATATAAACCTAAACAAAGTTTATAAAATTTGGATAAATTGTAAATAATGACATGAAAAAATAAAGGCCTAACTATTATTATTGAGTTTGTTATTATTTTTAAGTTATTTTTTACAATATTTCATTGTATTTAAACTGTTTTATATGTAAACATACTAAATTTTGATAGGTTTTTTGCTTCACATTGGTTGCTTTGGTGTGCTTAGCTTTTTGTTTTTTAATTCAGAGACAGTCTACTCTTAGAGAGAAAATTGGCTATCATTCATCTTTTGCCTAATGATCATGTTAATGGGAATCTATTTAAGCAGTTACATTTTAATACTGATCCAGTAATTTTGATTTTAATTATTTTTTCTTTTTTATATCTCCTTGTTTTCTAACTTTTAATTTTTTTATTGCTTTGATTTCTTTTTTCTGGAGTTAGAAGGATTATATCTCATTTATGATTTATTGCTAATAATATAATGATGCATTAATATATTAAAGAAATGAATTATCATGTAGACAGCATAAGAAGTTAAATAAAGAATTAATTTTTAAATAAAATGAAAATAGAAAAAAAAAGTGTATACATAAAAAGTTTGATAAGAGATACAAAAACAATAATTTGATTCAATAGGAAAGAAACTCATTTTTGATAAGAAAATTGATAAGAAAAAATCAAGTAAGAATTTACTCCATAAGGATAATCTTATCTTTCATTAAGTATTTTTCTTTAATGGGTGTCTATCCTTATTATTATTTCCTTCAACCTTACTAAGAGCAAAATTTATCTATTTTCCATTATTTATATGATTTTTAAAAAAAATCTTATTAATAGACAATGTTTGTCCTTTTTTTTTTTATGTTTAGAAATAGCTCACTTGCTTCATTTTCTTTGTTTTTTTTAAATTTCTTTTGAGAGTGAGATCTTTCAAATCTTCTTTATTTCTCTTTACAAATGCAATATCATTTGCATAAATCAATTTCTACTTATTCCAGTTCTAGCTATTGATGAATATATTCACTATGCATATGGTGGGAAAGTATAATTCCACTAATATAATTTTCAGTATGAAACTATTTATTTCTTCAGCTTCTGATGTTCTTTGTAGTATGAAATATTTTCATAATTTGAAATGATATACTGTATATATAATTATAAGTTTTTGAATAGTCAATAAAGCATAAATATTACTATTATATATTCCTAAGCATTTTCATCATGTGTATTCTATATAATATTTCAAATTTCTATTCATATATTGAATGGTTTCTTTGTAATATTATTAATTTTTTAATGTTCTTTTTAATCTCAATAACTTTTTCTGTAATATTTTAGCTTTTAAATTGTAGTCTGTTTACATTATAACATTATCTAATTTATTTCTATTCAAAAACCTTGTCGAGACCATATTTCATATCTAGTAATCACATATAGAAGGGAAAACATCTAAATCATTAGATAATGGTCATTACTGCAGTTGAAATATTTCTTCACTTTGTCATTCTGAATTTTAAATTTGATTACTATCTATTATGAAATAATTGTGAATTATTTTAGTTCTTTTATATTTTATTATCATGTATATTTCTGTATATCTCTATATACGTACATTTTTAAAAAAAAAAGTATTTGACACTTTCCGTCTATATCATTTTTGAATTACATATAAGTTTCTCTTTTTTACTCATTATATCCATTTTGTATTTGTTAATTATCATACTGCTTCATTGTTTACTGACCCTACTTTTGAAATCTTCATTATCAATTCATATTAATATTATTTAGAATTTTTTAATTGCTTCTTATTCCACCAAAAGCCATGTTAACCTTTTACTGACTCATAGATATGTACATCTGCTTAATTTTTTTATTGTCATTTTCTATTTCAGTATAATAATGAGACATTCTGTGAATGTTCCATATTTTAAATTTTGAAGTTCATTTTGTCCCCCGTTTATTATATGATTTTAAAATAGCCTAATTAAAATTTATATACAGTATAGAATAGCAGTTTATTACTATTGTGATTAAGATTTTGTTCCTCTGGGCAAGTGTCATTATGGATATATTTCATCAGTCTTTCTCTACTTGAAACTTTCCCAACTGAAACATCCAACAGTTAAAGTATTTTCCTTCATTTTTTTTTTTTGAAAGATATAAAATTTCTTGGTTCCTATTTCTGGAGTAGAATAATGTAATAATTTAATACAGGAAGGTAAGTCCTAATTTTAACTTGTTGTTGCTCTCTTTTTATAAAAGACAGGACAAATTCAATAGTAGCACATTTCCCCCTTATCTATGTTGTCTAAAACTTGACATTTTTAATAATCTATATTAGGTTTGCCCCCCCCTCCCCCCAAGATATCTGGTCATAGTCAATATAGCTAATCATCCAATACTATTCAGTAAATAGATATTTAATTTTTCTTATATAGAGAATAAAACAAGGAAGAATGACTCAAACTCCACTACTCGATATTTACAAGCTTGGTAATTAATGCCTATTTATCTATTTCTCTACGGGGAAAGGGACTATGAACTATTTTACCTTTGTATATAATGTATGTGTGAGGGGGAAGTGCATATGTGCAAACATGACATTTTTTAAGAATTCTAAATTTACCATTGTTTATTTTAATTTTTTATTCATAGCAATCTTTCAAATTGCAATTAAAAAAATGAGGTATTTTAATTTTAGTTTAAATTAAAGTATTTGGGGAAACATAAAAATTATATCATACTGATGAAATTAAAAACAGCTGACTGTATTTTTTTTTCCTCAGTAAAATATGTGTCATAATAAGTTAGACATTGATTAGCTAAAAGGAAAGATTAGCTGATGGGTAATTGATCACATTTGAAAAACAATCAAAATTTTATACTGTAAGAGAGAAATCTCTGTGAAATAAGCTGTGACATTCTCTTGCGAATTGCATGTTCATAGTTAAATTTGGAAGTCATTATCAATCCTTCCAAGGTAGAATTAGGATAATTACTTCTGAATGAACCAATTTCAAACTCAAATGACTCTATTTATTTTTTTTAATTAAAATGTGGAATTAATGCAAATTTAAAAAAAATAGTTCATGTTTATCCAAGTTATTTTTAGAGTAGACATGATTAATGATTTTATTAATAAATTTTAAAAAGCGTTACATTTTAGACTTCAGTGTACTTTACTCTCATGATTTAATATAAACTTCGCTTTTGAAAAAATTTTGAGCGTTAACATTATCTCTAATTTTTCCGTGCTTTTTTTTTAATATGATAAAAATAGCTAAAATGTGTATTTTTAATTTACACTCATTGAATGCCTGGTCCCGGTAAATAAAAAAAGGAAAAAAGTATAATGTAATGGTTACTTGCTCATGGGATTATGTGACAATCGATCATCAAACATGACTGACTAAGTTTTGAATCAAGGAACATATAGCTTCTAAATTTTTCCTTCTATCCTACACAAAATGTATAAAAACATTTGACTGAATGGATTGATACGAAGACATCTTTAGCATTATAATCTTTATTGTTTTTAAATAATTTCTGTATCCATAATTTAAAGAATTCATAGGTGTCTTAATTCTTTATTTGTTGATCCTTACTAATATATTACTATTTCGAGTAAAAACATATGTAGCTTCAATCTTAGATAATATTCTGTCAATTGGGTATTTGAAGATTTTTTGTTGTTGTTAAGTCAGAAATATATATAATTTTAATTGAAGTGATCATATATACTGAAATCAGATTTTATTATCATTAATGACTGTTTGCTATTGCTAACGCTATATTATAAAATTTAATGTGTATTTGTTTCATTAAGATGTATTGGTAGCCCAAAACAATATTTACCAAAGTATATTTAAATATATTAATTTCTTAAGTGCAAGCAGATAATATAATAACGTGAAATGCTGAAACTTTTTGAAAGATGCACCTTAAAAATGCTTATATGACAGCCAATCAGATATAATAATGACTGCACAGGAAACTCTTAATTCAAAACACAAGGCAGAGATTTTACGAGAAAAAGATGGAACTCCACCTTCCTCTCTACTTAAATATGTATATAAATAAGCCAGACTCAAGCATTTTGAACCAAGAGTGAAGGGGGATTTGAACACAGCCTTTCAAACTCCTTTCAGCTATCCACTCTATCTCGCACAAGCAATACCTACTACACATATGACCACACACATGTGAAAATGATAAATGATCTTCAATATACATATTTCATGCTGTACAAGCACTCATCAATTGGTCCAGAATATCTCTCACATATATAATCAGTGCTCAGTTTATATTATGATAGCAAATCTTTAAGCTTTAGTGGACAGGCTTCAATCTACTTCACTCTCCAACTCTTCAGCCATCCACACCAAAAATATGTTGATGGAAAATTCAAATTCCTTGTTAATGCCACTATTAATGTCATGGATGGCTGGAGAGTGGAGCAGATTGAAGCCTGTCCATTAAAGTTTGAAGATTTTCTATCTTAATATAAACCAAGCACTGATTATATATGTGTGTGGGAGATGATGATCTGAACCAGCTGATGAGTGCTCATTCAGAATAAAGATATATTGGAGATCATTTATCTTTTTCACATGTGTGTGGACGTGTGTAATGGTTGGACGAGATAGTGTGAATAGCTGATGGGAGTTTGAAAGTCTGTGTACAAAGTATATTTAAGAAAATTTATAATATATGGTGATATGTGGAAAAGTGTATTGAGATTGTTGGAAAATAGAAAGAATTAGTACTATAAAAACAAAAACTTGAATTTAGTAAATCTGGGTCATGCACATTGTTGTTAGGTATAAAAAATAAAAGATCTTATCACAGTGGCAAAGTTTTTTCAATAGCCCTTTTTAGTGAGAACAATGAAGGGAAATGCATTATTTATTAGACTCATCAACTCCTGAATGATGATGATTTTAAGTTGTTGTTTTTTAATTCTTAATTTATCGTTTTTCTAAAAAATAAGGCCTTATATATATATCATCTAATATTTAGATGCCTAACCGAGTTGCCTATTTGAACAAAAATCCCAAGCCTGTTTGGACCTGAAAAATTTTCAAGTTGAACTTAACTTGGATTCAAATCCTATATCATGGGTATGGCAGGCAGATGGCCTACTATTTGAAATATGTGAGCAAATGAACCAGAATGCAGTACTCATTAGTCTTATCATATATCTGATGATGAGGATTTTAATAGTTTTTATTTTTATTTTAACATTCTAATTAAAATTAATTAGATATCCTATTCACTGATCAATTTTGAATGGTTAATTAGGTCGGTTCTGAACTAGCTTTTTGAAATAAAAAATTTTTTTAAAATAGTAAAAGTTGTCACAACTTATAGGATTGGGAGCTGAATCAAAATTATTGGCATGACATGTAAATATATATCTTATACCTTGAGACCCTTTCATGTGTGTATATATATACACACAGAGGTATGCCCACACAGACTACCCTCCTATATTCGTGATTTCCACATCAGTTATTCATGAAATAAAAATAGAAATTGATTAAGAACAAAATTTTAATTTTTTTAAAAATTCCCATTGCGCATACAGTATGTACTGTATACACTTACATATGTGTGATTAAAACACAAATGTTCAATATTATCCTTGAGTTATAATATCTGCTGAAGCTTGAAACCAAATAATTTGGATATGGGGAAAAGGAGAACTACTATACCTATTTTAAAGCTGTAAATACATTATGAAAATAAATATGATTTTTTTTCTATAGTACCGGCTTTTTCGTACCTGCACTCCAATATGTAATATATAAGGGGTTTGAACTCAGACGTTCACACGACCCTCAACTATCAACGATTTCTCATACTGCTGACACACATGTCGAAAAGACAAATAATCACCAATATACGTATTTTATGCTAAACCAGCACTCGTCAGTTGGTCCAGATTATCATCTCCACACACATACACAATCAAAGCTCAGCTTATATTAAGACAGTCAATCTTAATATAAGCTGAGCTTTGATTGTATATGTGTGTGGAGATGATAATCTGGACCAAGTGACGAATGCTGGTTTAGCATGAAATATGTATATTGGTGATTATTTGTCTTTTGGACATGTGTGTGATCAAGTGTGTCAGCAGTATGAGAAAGCGTGTATAGTTGAGGGTCGTGTGAAAGTGTGAGTTGAAAATAAATAATGTAAATATATGCAAGCATTATTTAAATCTTAAAAGACTTTCCTTTTTCAATCTAAAATTTTAATTCAAAGAATCGATATTTCGATTTGGCAATAAACTATTTTATTAAAGATCTTCCTTCTTCTAACTAGACCCCCTCCCCCCACTTTGTTTTTAAAGTTAACTATGGGTATATTTAAATGAGAGAAATATTGGACTGTGAATGTTTGATTTAAAAAATAAATAAAAACTTTTAAGTATCTCGAAAACTTTTTTTTTTTTTTCAATTTAGTTAAATAATTTTATTATTAAATAATTAAATAATTTCTTGCTTGAGAATTCATTAGAATTGTCTTTGAATTCTAGACTCTATTACTCTACCACTGCATTAAACCATTGCAGATTTATAATCAAATGGTTTATCGTGTCATATGAATTTTGAGCAGGAAAAGCAACAGAGTTTAGCTGTGAGCTGTGGATTTTGAGTTATTTTCACATCAAACCAAGAACATTTTATTATGAGACATTATAACTTCCACATGGCATTTTTATTTTTTGATAATCAGTTTATTAATTTATTATTAAGTTTAATATATAAATAATCCTATGTTATAATATATTCTATTAAAATAAAGCGAGATATCAGCAGCATTAATCACACATTAATCATTACTCAATCATTTCTACTCTTCACTGATCTTTAAGTGTTTGGAATTTACTTAGGACATTAGAATGATTTGCTTTAATTAAAGAAAACCATTGGTTTTGAATGTTGGTTTTTATTTATAAGAGTACACTTGGGTTTCTTTTTATGCGGATTTTTTTAATGCGATTTTGAAGTTATGCAATTCATGTTTTTTCTTAATATCCCTTTATGCGGTTTTCTTTTATGAGATAAAGAAGTTCATATTTTACTTAAAATTGGGTGTTTCCCATTTTATATACACACATTTAATTGTACATACTTTAAATGCCTATTAGAAAAAGGTTTGGCAATAAATTTAGATAACGTAGAAGATTTAGAAAAAGATAATGAAACAGAACTGGAACCTGTTTGTTTCACAGGAAAAATGATTCAAGAAAGTCTTCAACTTTCTAATCAATTGGAAAATCATTTTCTTGTTAATGACACGAATTATGAACGAGCTATTAAATTTAAATGAGAGCTCAATAGTTGTATGTCTGGATATCATGAGCTTCATAAACAATTAGTAAAATCATCATCTCAAAGTTTAATCACCGATTACATTGTTGCCAGAAAGCCATTAACACAGCGTGAGACTGAAGTTGGTGCTAATTCTGCTGTTTGTGTTTCTTGTGACAAATCTGATTTCTCACCAATTCACAAATGAACCTGCATATTGTCAAATAGCTATAATGATTAAAGTATGTATGAAGAAATGTAAAATAAATTACACATAAAAACATATTGTTTTGAATAAAATTAAATAGTTAATAAAAAAAGTAAAAAAAAACTTTGTCTTGTATCAATTTTTTTTCAAATATTTGAAATTTTTTATTAGTCATACTTTATTTCCTTATTTTTTTATGTGAATTTTAAAGTAATTTTAACTTGTTGCTTTGGTTTTATGTGATTTTTGAAAATTACGGAACATATCCCAAATTTTTCAAGATAAATTAAGTCTATTTTTGTGCAATTTTTTATGTGGGTTTTCTGTGGAATGTATCTACCACAGAAAAACAGACCCAGGTGTACTTATTATACAATATTTTATATAGTTCATTAATATAACTGATCTTTTATAATTGTTTTTAAATTAATCATTGTAACAATTAAGGATTACATGATTCCTAATAGGAATAATTCTATTTTAAAAATTTATCATTTATGAGTCCCAGGTGAGGAAAATATGGTTATTAACAAAAGCTTTTATTATGAAGCACTGAAAACTTTGAAAATTATTTAAACAGAAGTCAATCTCTGATAAAGCGCTATTTCTTAAATATTATAATCTCCACGCACTTACCCACTGGTAAGAATTTATAATATTTAAGAAATGGTGCATTAACGGACATTGACTTCCGTTTGAATAATTTCAATGTTTCAGTGCTTTATAATAATAGGTTTGTTTACATTTATAAGTCGTTTGTCTAATCATAGGTGGTTAAAAATGAGACATTTTCTCTTGCAATGGGTTAAATAGATTTGTACAATTGAATATTTGATTATAACATCAGGCACACAATAGACTCAAGCCGTGATTTAAGCATGGTCTGTAAGAGTTGGTGTATATGGAATGTATGCTCTAAACTTAAGGTGATTCACTTAAGTTTTTTTAATTCTTACCAGTGGGAGAGTGCATGGACATTTATAATATTTTAAGAAATAGTGCATTATAGGAGATTGACTTCCATTTGAATAATTATTAACTAAAGTTGAAATTAATTAGATGATACAAATTTTGCCAAATAAAAAAAAAGAGTAAGTTATCTATTTATAAGTTGATAATTGTTTGAAAATATTATATTTATATAAGTAATTATTGATTGTCATCCAAGTCATCTCTTGCATCGGCTCTCTTTATCCTCCAAATCATTAATAAGATGAAAGTAATATATTTAATTTAAATTTTTGTCCTTTTATATATTACTTGAAGTTTATTTATTTTTTTAACTTTCTTTTTAATACTATATTTTATTTCTAAGAATATATCCAGTATAATTTTATTGTTCAATTTTTTCTCTCTCAATACTTTATTCTTTTTTACATTTTAATTACAATGTTTTACATTCCCATATTCTCAATTCTTTAATTTCAATAACCTACATAAAAAAAAAAAAAAGAATAAAAAAATAAAATAGAATTAAAAATATATATACAGTATAGTACTTATTTATTATTTTATTCATTTTTAATTTTTTATTTTTTACAACTACTGTCCTCAATTATAAATAGTTCAAATATGCTGATATTGTAATCACAAAATAGTCTTAAAAAAAGCAAGTATAATAGTTTGGACTTTATAAGAAATTAATTTCACTTAAGCATTGCATCTTTTGCAAATCATTAATAATTTTCACCATAGAGAAGATTTGAATACAAGAATGGAGTTTAGGGGCTTTGAACACAGGTTTTTAAGCTCCCCTCAGCTATCCATTCTATCTCATACAAGTGATACACATAACCACACACATGTAGAAAACATAACTGATCTTTAGTATACATATTTTGTGATGAACCAGCACTCATCAGTTGGTCCATATATATATATATATATATCAATGCCTTGTTGATGCCAATAAAATACATATTTTGCGGGTTCATCCGTGTTAAAAACTTTTAATATCAATTTATATATATATAATCAATGCCTTGTTGATGCCAATATTATTGTCATGACTATATTGACTTGTATTCAAATATTACAGATGCAGCTTGTATCCTGCCCATCCCTCTTCTGAATATATGGGAGCTTGTCTATTTAAATACTCAGAAGAGGGATGGGCAGGATACAAGCTGCATCTGTAATATTTGAATACAAGTATAATTTATATACTTGGAGTTTAGATGTATCAGTTGTATGAAATAGAGTGGAATAGCTGAAGGGAGCTTGAAAGTCTGTATTCAAATGCCCTATAATATTTAAATACATCTAGATGTAATTAGAGGGGAGTTGAATTCAGACTTCCAACCTCCCTTGATGGAGTTGATAACTGGGGGGAGGGGTAATATGTATATAAAGCATTCTATTTTTATGTGTGTAAATTACTTTTGTTGATATTTTGTGTAATTTTAAAATAAACTTAGATATAAATATCTATGTATTGTTTATACATAGGTATCTTAAAAATGTCTGCACTATATATTTGTGAAAAGTGTATAAATATAGAATTCATTACTATTAGTGAATTTTGGTATCTACAAGTATACTTAAAACTGAAGGACATTAACATTGTTTGCTTATGCTTAGAATCAAATCATATATTCTAAACTTATTCATAAGTTCTTTCCCAAATCTTCTACTTTACTCTATATAAAGCATTATGTAGAATAATATACTAATATTCATACTATCAAAAATTTAAAAATCAAATAAATATTTTATTTTAATATCAGAACAGGTTATATTCACCTGTTTAAAAAGGTTTATTTAAACTTTTGTATCAATAATTTTAATCTCTGTAGTCAAGTTGTAATCTTTAATGTCTATATAAATATATTGGACCATTAATAAAGATGAGATTCCATCTTTATTGTTAAAAAGGAAGTTGCCTTGACAACAATTTGAAATTGTTGATTGTTATTGATATTGGAATTGTCTAAATATTGACTGGTTTTTAATGATATATATATATATATTCAAGTTTATTGTAGGAAAATATTTCCATTATGTTTAATCATCTTGCATCTTTATCATTTAGCAAAGACTCATAACAATAATGGCAAAATCCTGTGATGCTATATTATTGCTTGTGATTATTATTTTACTGTATAATTACTTCCAGAAAATCAGCATCCATCTTATGCAGACTTGCTTTAGCAAAAATTTGTGATAGTATTAATAATAATAATTCAAATGTAGATGAAACATTTGCAATTATATGTTGGATTGTTTCCATCATTTTGAATTAATTGTTAAATGTCTTTAGATAAAAGCCAATTTTGCTTAATTTTTTTTAAATGTTTGCAACTATTAGTAATAGCACTCAGTGTATAACAACATTTTGAGTTTTCTTTTTCTCTCTTCTTCAGGTATTGCTGGCTTGACTATGATAGTACTAGTATGAAAATAGAGGAAGTGAGAATAATACCACTTGAATCATGGTATATACTAATGTATGTGTTAAATGTATTTGATAATTTTAAATAAAATTTTGCATTTTTAATTTTTTTTTTTAAACAATTCTAGATGATGAAAATAATCCAACATATAATTACAAGTAAAATGTCAACATAATAAATATCCAAAGACTAAATGTAAACATACTTGTTTCACTAATTCTTGCTGAACTTTGCACCAAGTTATCCTATCATCTAAATAAGCTCTTTTTGCTTCTAAATTTTTTAGTATTTTAAGGAACTTTATTCAAGGAAATATATATCTACAAATATTTCAGTTTAAAAGAAAAAATATGTATACAGATATTTCAGTTTAAAAGAAAAAAAAAAATACAAAACTAACAAAGAATACTACATTATTAAACAGGCAAAACTCACTATATGTATTGCCATTCACAGCAAGCTAGAATAATCAATGGATGCCAGAAGGCTTGTGCATAAAATCTCTATCTAGTGCCTACTCATCCAATATCCCCAGACTAGTTTCTGGCTTGTGGTCTTTGTCAATGAGGAGCCTTGGATCTGAGAGCACTGCACCTAGATCTTAGGATCTAATGCAACCCTCCAGCAGTCACCTTTTATCTCTACTTAACTACAAAACTATGAGTCTTAAATTGAAAACACTTTAATATTTTCACTTACTGGCTTAAAAAGAATGCTACGATAAGTATTTTCAATGGCATTCATTGAATTATACTGTTATTAAAAACATTTACAATAAAATAGAAAACAAAAAATACATATTACTAGAGATTAAAGTATTGATGCACAATCGAAAATGTCTGATGGGGTGATTTTTTTATCTCTTTGTTTTATTGTTTCTAAATTATTTTTAAAAGTATTAAAAATTCTTGCATTAATATTGTAAAGATAAGTGCACTTGTGCACCATAACGTATGCAGTATAAATGTTGTACTTCTTATTTCTGAAAAGCAAGCATTTGGAAAAGACTATAATTGAAATTATAGTGACATTTTTTTTTCTGATAAATTTTTGTAATATAAGATCGAGGGTATTGTAAGCTACCACTCAAAGAATACTCATTTTTGGTTCTCTTCTGAGCTGTGACACAACTCACATATAGTATTAATGTTAAGAATGTTTTTTTTTGTTTTTTTGTAGATAGTTTAGTCATGAATTCAGTCTTTTTTGATTCAAATATGTTAAAAGTATGAATATTCAATGTCCATTACAAATATTTGTAGTATACAAAAAAAATGAAGTAAGTCCAACCTCTGCTTGATTTGAAATGGAAATCTGTTTTGCAATTATATAAAAATAATTGAAATTTATTAAATTTTATAATTAAATAGGAATTTTATACCAGCTTCTTATAGACGTTTGCTAAGATAAGTAATTGTACATATATATGAGCACTTTATTTTAAAATAAAAATTCATGTGGGGGGTGGATGGGGGTATGTGACCCAGAAATAGTAAAATTATGTAATAGATCTTTTAACTGTCATGTCTTTCTAGTGTTGATCTTTAAGATTTTATAGTCGTGGCCATTGATATAATTTTTTGAATAATTGGGTTGAGTTTGATGTCTAATCTTATCTTAAGAAAGGTATATAGGATTGCGTGATTAGCATCAATATATTGTAATTGTTCTATTTTAAAGGCCAGATATCAATGAGTGGATCTTGTACCAGGTCTTGTACTTTAATTTATATAATATCCCATAAATCTTAATTAAACTGTAGCTAAGCAAAAAATAGATACCTCTGGGATCTATTACCATTTATCTTTTTATTCCGTTATAACCAATAAAGTTTTCAAATTTAAACAAAAGCTGTTTTAATCTTTTAATGCAGGTGTAAACACTTGTCATTTCTAAACTCACTTCCTTTCTCTAGCCATTTATCTTAAATTAATATGTAAAGTATCACATGCTTTGCATGTGCATTTTAATAAATGATCATTTGTTAAATTTAAGAATTACATTTTTTTTAAAAAAAAACCCCATGGTAATTGCTAAACAACAAATCTATTTGTTTAATAGCTATGATATAATGGAAATTTTAAATTAGTGCAGTCATTAATAGCCAGATTTGATTGTAATTTGAATGACACAGTCATTACTCATTGTGTCATAATAATATAAAAAATGGATTTTGCGTAGAACTGGTTTTCTGTTTGTTTATTTAAATACAATATAAACATTTGTTTGTTTGTTTTTAAACTGTCGAGTTTTTTTTTTTATATAAATTTGCATTTTCATTTTTATTAAAGAATACGTATAAACACGATATATATTGCAAGTGTAATGTGTGGATTATTAGATTACATTGAAACAGTCTTTACAGACCGGAATAAAGTTCTATTTGTAATATAACTGCTATGATGATCTTAAAATTATGTATATAGTATTTTTTTGCTAAATTAATATTTATATAAATTAGTTACTTACATAATATTTTCTTCTGAATATAACATTTTTACATATGTATAAAAAGTCTGAAATTTTTATTCTTACAAATTTTTTATTCGTTTTTATTTAATGTCGTAAGATTAAAATAAAAAGATTGTCACATGTTATTATAAATAACCATGTCTCAGTGTTTGAATTGTGTGTAACATAAAGCACCTCAGAGATTATGCAATGTGATTGCTTATTGTAATTTTTTTTGTTTAAAAGAATACATTATTAATCACTTGAGCACAAAATGTCTGCTAGCAGTTCTGATGGTCGTAAAACTTTTCTTCTATGTCTTCTTTAGGTTTTTTTGCAACATTTATTATGGAAACCTTCTATATCTTCTTTAGGTCTTTTGCAATCTTTATATATCTTTTGTCCATTTTTTATATATATTGATTAAGAATGTGAGACACAAATAATGCCTGTGTACATGCTTAGATCATCTCCTGTATCGGATGACTGATTATAATTATTTTTCTGTATGAAGTGAACACTTTTGGACAGTATGATTGCAAAACAATTTCCAGACCTACTTCAAACTTTATAAATTACAATTAAAGGAAATTGAATCTATAGCAAAGTATAATCAATAATGTAAAAAGGAAGTATTCAGATTTTTTTTTAAAGCCCTGCTTATGCTTTAATTACGATAATTTGCACAAAAATAGAGGTTACCATTGTTTAACATTTACCAATGTAACAAAAATACAGATTCAAGTAGAATAGGTAATAATGTAGATACTTGATTAAAAATATATAGCATGGAAGAAAAAGGGACTGCGGACTCCAGCATTTATTGTTATTTTTTTACATTATCTAAGACAGAGGGCATTACATTGGATGCTACCATTGAATTCTGCAACCAGCTGAGGACTGGTATTATAAGCTATGAAACAATTGTTTTGAAAGTTTTTCTTGAGTATTTGTTTTAATGTGATGCCAAAGTTTATGGAAGATTGTTATAAATGAATTTATTAACTAGATTATTTAAACCATATTAAGAAATTGATAATTTTTACACATTAGTATATCCTGCTGAGTTTTAAAGAGTATGTCAAAATTAATGATTTAAAAAATAAATTACTGTAAAACCTGATGTCCACACTATTTTACAAAGTATGTGTATAGTAGCAAACTCTAAATGTGTTTAAACACAATTGTATGTGCTATATAAATATATTTATTATATATACATAATAAGACCTCAACAAAACCAACAAAGCATATATGTAGAATGTCAACAAAAATATTTAATAAAGAGGTAGAATACATTATAATATACATTGTTTTTACATGTATGCATATGAAATACATATATTTATACTTATATATAATACAAATATTTAAAAATTTTATATCCACATTAAGACATCAACAAAAATAAATCCTAGTGTTCATCAATTTTTTTAAAAACATTAACTCTCTCCAAACAGGAGTCATACTCACTGCAAGCCATTAGATCGATTGTACATCAAAATCCTTATCTAGTGCCTACTCATCCAATATTCCCAGATTACTTTCTAACTTGTGGCCTTCATCAGTGAGGAGCCTTGGAACTAAGAGCACTGCACCTAAATCTTTACTATTATATTTTTATTCTCCATATTCAGAAATAATAAATATACATATACATAGAAAATATGTTACAGAATTTGTGTTTTAGTTGCAAATTATCTTTCTCAAATTACAGTAGATAGAAAAATATAAATCTTTAAAAATTAAAGTATTTAAAAAATTAATTATAATTTTTAACATTTTGAAAAAGAAAAAAAAAACATTTTTTACTTCATTTGTCTAAGAGAAACTTTTTTTTTTTTTAGTCTAACCTAAATAAATGATTACTATCTAAATTTATTATACTGATGCAGTATTTATGACTGATTTTACATTTTATATATTGAGAAAATAAATATAGAATTTTGTTTATATAAATAAAAAAGACCAAGAATGAATTTTAAATGAAATCAAATACATAGCATTGCCATCAATACATCATTTTTTTTAAAAAAACGGGATGAGGGGGGAGGGCGGGTGAATATCGTAAGTTTTATATATCATTTTCAATCATTAGTGATCCATGGCAAAATAAAGATCTCTCCAAGTTTAATTCAGTTTTTATGATTCATAGCCTTCTTTCTCCACATCACTCTATCAAATCTTTTCTATCTCATTCATCCATCTCTTATATAATTATTTTTCAGACTTCAAATATTCGTCTTCTCTCATCTCTTCTAACATTATATCCAGGTTAACTTTATTTTTATTTTTAATTCTTTCAATGATGTCAATGATGTCTTTTTTATATTTTATGTATTTCACTTTCATTGCCTTCTTATTAGTCCTAGCATACTTCTCTCCAAATTTTATTGTGTGGTTGAAATCATATTCATATGCAGCAATGTTAAAATGCTTTTATTAAAAACCTTTGTTTTCAAGCACATAGTCATATTTGCTTTTAATATTATTTCTCCAGAAATTTCGTCGCTCCATCCACATTTAATTCTATGACTAATTTTATTTGTTATGGTTTTAATGCATTAAATTAGTAAAAATATTTTATTTATGTTATTATATAAGTATAGTCTTTTTTTTAAAAAAAATAGCCTATGAATTAGCATATTTTTTTCTCTCTTTCGCTCCTGACATATAAAAAATTATGTTTTGGTCAAAATATGAACTTCATTTTATATTTTTGAAAAATATTATTTAGTTTCTTTAATCTACATTTATTTCTTTTCTTATTCTAGGAGTAATTTTATGTAAATATTTTATAATCCATAAACATTAGAAGATAGTGCAAAATTTTTTACAAACATTGTTCTGTTTTTAATAGAAGATCTATTAATTGTAAGAATCTTTGCACAGTAGTCTAATAAAATGGCATTTAAAAAATCCTTACCAAGGTGAGATAAATACCAATATTGAATGATTAGCTGAATTGGCAATGGACCAGCTGCCTAAAAGAAAAGAAGCTTATTCCAAGAATTTGAATCCTATATCATGGTTATAGTAGATAGATATATGATTATTATTTTGTAAAGCTTTTTCCTATCTAATAGTTGTTCTTTAAAAAAAAAGCAAAAATCAGGGAGTTTAAAACAAGTTTGAGTATCAGAAGTGACAGAGCTAGATTTACATTCTATGAACCTTGAGCTCCAGAGGTCACTACTATTTAAAGGAAAGGGTAAGGATCATAGAAAGTTAAACAATTATAGACTGATAGTGGTAATGTCAGTGTTATATAAAGTTTACACATATATGGTGGCTAGAAAAGTCACAAAATGGATGAAAGAAAATAGTGTAGTGGAAGAAATGCAAGGTTTTCAATGAGATAAGCATATAAGAGATAGTTTCTTTGTAGTTACACAACTTATAGATACGAATAGAAATACAAGTAGACAGTTATATATGGTTTTTATAGATATAGAGAAGGCATATGATAGAGTAAATAAAAATAGATTAAGGATAAGTTTAGTAAATTTGGGACTGGATGGAGCTTTAGTGGGTGTTATTAAGAGATTGTATGAAAGTAATTACTATAATTAGCAAATATAGAATCAGAGTTAAAAATGGGTGGAACTAAGGCAGTAATGCTCTATATCACCTATTTTGTTTTTATTATATTTGAGAGAAATGGAGAAAGCAAAAGAAAGATTAGGATGAGGGTAAAGATATCATTAATAGGTGGCAAGGGAGTATATACATTATCAGGTCTTTTATGTGTGAATGATGTCTTCTTGTGCACAGAAAGACGTGCATGGGGGGGGGGGGCAAAGAGATGGGGATTAAATTTAATGAAGAAAAATCAAAAGTAATGATGATTAATACTGAGGAAAGAGAAGAGAAATAATTTTTATTTGAGGGTATAAAGTCAATTGTGGTGAATAGGTATAACTGTTTGGAAATCATCTTAAGCAATCAGAGAAATTGCTTGGATGAATGGGAGAAAAAATTGATAAATGAAGCAAAGTAAAGAAAGGGACTGATAAAGAAATTAACAGTGTTTTCATATAATAAATATGATGTAGTTAGAATTGTATGGAAGGGAGTAGCAGTAGCAGGGTTAACATATGGTAATGATGTGTTATGTGTTAGCTAAGTGGTGTTAGATTGCTTAGAAAAAGTATAAAATGCAAGTGTGTGGATAGCAAAAGAGACAATTCAGGGAGAAATGGGGTGGTCAAGTTTTTATACAAGAGATGTAAAAAGCAAAATGAAAATATTTGGTAGATTGCAAATTATGCATAGTAAGAGAATAGCCAAAATAGTATTTAATTGGGTTATGAGTAAAGGACAGAAAACAAAATGGGTGAGAAAGATAATATGGTGTGCAGAAGATTTGGATAAAGAATTTATGATATTATACAAAAGGTGAGATGATTGTGTTAGGGGAATTATTGATTGTTGTAGTGACAAGAAATGGAATAAAGGGAGTTGAAGAGATGAAGAATTAGTATGGAGAATAAAGAGTCTAAATATATATAGAAGTAAACAGAATATTGGGTGCAAGTTAATTTATGATAATAGCAAGGAAAGTAGTTTACTGTTTAAGGCTTGAACAAGATCTTTAGCTGCAAGTTGTGTAAGGAAGACATCTGTTAATTGAATATAAATGCCAATGAAGTTGTGGCTGAGTTTGGGTAAAGATGGGGGGGGTAGATATAAAGGTCATGGAGTTGACAAAGATTAGGTTGTGGAAATGGGATGGGGTAGGATAGAGAAGAATATGGTAAAAACTTAGGGTGGGGAATAGAATGGGAAGGTAAGGTGGCTAACAAGTTTCTCTGGGCATAGTGGCTGAGAGATTCCTGACTCCGAAAAAGGAGAAGTCACAGCGCATCGCACTACACAAGAGAGACGTTCACCATTATTTTTATTATTATTATTCATTCAAAAAAAGTTTTTTTTTAAGTCAAATAAAGAGTAAAAATTTTATCTGGAAAGTACAATTTTTTAAGACCGAGTTATACTTTAGATTATATTCTTAGAATAGATTTTTTTATTTTGGATTCGTTTACATTATTTTTTAACAAACTTGTGTTTTTGGTGAATGATGTCTAAAGGAGAGTATATGAATATTTTCATGGCGATTGAACAAAAATCATTATTTGATCGGATTGTCAAAAACAATGTAGATATTATTGATATTATATATACGGGTAGCACAAAATAAATTAGTTGAATCCTTAAATTGAAATCATATTTATGTTATTAGTATGCTGATAGATATATAAGAATGTATATCATTCTTCTTTTTTCCTAGATAGATTATTTTATTATAGTGTCGACACCCATGACCATCAGAAGTTAGTCTGACATCTTCACCTTGTAGTTAATAGTAATTAGATATCCATTTACTGATCGCTATTCGATGGTTAGCTGGGTTTGTTACATTCTAGTTATTTGAATGAAAAATATTGTTTGTTTGTGACCTGAAAAAAAAAATCATATTATTATTGATTTAGCTAAGTAAAGAATGATTTTTTTTTTTTTAAGCAAGTAGGATCATTTAGTTTTGATAGATGGATGTTAGCTCTGTTTCTAAAAATTATATTTTGGGAAATGTTAATTTAATATTTTTCTATCTCCTAATTTTTTCCCTATTTTTAGCGATTAGTTTGGCATCAGTGTCAGTTATAATGACAGTAATGAAATGTTTAGGATCTCAGTTGCAAGAGAAAAAGTTTTAATACTTTTAAAAATCTTTGATTAATCTCAGCAATCACAGTAGTTTAAAAATCTAAGCGACAAAAAAATAATCTACAGACTTCGAGTTTGAAACTTGAAGGGAAGTTGAAATTAGAAGGTTGGTTGGGGAAATGGCTTTAACAGCTGGAAATACCAAATCTTATTAAGAAAACAGAAGAACAATCTGTAAAAGAAAAGATCAAATGTTAAAGGTGCTTTTTAAAACTGTCTCAACCGTTTTAGAAAAAAAAATATTATTTTATGCTTTATTTATAGAAATACTGTGCTTATGTTGTTGATTTCTAAATATTATTTCTTTTATATTAATTGTAACTTATATAATATATTTCAATGTAATATTTATTTATTGGTTAATGTTGTCAAGAGATCAAGAAAATAATATGAAAGGGGCTGACAGAGTATTAAAGTTCCATTCAGTTAGATACATTGGGACCCCCCCCCTCTTTTATTTTCCTTAGTTGAGAATTGATCCAGAAACTTTTAGTTTTTCAGTTCGACACTAATATTTGGGCTAAACAGTTATAGCTATTGTGAAATATGGGGGGGACGGACGACTGTGTCACTTCAGGACAGTATTAAGCAATAGGCTCAAGAACTAGTATTTTTGGATTGATTTTTAGCTGAGTTAAGTAAAAAAAAAAAAGTGAGCTGATAATATTTGAATGAAAATATTGAGTTCAAACTGCCACTCGAGTGGAGTACTCGAATTTCTCATGATAATCACTATTGCATTCTACCCATGCAATTAACTATACAAATATCATTTAATAAAAGTTACGTGATGATTTAAGTGTGTGCGTATATATTAAAAATATTTTTATTCTGCAATTAAAAATAAAAAAATAATTGAAAGTATTTGATTTGTTAACACAGTTTTTTTTTTAATAAAAATTCTCCTCATTTAAAGACCGCCATTGTCACTTTTTTGCTCGGTAATTCATAAGGAGTTCAAGTGTTAAAGGTACCAGAATTAAAATCGATCTAAGGACTTTCATTCCTAAAGTCTGACTTTCACTGCATTAAAGCAAGTATGAAATTGCTTTAATTCTAACACAAATAGTACGTTTTAAAAAATCTTTTAATATATGAGCATCTAGAATTGAATAGGTAGAAAGTTATACTATGAAGCTACTTTTTAAAGATTGAAAAAAAAAAAATGTAGTACGCAATTTCCTAGCAAATGGAAATTCGGTGTATATTTTAAAAACAATAGCAAACATTAAAAAAAAAAAAAAAACAATTCTCTACATTTTTCTAAAAAGGTATTTCTACATACTGCCGTATGATTTTTCAGAGAGTAAATTCATCTTTGTTATATATGTGAAAATCATTTTTAGTAAATCATTGCAAGTTTCTTTTTTTTTACTTATAAGTCATTATTTTGCAATCTCTTCCCTCAAGTCATTTTCATTACACTTTCTAAATACATCTTCTGTCTTAGTAACATCTGCAAATATTTTATTTTTTTACATCTTAAAATTATAATTTCAGATTTTCATTCATATTTGTTAAAGGAAGCAGGATGATGAATAATTGTATTGATTTAAGAAAATATCAAAACTCTTTAATTTGAATTTTTTATAACTTATCACAGTCTGACATATAAAGAGGATGATGCTTTGTCCCAAAACAAATATCTGAGTATCATGTGAATTTTTTTTTGTTTTGTAGATGGTCAGTTATAGTTTCCATTAATTGCATTAATCTTTCTATAAAAAGGCTAAATATAATTTTTTAACACATTTTTATATATTATAACTAGCATCTATCATGAAACTTTTATAAATTCTTTAATGAAATAAAAATGACTTAAATGGGATATGGGTAGCAGACTATATTATATAAAACTATTATTACTACTTAGTCACATTATCTTGTTGCCTTGAGTACTAAAATTGTGTGTATTTAACATATAGAACATATTTTAAAATTATTTCTTTTAAGGAAATATATAGTAAATATCTAAAATCAACTTATCAAATGGGTTAGTCACATTTTACCCTATTGCTTTGATTACTAAGCTATTTATTTATTTAACATATAGATTTATTTATTTTAATAACATAACATAAACATCTGCATTTATGCATCTTAAGATATTAATATTTATTAATGTTCTTGACATTGATCTGAAGTTGGGATACCAAAATAAATTATGAGAATGGCATGCAATAGAAAACTATCATTAATAATAATCTAATGTTTTTTTTTTTTGTTTGGCAGATCACATAAAATTTGAGTACCAGAAATGACAGGTTGAGTTTCATTTCAAAAACTTTTAGCTCTTGAATATGTGATTATCATTATGCTTAACTGTTCCAGATTTTGTTCACAAGTTACTATATTTGAGCAGGCAAAACACTATATATATTGCCACACACAGCGAGCTAGCGTAATCAATGGATGCCAGAAGGCTTGTGCATAAAATCCCCATCTAGTGCCTACTCATCCAATATCCCCAGACTAGTTTCTGACTCCTCAAGGCTCCTCACTGATAAAGGTCACAAGCTAGAAACTAGTCTGGGGATATTGGATGAGTAGGCATTAGATAGGGATTTTATGCACAAGCCTTCTGGCATCCATTGGTTGCTCTAACTTGCTGTGTGTGACATAATGTATAGTGAGTTTTGCCTGTTTTAATAACAGTTATAAGCAAGCATAAGAAATGGTGATCATGTGATATATTTGAGCAGATATGTATAAATCATCCAATGTATTTTATTTCAATTAGGTATATTTTTTTAAAATCGCATCTACTATATAATATATCTTTTTTAATGCATAGATCTAAACATATTGTTAAAAATTGTACATTGAGATTAAAACCAAGTGAGTTTTTTTTCAGTTTATATTACAAAATAATTTTATTTAGCTTGCATTGGTAATTATCATAAAACAATATATATGAACATATTAAGTAAAATATAAATAATAAAATATATTGCCCCCCCCCCCTGTAATCTTCAAAATTTTCAGTGATAAATCAAAATAATAAGAATAAGAAAAAAATATTTTAGTGTATACCACTATTCATGATTTTTAATTTTATTTAGTTTAAAAGATAATTTGTCATATATATATATATAATCCATGTGAGTGTTTGTCTGTAACGCTGTCACATGTTTTCTATAAATGTTTGTTCACAAACTTGTCACGTGATCAATGTGAATGTTTGTCCATAAAGCTGTTATATATCACAACCAGTTAAAATATATTATATTCATCCATATTTTATGCAAAGGTCCACCATTAATAAATTGTCATAACGCTGTCAAATTCATGTATCAAATAAACCGGTAATGATGACTTTTCAGGCCAGGCATTTATTTATATAATATTAAATCTTTTAAAAAAAAATTGTTAAAGCAACCAATTAAAATTTTTTTTACAAAAAATTGCCGCCTGAAAGGCCGCCATTTTTCTTGACAACTATTAATAAAGCTAAATGTATTAATACCTTGCTGGGTACATTCCAAACATTTTTTTTCAATTGTGAATTTCTCCCATTTATATAATATTAAAATATTTTGCTTAATTTATATTAAAATTAATTTTTAATTTTATTTAGTTAAAAGATAAATTTATCCTATATATAAATTCCATGTGAATGTTTGTTTGTAAGGCTGTCATGTATCATAACTAATTAAAGAACTATTATGTTCATTCATATTTTATGTAAAAGTCAGCCATTAATAAACTGTCATAATGCTGTCAAATTCACATATCAAATAAACAGATAATAACAACCTTTCAAGCCAGGCATTTATTTATATAGTTTTAAAATCTTTTGTTAATTTACATGTTTTCTGCCATTAAGAAATGGTAATTATTAATAAAGCTAAATGTATTAATTTCTTGCCAGCTATGTTCCAAACATTTTTTTTTCTCATGTGTCATAGCGTTAGCCGGGAAGCAAACCCACTAACCCGGGACAACTGCTTGTAAAGCAGCTGTTGCTGACCTCTCGACCACCAATGCTTGTTTTAATTGTGAATTTCTCACATTTGTATATATATATAATATTAAAATATTTTGTTTAATTTACATTAAATATTAAAAAAATTTGTTAAAGCAACCAATTAAGAGAAATTATTACAAATATTATTATTTAATGATTCATAATTTTTATTGTGAACCATATTTTATGCGAAGGAAGTTCTGTTATTAATAAATGGTAACTATTAATTGTAACAGTCAGAATCGTCTATCTCGCTAACATACTGCAGAATTCAAACCCCAGACACGAAACTGAACATTCTAGGAGGGGTTGCCTTCTAGATATACTAAGTTTGAATCTAAAGTCCAAATTTCACAGCGCCACCTATGTGATAACGCATTTGATGCTATTACTAGTATAACCTTTTATCGGTGCCTGGTGGTCAGGGAGAAACAAAAAGACTATACTAAGATAAGTTTGGGTTGCTAATTAACGTCTATGGATGTACAAAAGAAATGTAGAAGATAGATATATAGATCGAGACAGTGATAGGAATCAATAAAATAAAAGATCAAAATTAGTTTTAAATGATTTCAAAATTTATTTATATAGAAATATATATATAATGCCACTGTCTGCTTATATGAGACAGGGACGCATATTAAATAATTGTTGGCATGACATTCCAATAAATTACAAAAAGGTTTTAAAGCAAAATTATATATTCTATCCCTCAGGCTAATAGCATTATGATAATATGCTTAAAGAGATGGGAACATGTGTGAGGTGCTTTGAGTAATTATAAAAGTTTAATAAAATATTTGATATTACGGGTTATATAATATTTATTGATTTCGAGAATGGCACGGACAAAAGCTTACTAAGCAATAAAGTGGGGATGTGATCAAGACATTTATTTGATAATAATAATTAAAGAAGATGGGAGGTCAGTTTTGCTAGTAATGAATTTATTAAAGGATGGAGGGTGTGACACGTTTAAGTCACGAATGCTTTGTAAAAATAAATATATAAATAAAACAATAGTGAAATATTTGGAATGACTACGGAGGGCAGCTCACCGCTAACCCATAGGAAAGTGTTGTCATGAACAGCCGAAACTTAGCGACTGGGTGACGACTGCGTTTAATTCCCAGGTGTGACATTTGAGTACACACTCTGCCTGGGAACTGCAGGAAGCGAAGAGAGAACAGACTTGGCCGTGTAAAATCCTTGGAAAGCAAAACAAAGTGGTCTCAACAACCAATTCATTTACCAGCAATACTAGACTAATGTATATAAAACATACTAAATGGGTTTTATTTGGATTAAGAGAAATGCCCAATCAAATTCCCAGAAATTCATTTAAAAGGGTCCACACATTCTCGACATCAATGATGAACTTTGTAATTGAAGTGGAAAACAGTATTTAAAAATAGGAAAATGCAGGCTTGCGGGTTTGAAAAGTATAGATTTATTTAGGCAATCATACATTTGGGGACACATTTAATCATTGACCTCACACATACTCTCATATTAGGTTAAAATCAATAAAATGTAGATTTTAAACTATTTGATTATTATATATGTTAAAGAAGATTAGAATCGCCCTCGAACGAGTGATTTGTGAGATAATAAAATTGGGAATTCTTTATAAATTTAAAATATGCCTTAATAGCAGCATCTTACTTTGAACGAAGGGAATAATTCACTCGGTCAAAGACGATTCTGACACATTATCATAATAAAATAAAAGAAAGCTTTATAAATAGAAAATATTAACTCAAGGATAGAGAGCAAAACTGTTGATTATATTTGAACACGTTAAAGAAGTACATAATAAAGTTTTGTGAAATAAAAGAAAAACAATTTAAAATAGCTATAGCATGTTAGTTAGGAATCACAAGAGCTCTTGGGTTAATTTGGGGTTACCTCTGGAGAAGCATTTGCAGGTAGATTGATGTTCGGCAGGTTTTATCAATTCAGCAGCAAAATCTGGAATTGTTCATATATTTGGCAGCAGCAGCAGTTCTAGGGTTCCTTATGTGATAGCTTCCGATGGTCTAGAGCAGCAGCTGGCCATTCCTGAGGGAAATAGCCTTCGCGCCGGCTCTACTCCGACATGTCATGGTTAGCAATTTGTGTGGTAAACATGGTGAATTAATTTGGAGACAAAAACTCGGTTTCAAATATAAGTTCGCAGGCACGTAGCTAAAATCTCAGGAAAATATATTTTGAAGAATATTTACTAGAATATCACTCGAATCATTTAATTAGCAACACCAGAATAATTTTCCTTAGAAACATTTCATCAGCAAAAACTAGAAAATTTTGGTTAGAAACATTTCATCAGCAAATGACCAGAATGGAGAACAAAAGAAAACCCTTCCTTTTATAGTGGAATTGAACAATAGAACTGCCCTGGAGCATTACAAAAATATATCGGACTTATCAGCTGTAATTAAACCCTATCCGAATGTCTAAAGGAATTTAACAAAATTTTAATTAATTTCTATTATTAATTTCCTTGTCGACATTCAAATTACAAACTAGATTTAATTAAAAATTACTTTTACTAATTAAAGAAAATCTTAAATGGACATCTGCTGTATTTTTAGATAAGCTTCTATAACATTAAATAATTAAACTATTGTCCCTCATTTATTTTAACAGAAATATTTGGAATGACTTTTATTAAATTAAAAGAAAATGATTTTACTTTTTTAAATTGCAATATTTGAATCTATCTACCAAATGAATATGACTTTTATTTTAAATCAAAAATATATTACGACTGTAATATATTTTTGTAAATAGATTCAAACAAAATAACTTTAATTAACGATTTATAATTTTGATATAAGTTTTAAAATGCATATCATAGTGTGTGCACAATTATGACCTATATAACCTACTTTTAAATAAATCGAAATTATGTGAACATATACATAATCCATAATATTTTATCTATTTGGGAATGAGTTATATATATAATACGAGCCTTGTATTCGTGGTTTAAAATTAGGTGGGATTTTTGGTATATAAGTGTATTGCAGACACACTACGATAGATTGGGGTTCAAACTAAGGTATGAGGGTAGGAAATAGGTGAGAAAAGGTGAAATGAAGATCTGCAAAGCAGACCTTACTGTTTCATAATAAAGCTAAATGCATTAATGTTCTTGCCTGGTATGTTCCCTATATTCCCCCCCCCCAATTTATTAATTGTCAATTTCTCACATTTATTTATATGATATTAAAAATTTTCATTTAATTTACATTAAATCTTTAAACAAAATTGTTAAAGCAACCAATTAAAAAAAACTATTACAAATATTATATTTAATAATCCATAATTTTTATAACAAACCATATTTTATGTGAAGGAAGTAATGTCAAATTCACATATCAAAACCATAGCCTTTCAAAAGGTCAGGTACATCTGGTATATATTAGTTTAGTCAAGTTTGAATCCCTGTTGTGCTCAAACCTTCTTTCTATAAATGATCCTAAGATTTACTTATTAATTATGAGATGATTCAAATTAAATTTTTAAAATTTTAATATTTATTAAAACATAATTATTTTTATGTTCACAGAAAAAACAATTTACATGTATCGTTTAATATAATGTTAAACTAAGAATCAAAGTAAAAAAGTTTACAGAGAAAACTAAGATAGTTCAGTAAATTATGATTATTCTTTATAAATAAATAATCGAATGGCTTTTTTGCTTGAGAGTTCATAAATTTGGGTGCCAGAATTGGAATCAATCCAAGGTGCTTCAGAGTCTGATACCCCACTTGCAAATGAAAAATTAAATAAGTGCTACAAATAAAATTTAATCAATTTAAATTATATGTACAAAATCAAATTTTACATTGCTTTACCAAAAACTATACATCCATTTCTGTCGTATGTATTTGAATATGCAACCCACACATATTTTGCCCTATTTCAAAAATTTTCTGTTGGTGTTGATCAGGGCTGCCATCTTTTTGCATTTTTGTGGTCACTTGAAAATGGTTATAATTTTGATGCAATATGCATCAAAATTGTATATATATATACAAATTAACAAAAAATTTAAAATAATTAAGTACCATAAAATAAAAATCAGTAGCCTATGTACTTCTCCAAAAAAAAAGGAAGAAAAGAAATTGTATAAGATTTATCAAGTTTGGTAAAGTGACAAACTAATAAACAACCTTTCGTATTTATATAGTAGTAAGGATTGCATCATTCTAATGTAATAAATTATTTAGCATTTTCCATACATTTAATACTAATATACAGTATTTATTACAACATTTTACATTTATATGTATATGATTTTTTGTTAGTGTAAGAATAAATTTTCACTTAGTTCAAAAAGTGATAGATGTTATGAATATTTATTTATTTATACTTAGACTGGTTGTGTATACATGCATATATATAACAATTTAAATCAAAAAGTGTTAAGGCTTTACTTTGATATTAGAAACTTTGTTTTTTGGTTATAGAAATGTAAAGAAAATGTGCATTTGTTTCTTTCATTTACAAAACATATATAGATATATGTAAATAATATTATTTTATAAAGTGCAGTCGATATTGAAATTAAATTGAGAGAGTGCAAATTTCTCAAGCGCTTATGACTACCAACAGCCAATCAAATCTTAAGCACTGGGACAGAGAATTTAACAAGAAAAGAGTAGTTACACTCTCTTCTTTACTTGTCTTTCTATATATCCAAGCCAGTCCAAAGTACTTATATCTGAAAGCGTGAATCTTAAATATCATCACACTTAATTCACTGAGTTCAAATTATAAACATACAGCGTGAAATCTTTCGATTTACTACGCAGTAGTTTTTCAATGTTATAACTTTGCAGCAATATATGTAAATAATATTATTTTATAAAGCGCAGTTGATATTGAAATTAAATTGAGAGAGTGCAAATTTTTCAAGCACTGTTGGTAGTCATAAGCGCTTGAGAAATTTGCACTCTCTCAATTTAATTTCAATATCAACTGTGCTTTATAAAATAATATTATTTATATATATTGCTGCAAAGTTATAACATCGAAAAACTACTGTGTAGTAAATCAAAAGATTTCACACTGTATGTTTATAATTTGAACTCAGTGAATTAAGTATGATGATATTTAAGATTCACGCTTTCAGATATATATAGATATAATAAGTTTATTAGATCGGATGTCAAACTCCGACAATGCTCTATTACTTTAAATATTATAAATCTCTTCACACTTATAAATCTCCGCACACTCTCACATCAGTAAGAGTTTTAAAAAACTTAAGTGAATCACTTAAGTTTAGAGTGCATTTCTATATATACAAAATCAGGGCTTGAGTCTATTGTGTGCCTGATATTATTTATAATATTTAAAGTAATAGTGCTTTATAATAATAGATTTACATTTATAAGTCATATTAGTATGATCATGGGTGGTTAAAAATGAGACACTGTCTTTCTCCTGCGATAGGTTAACTAAATTTGTACAATTCAAAATTTGATTATAACATCAGGCACACAATAGACTCAAGCCCTGATTTAGCATGGTCAGTGAAAGTTGGTGTATATATATATAGAAATGCACTCTAAACCTAACTGATTCACTTAAGTTTTTTAAACTCTTACTAATGTGTGAGTATGCAGAGATTTATAATATTTAAGGTAATAGTGCATTGTTGGAGTTCGACTTCCGATCTAGTAATTTCAAATTTTTCAGCGCTTTATAATAATAGATTTAAAATAAAATATTAAATTTTATTTAAAAGTATACAATTTCCAACAACAAAAACACTTCTAAAGCTAATATGAAAATATTTCAAAATGCTTTCAAATTGATTGTCTCTTTTTTTCTTAAATGCAAAGCATTTCTCTAATAATATAGACTTTTTACATTGATTTTTTTAAAGACATCTTCATTTTCTATACAAAGTTTAACATTTGAGTTATGTAATTTAACCCATCAGTCTTGGATGAATCTAAAAAATGTTTTTATCAGGTCTTTATTCAAATCCAAATCATGCAAATAACAATGGAATATAGTATAATGTGCATGAGTAGACATGTATATTTATATATTATGTGAGAATGGAATTAAATAATAGCTTTTAGTTTAGATGTTGAAAGTATCCTAATTTTCTCTTTTTTTCTAGGATGAAGAAAGAGGAAATTAATTAAGAAAAAGTACAAGAGAATATATAGAAAATCTCTGTTTCTTATGTATAACATATGCTAGTACTTGCCCCCATAATTATAATAAAACAAAAAAGATTTTATCTATATAATGATATTTATTTATTTGTTAATATTAAATCATCACTGATATGTGATGTAAACGATACTCATATGAAAAATATATACAGCTCTTAAGATAGAAGGCTTCTTTGCTACTTCTATAAGTGGATGAAAATATATGAATTCTACCACTCATATAAGTAACTAGTAAATATAACATACTTTAAAACTTTTAATTATAGATTTAATTAGTAACAAGGGAGTATTCTATCTTAAAAGCTGCTTATATTATTCATGTCGATATTGCTTAGAACATATAACAATGATGATTTATTATTAGGTTAGAATATCTAAACAAATATGCTTACATTAACATAGCCTTAATTTGTTTTATTGTAATTATGGAATTAGGTGCGAGTTTAATTAATACATGTTATGCAATTGAATACACATATTATCTAAATAAAAAAATAAATATTTATTTTCTTTATTTTGTCTTATTCTTAACTTAGTAGTTTTCTTTTTCATTGTTCTAGCAAAAAAGAGAAACTACTTACTTACAATATGTGCTCTAACAACAGTAATTTAATTTATTGTACATTAACACGGTTTTTTGTAAGTTGGCTGTTGGTTGTTAGATCTATATCATTACATAAGCTTTTAGCTTGGATTTGCAACTTTAGACTGTTATTAGATTGAATAGAATATAAAAAAGTGAATGGTGCAAATTCAATGCACTTAATTGAAGAAGATCAATAGCCAGAAGGTAGTTTGAAGTTATGGATGTGGTACTATCATCTGATATCTGTTGGTTGTTCAAGATTACAGTTGGTAAAGTGAATTAAGGGTCTTAATGTTAAAATTAAAATGATGGTAAATTTATAAATTGAACTATAAATGCACAATCTACTTATTTTTATATGATACATTTTTTTTAATAGTACTAAGTTGTTGTTTTTTTAATTTAAATTTATAATGATTGGTCACAGCTTTTTGTTAAGAAACACTTCTTTATTTTAACAATGCTATAAATGTATTTGACCTTATTAATTTGTCTCATTATCATCTTTAGTAAGTCTTTCTGAAATATTTTTATCTGGTTACGGTTTACTTTTTATTACTTTCCGAGCAATAAACAATTCAATATATATATATTACTGACATTGTTAAATGTTATGGTTCATCATAGTTGCTTCAGACTGGCAGAGAACTTTAGATTGCATACATTTTAAAAGTAATATGCATATCCATAGTTATAAGTTAAACCAGTCATATGATATAAATCCGTACATTATATTAAGTGAATTAAACTTTTACTGTTGCAAATACTTAGGTCATGATGGTTTCGATACATAAATTTTTATGAACTTTAATGGAAAATGTCAAATTTGATCACATTCTCTTCCAATACATATAAAGATAATTGGTTTTTTTTTAAAAATCCATATTCCTGTTATTTTTTTATGGCCTATTCCTGTAGAAATGCTGCTAACAGCTAGCCGGAATATCAATTCTGAAATATACAGAATTTGTTTGTAGCATCATCATAGCATTAAATTTATATTGCAAAATGTGATTTTTTTTTTTACTATTGGAACATTATTTATTATATTTCTGCTGTGATAAAGAACAAACCACTACCAATGTTCTTATGATGGGATTTCAGATTTACACATTATTTCTTAAATAATAATTTACAAATATATTTTTTTCATGTGTGCATATGTGTTCACAATCTGGCTTCAAATTCTAATTGGACAATTTTTTTTAAAGGTTTTTAGTCAAGCATTGGATTTTTTTTCTTCAGATAGGTCTGCGGCTAACATAGCTGGCTATCCAATATTAGTTGATAAATTGGTATCTAGCTATTTTTAGCTAAATCCCTCACTATTTTGATAAATTGCAAATTTGGTAAGCAATACGTTTTTTTTTTTTCCATTATTACTTTTTATAATGGCTTGTTGGGAAGTTTTTGCTCTGCAGTAGACTGTTTAAAGGCTGCTTTATCTCTATATAGAATATAAAGATCTTATTTAATTTTATTCAAATAGGATTTCGGCCCTTTAAAACCGAAACTTTCATATGAATTATACTTCTCAATTTAAATGTTATGGTTTTAATTTCAATGCTTATATACCCAGCATTATGCAATATTTGAAAGCAAAATCTATAAAACCTTGAAAAGTAAAATGTTTAGCAAAACATTTACCAAGAATTACCCATCATTCTTTGCATTCAACAGCTGTTTCTGTATATTTTTTTCTTCAGCCATTGAGTGTGTCATATACATAGCTGCTGAATAAAATAACTAGCAGGCTAAAGAGATACATTGATTTATGAGATTTCTAGGTGAGCAAGAAAAAAACGCATTCTTGTTGAGTGTAAAGTATTAAGCAAAACAAGATCTTTATCAAATCGATAATTTGAAATTAAGAAAAAATCTGAAGATTAATAATATAATAATCTTAAAATGAAATGCTGACTTCCACTTTTGTATTTTATAGAATATTTTAACATCAATTCAAACTATTAAAAAAAGAGAGTGTACGTGATTATTATAAATTTACTTATGTTTAATGCATGTTAGTGTAAAAGAATTTATTACTTATAATGTTCCCTAGATTTATATTTTCCTCTGGTAGAAAACTTAACGTATATATAAAATATTTGAAAGCTATTAAATGAAACGTATTCAATAAAATGCAATGATAAATATGAGGAATTCGAATTTTTAAGTTAAGCCACCATATTGTAAAACGCAGAATTAATAACACTGTAAATAGTTCTGAACTGGATTTAAATCTGGATTTTTTTGGTATAGATTAGACTACTCATGGATCCCCAAGAAACCACATCATTGATGTTTGACTATTAATATTGAATATGCTTAACCCTAATAATCAATAAAATAAATAAGTAACTGTATCATTAATTGCTTGGGGGGAGCTCACGTGAATTTAAACACCAAAGTGATAGACTAAGCTTAAAAGTTTCATTTGATTGATTAAACAGAGATTTTTTTATTCATCAGTTGAGAACTGGTTCGCAGATCTTTAGCTTTTTTTTTTTTTAATCATTCAATTAAAGAAGAGTATAAAACAAAAAATTATGTTTTTAATCGTTGTTTCTTTAATGAAACAAAAAAAAATATTGAATTAGAACACCCACACACGCGTCCTCATAAATATTATTATAAAGTGGCCAAATTCATCTTTACATTTACATTGTTTTCATTAAAATAGAAAAACACATTTTATTTTTCATTTAAAGTTTTCATATTATAGTAGAATTATAATAGTCCAACTTTTTTTATTTATTTATTCATTATACTATAGTGGCCTGAACTACTTTTACATCAAAAGTCATCTTTTTTTTTTTAATTATTTACGTTAAGTCTTTTCTGCAAAATTCATTTTACCTCATACCAGAGACAAGAATTCTTGAATGGCATTTAAATGGTCTATATGTCAGTATTTCTATTGCAATCTTTCAGTAAATGCTTCCAAGTGCTTGGTAAAGCTTATATATATATTACTAACTTTCAGAAGTTATCAATAAAATATATAGCTTTATAATTCAAAGATTAAATGAATTAACTAATTTTTGTGAAAATGATGACACCTGTTCTCATTTTATTTGTCAAACAGAAATGATTGTAGGGGGGGGGGATTCCATACTATTTTTTAATCATTTGAAAAATGTTTTAATTTAAAAAGTGTAAATTATATTTATTTTTATAATTATATGTTTTTAAAAGAATTTAAACTTATGTTGATGGGAAAGAAGAAAAGAAAAAAATTCTCACTTGGTTTTTTATTTTATTTCTTTAAAATATACTTATAACTTTATATTTTGTCGTTTGTTTTTTTAGTTATATTAAAATTAATTTTAATAATTTGTTAGAAAATAATTGTATTTGGGATAAAAATATTTTAACCAAAGACCCTATATATGGAAATTAAATTTTGCGAAAGGGATCTCATTTTAATTTTGGAATTTGACTACATAAGAGTTAATTTGTGGACTTGTTTTAATTTTATTGACTATCAAAAATGAAAGATTATATCTATATTATGACCTTTAGCTTTGACAAAGCTAAATTTTAAGTCAAATTTTGTCCAATACATCTAAAAAAAAATTATATTGTTTAATTCTATCATGAATTATAATGCTATAATTTTTGCATATAGAAGTTATTATATCAGTATTTGATATATTGTACAGCTATAAAATAATTTTTACACAGCTTAAATTGTAATACCTTTAAACTTAAATAAGTATTTATCACATCAAAGTCTTTAAAATTTTTAAATAGCTGATAATTTAGGTATTAAATGATGCAATTTTAAGTTAATGATGCTAATTTAGTCCTAATTTAACTATTAAAATGTTTCAAAAGCTTGTTCTAATTTTAAGATTAAGTAACCAGGTTCAAACCCTATATTTTGATTTGCTGATATGTAAATTAAATCTAATATTTTAGTTCATTTTAATTTTGACATAATAGTATAGTTAAATATTTTAAATTCATTTACTTAGAATTAAATACTAGTTTTTTTTTTTACTTCACCTTTGATTAGTAAATAGAAAGTGCTAAGCCATATAACTTGTAATAAGATTGAGACAAGCTTCACTTTTTTGCATAAAGTGCAATCTAAACTATTTACTTAGAATTAATAGGGCTAATAATAAAATATAGTATTTTTAAAATAATAGGTAGATGAATTTCTGAATAAATGAGTGAATAAAAGTTTTAAATTTTAACTTTATTTATTTTAAAATATTATTCGATGTCTACTTCTGGAGCAATTTATTCTATTCTGAAACCTGCCTAGATTTAAACAATAGTAAATAAATGTATTAAATATTATTTATAATATTTGTTTTCTTAAAGATGTAATGTAAATTTTAATTATGTAATATTTTTATTTTATCCTGGTGTCTGTAATTTTTATGTAATTATTTTATTTGCAACCGGGAAGTGTTTTTAATTAATTTTTAATTGTCTAGATAAAGGTTGATTTATTTTAAAAAATTGAATATTAATTAAGTAAATTTTACTTAACAACTTCTTCTTGTTACATTAGATCAGGATTCAAACTAATCAGGGAAAGGGGCCATGGTTAAAATGTTAGTCACATGTCTTATAAAATGGTCTCATGAGTAATAGTATAAATAAGTGAGATTGTCACCTGTTCAAATTCCTCAATCAGTTTTTAATTTCATTTTGTTTGTAGCAGTTAAATTTTCAAACTCCAGTTAATTTTAAAAGTGTAATTTTTTTTAAAAATTTCATTATTTTTTAAGCTTAAGTATGTTAGAGTGAACTACAATATCTGGGTACAATTATCTAAACTGAAACAATAAAGGAACTGAAACCTTCATGCATGCCAGCTTTAGTGATAATTCCATTTTAATTATTACAATGTTAAACTTTTTGCATTGGAAAACTTCAAAAGTTATTATTATTGCCATTATAATGATGTGAGATCTATGGTCAAGGTCAAAGCATGCAAAAACATCTGTTTTAAATTTAAATTTGCCACAATATATTTAAAATTGTTAGTGGCAGTAATGACATTATTTATTATGTGTTAATAATTTCCTGATATTTTATCTAAAACACTCATTTCATATTAAATATCCAGAATTTATTTACCTTGAGTAAAATATTTTTAATTCAGGATAAAAATTACATTTTGATATAAAGAATGTATCTTATCAGACATTTTAAAATAATTTGTTTAACTCTACAAAATAATATTAAATTAATAATAGTTTTATACTTCAATAACAATTTATTACTGCTGTTATTCTAAGAAAAGACAATATATTGTTAACTGAAAACAGGCACCTAAGGAATTTCTTATGATTGTTTGCTCTTCTTGGAAGAAAGAAATCATTTTCAAAGTGGAGTAATAAAAAAAATCAAATTGCATTAAACTGCTTAATAAATATTATGAAGATTTTAAAAGGGTTTCACTTCATAAAACTGAAATATAAAATATATCTGCAAAAAATATTGTTTTAACGAATTTAAATGATTTTTCTGCATTTTAATTATTTTTTAATGCTTGCAAAGTGTTTAAATCCTTCAAGTTTTTGTTCTCCCTGAGTTTTATTATTGACATTTAGAAATAATGATGATGATTTTAAATATATTTTTATTATTTGAAAACAATAATTGTATTCTACTTATTAACATATTAAATGTCAGTCTTATTACTAAAGCTTTATATATCTCACTACATATCAGATTTTGATCATTTGCAAGAATGTTTTCCCTTTCTCTCTTTACTCTAGCATCATTTGTTGCAAACTTGAGTAAGCAATGATGAAGTGCTAATACAGTTTAATATTTATTCCTAGACCGATTTTCAACTATGGCCTTTGTCAGTGAAGACTTGGAATTCAAACCTAGAATCAGAGCAATTATATATCTGGCAACAATCTTCAATTTTTTTTATTATTATGTTAATAACCTAAAATGAAAAAAATTCTAGGATTTTGAACTTAAACCCACCCAATCAATAATTATATATTTCAATAAACTTTGTTCTATTCTAAATGGGATAACTTATTTTAGTTAGGAATATTAATACCATCATATCTCCACATTTGATTTTTTCAGTTTATTACAATAAACCAGAGCAGTTCTCCCCCCCCCTACTCTAGCATCATTAATTACATTATCACATAAAGTTACATTAAATTTTTAAAAAGAAAAGTTAAAATCAATTTCCTGTTTGCATAAAGAGTAACTTTATCAAGATTTTTTTGTTGCTAATACTCTATGTATTTTAGATCAATAGTAGAGCTATAAAATCATGAGCTAAAACATTCTGGATTGTAGTTCAACTTCTGTCACTTTTCTGTTTGATCATGTAATTAATCATCATCATTATTATTATTATTATTATTATTATTATTATTATTATTATTATTATTATTATTATTATTATTATTGTTTATTTATTTATTGTTGTGTCATTCTTTCTTATTAAAAACCCTTTCTAAAAAGTTTTTAATCATCTTTTAAGTAATCGTGAGCAGTGATGAAATGTTTTTTTGCCATATATCTTACATATTGTAAGACCTCTGTATTTGTTTTGTGGGGCACCAGAATGTCTTATTCAGTGTTGAATGTTGTATTAAGCATTTTTGTATTAATATGTGATTCATATATTTAAAAAAAAACAACAAGAAGAACATGTAGTCTCATAGTTAAGTGTTTTGCTTAATGTTTATTTAATTATTATTAATCTATTTTTAATCAGCTGTAGGATAAACATATATTTTAATTCTCTATCTTGTATGGATCTGTACAGTACTAGTCCAACAAATCTACCAATCCCTCATTCAATCTCAATGCTAATCGTCTTGCTCTCTTTTTTAACCCCAGAATCCTTTAGTAACCTGTTTTGTTTTGGTTATCTGGTGCTATGTTATATCAGTTTGATCTATTTGCTTTTTATCACTTCATAAATATCTGATTTTTTTCTTTTATATATATTTATTCACCTTTTTGTCTAATATGGATATTTCAGTCATGATTCATTTGACCTTTTTCATTTGTAGTCTTTATAATTGTTTTTTAAATAGCGTCCCAAGCTTTAGTTGCATTTGCCAGTGTTACTTTTTTTTTAATGACACGTGAGATTAATCTTAAAATATCTGTAATATTTATTAAAAACAGTTTAACTAGAATATAATTTTTTACCTGTTTTTGATAATAATAATTTACTGCAGATATTTATACAATATTTTATTTTTGGATTGGATGTACTGTACTGTGAACTTCTTAGATTCATTTTATTAAAAATAAAAATTCACACTTATCACAATATTTTCATTTATTAATAAAATATACATTAAAAAGTTATATTCTTCTTTATTTAAATAAGGTTTTCATTTTAGTTCTTTTTTTAAAAAAGAAAAAGATCACAAACTGTTAATTCAGCAGAATCATTAAAAACCATTAAGAGTGGGTAGTTGTTAGAAGAAGTGATTAAATATTGAAAAGAATACTCTTTCAGTGATGACGGATTAATTTTCAACTTGGTTAGTTTTTAATTTATTGAAAAACAATTAAACTTAAGTAATCAAAATATAATTTTAACATATGCATGCATAGGCATACCTTTCCTCTTTTTTCATATTCTCTCTCCCCCTCCCTCTTGTTTTTTTCCTAACTCTTTTCTCTTCCAATTTTCTTTCTCTAGGTAACCCCAATATAGTGTTCATATCAGCTGATTCACTATTCATGCTTCCTGCAACCCCACATTTTTGAAAAACCACATTTTGAAAAAATGTTAAATAAAAAAGTTTTTCATAAATTTAATGTGCACTAGTGTCTATATGAGTGTCATCATGAATGATCTCTCAATCAGCCATCATTTCATTTTTGCATTTAGTGTACCTTTATTCATTCAGTTATTATTCTTTTTATTTTTTTTTACAACTGCATTATTCTATTTTCGGTTAATTATTTTTGTTAATGTCTTAATTTGTCCATTTTAAGAAGTGAATGATATTATGTGTGTATATGTATTACATATATGTTTATTATCAGTAATATCTACAAGCAGTCTTGGAACTAAACACAATGGATATGGATGGGGCTTCTGAATACAGTATACATATATAATGTGTCAATTTCTTTTTATTTTTGTAATATAGTGTATCCACTTGTTAATTCTGTTTTTTCATCTTACATTAGATTTCTAGCAACTACTATCTCATTTATTTATCTTTTTTCTCTTTTTTAGCCGAGTTTTGCCTCCTTTGACATTCAATAACTTTTATATACTGCAGATTAAATAAATGTAGTTTATCATTTCTTATGATTTTGTGCTGCAAGATCACTTTGCATTCATTACATGGAATATGCGTACATTAGATAAGCGTTTTGTATTTTCCTAACCTTGCTCTTGTGTTTTATTTATTGAATCTTTTCTGTTTGCCTTTTCAATTTAATATTGCTTTTTTAGTTGTTGTCAATTGAAATCTGCTTACTTTTTTTTAAATCTATTTGCCCAGAAATTACAATATGAAAATTGGTTTTTAATATTTTGGGAAATGATACTTTCAGTATAATTAATCCATAATTTATTTATGGTTCAAAACCTATTTATTTCTAACTAACTATAGACCGGGCATATTCTGAGAAACCATCATTTGATGAAAGATGTTTTAATTTTGTTAATCATATATCAGCAATAACATATGTCATGATTTATTACTATCATTGGAAAATAAAAAAAAGCTTCTCACAATGATTGAGAATAATCATTAATATTTTGTAATATAATGTTTATATCAAAACTCATTAAAGTATTGGAATAAATTATGCTAAACGAATGATAGTTATTGGAAATTTCTGAAAATCTTTGGTAAACCAACTTACAAAAATGCAGATAAACATTGCAAATGCTACATAGTGTAGTGTATGCAGTACAGTAGAAATACCATATTATACAAGGGTGCCTGTGCTTTAATGGGTAATATGTGATATACTTATATAACTGTTCTACAAATAACTGTGATTGAAAGAATACTGTATTTATATTGCCATAATACATTTGTGGACTCCTTATTGCTTTTATTGTAACTTTAAATGAACATATGTCAGATAGATATAAATCAAGGTATATTTTAGATTCACCAGATACTTTCTAAATATACTTGATTTCACATTTATTTTAAATGTTTAATAAATTATAAAATGCTTCTACAGTCATCAAAAATTTAAACTCAAGATTAAATAATATATTTGACTGTATTTTAAACTGAATAAAATAAATGAAATCTTAGAAATATAGTTGTTTGTGGAATGTGCCAATTTTTGTATCGAAGAAAGAAAGTTTTTTAATGGAATAAACAAAAATAGTGTAGTTATTCACTGATAAAATTAAACATATGCAAATAGAACAAATGTGTGCTTTTTAGTAAGTTCAATTTTTTAAAAAAAGTTGTGTGATTCATGATTTATGTAAATATTCAAATAAACAGCAACTATCTGCCATGCTGATTACCTGGATTCAAATATGGATTATATGTAACTTCAAATAAAATTTTAGATTCCAGTTAGCCTTTTGGATAGTTTTCTTTTAGATAGCTAACCCATAGATATTTTGGCTGACCATTATTGGGTAAATTATTATTTAGATATCAATGATTAATGGGTAAAAAAGTAATGAAATATGACTCAAATCTTCATCAACCTGCAAGCCCAATAATTTTTTTTTTTTCATTATTCCTCTATGGGGAATTGATGGCGATGTCTTTGCCATTGCAATTTGCTATTTTAAGTTTGCTTTCTCTATTTTAAATTATCTACATTCTCATAAATATAATAGAATAGCCGTTTTCATTGACTGTGAATTTTCCTTTGCAACTAAAAATAGAAATTAATCTTTGGCTTGATCAAATGTTAAATTTATTTTAGTACTTATTCACATCAGTTAGGAACTGTCACATTTTTATTTCTTTTTTTAATTTATTTCAAAGGAAAATGCATAAAACTCTCAACTTTTTGTGCGATCTAAAAACTTCTCAATTAAAAATTTTTTTTCTGATTATTATTTTTTAAATATCAATTTCTTTGCCTGAATTACCTTTTATTGTCTTCCAGTGTTCAAATTCCATTTTCTCTATGATTTTTTTTTTTTCTCTTTTTCAAGTTTGCAATCTTTTTCATTTCTTTCATCCAATTCTCTTTTTGGATATTTTTTTTATTTCGCTCAATTTTAATTTTTATATTACAAATATTTTGTATTGATCATCTTGATAGATTACTACCATGTATTCATTGTGCATGGCTATTCCATATTGTTTATTTTATTAACACCTACTATTCTCTATAAATCCATTCACTGCTTTGCTTATATTATTGCCATTTGGGGGAAAATGGCATAAGAATAGGCACAGGGAGTGTTAATACTGCATACAAGTCGGAAAAGATCAGTTTGGCTCAGAGATAAAAAAGAAAAAAAATTAAATATTATAGAACTTGAGACAAGATATAAAGCAAGAAATGAAGAAAATTCTAATAATAACAGATGACTTAATGGATTCAAGTTATATGTTGCTTTTACATATTTTGTAAAATGGATAATTGTTTATGGAAATAATAATGGAAGGATTAAAGTGAAAAACTAAATTGGCTCTTAGTGCGATTAAAAAATTATTTGTGTTTTAGCATTGTGATTTTATACAGAAAGAAAGAAAACAACAGAAATTTTAAAGATACAAGTTTGAAGGAGAATGAAATAAATAGGTTATAAGGATGAGATTAGCAATATAAAAGTATTAAAAACAATGATTGAAAAAATGATAATATTTTGAAGCAATTATGGAGTAAAAAAAAGACTTTAGATTAGGCGTGAACTTTGTAGATAATGAGATTATGACAAATGAGAAGAAAATATGAAAAATAAAAAAAGAGATGTAAGAAAACAAAAAAAATTATAAATGGTCTTTAAAAAAAAAAGAAGAAAATAGTTATGACTATATTAAAAAGGTAGAGTTTGGACTAGAAAGCCTTATGTCTATTTTGTTGTATGAGATGCTTGTCTTTTGATAGATACTAATCAAATACTCTACATTCATTCTCTACAGTTTGTGATCTATATTGAAGTATATTTTTATTGCATGCTATTTTTTTAAAGGGTGAATTGATCATCTATATTTTCATATCTTGTACTTTAACTTTCTTTATAAACAAAGGCAAAACTCTCCATACAGTAGTGCCACCCTGTGTCAAACAGAGTAATCAATGGATGCCAGAAGGCTTGTGCATAAAATCCCTATCTAGCGCCTACTCATCCAATATCCCCAGACTAGTTTCTGGCTTGTGGCCATCATCTGTGAGGAGCCACAAGCCAGAAACTAGTTTGGGGATATTGGATGAGTAGGCACTAGATAGGGATTTTATGCACAAGCCTTCTGGCATCCATTGATTACTCTGTTTGGCACAGGGTGGCACTACTGTATGGAGAGTTTTGCCTTTGTTTACAACAATTATGTGCTAGTATAGAGATGGTGATCATGTGATGTTTAGTGGTTTAACTTTCTTTATATATAAAATATTTTTTGTATGATTAAACTTTTTATTGGATTATCAGAATTAATCTGTTGAAATAGTTAAGTAGTGTTCATTATATAGGACATTTTACTAAATTATTCATATTTTATATATATTGATCATGTGAATCCATGAGAGGTAAAATTATCCTTTTGGATAGTATAATTAAAACCTGTTAAGTATCAAATTGCTTTTCAGTGGATTTTAATAGCAATGGATGGAAGTTTAACTGTAGAACTATTCTAAATGCTTTTAAATCATTTTTGAGTAGAACAGAAGTTTATACACTGACAGTTAAAATATTAGGTTCCCTATGATGTACATTTGATAAATTATAGTTAACTGCTCACATATGCTCATTGGTGAATAATAAATTGTTTATATTTTAGTATAATATCTAATAAATGCCATTATATGGGAACTATCAGATATTGTTTGAATCATTTTAAGATTAGACCAGTTTTGTTTTATTAGCTGAGATTTTACAGAATCAGTGAATCTTCATTGAAAAATCTTTACACATCAAATTATGTTGTACTGTAACTTCCTAGGGGTTTTGATTTTAAGACTTGATAAATCTTATAAAATTATACATATATTTATGCGAAATTGATATTATATTATAATATAATTCAACATTTAGAAACTGTAGGAATTATAGTTTAGGAAAGAAAAAGACATGCTTTAATGTTATTTATGTACTCACTCATTCTTATAATGTATATAAATTATTTTTTGTTTGCAAAAAAATTGTTTTATTTGTAAACGTAATTGTAAGCTGTTACTCAATTCTTATTTACAGATTGTAATCTTCATAGCAAATTTATTAACATTTTTTATTTTGTGTTTTGATTAAAATAAAAAATATATCACTTTATTAATGAAGCTATTATATTAATATAGTAAAATTTGATTTTTAAGACAGTCAATTTGCTTTATGTAAGCCTTTATGTGGCCAACATGTATAATTTGGTTATATACATAAAAGCTTATTATAATGAATTTGGAATGAAAAGTTTAGTTGATCTAATTACTATTATCATGTATTAACTGAAACACAGGCTTATTATATACCCTATATATTATTATCATGTATTGTAATCCTTGCTGTCAATTGTTTTTTAATTAAATAATAGCCATAAAATGATTCAAGAATAAATTTAATGACTTTTTGAATTTTTAAACTATTTTTAGCATAGGAATTAACATGTGTAGTATATATATTTATTCATATATTAACACTAGAATATTAATATTTCAAGATTGTACATCAGCACGATTCTCACCACTTACAGTATTTTCTGGAGAAGTATTTTGTGAACTAGGATGGGAAGCGCAAAGAATGAAAATAAATGGAGATTTTGCATATGGTGTGATTATTTTAATGCTTCACTGATTTAGTATATATTATAAGAGGATTAAAACTACAAAATAGGTCTAAATATAGTATTAATACTAAAAAGACGGAAGTAATCTTTAATGATTTTTCCAAAAAAAGAGAAAATAAAAATTAATAGTGATGAATTAGTAGTTAAAATCTGTAATTTTTTTAAATTTTTACTTAATATGGAAACAAAATGAAATTAATCATAGAATGTATTAATACACTGTCCATTAAAGTATACTGAGCGCTGATTATATATATGTGGGGATAGTAATCTGGACCAACTGATGATTGCTGGTTAGCATGAAATACATATATTGGTGATTATTTATTCTTTTAACATGTGTATGATCAGGTGGGTCAGCAATATGAGATGGCACGGAGAGTTGAAAGTCGTATGAAAGTCTGATTTCGAATCCCATATATATTACATAGAATGTATTGTATTTGAAAAGGAAATCTTTTAATGTGTTTTATCAGTGCTTACTTAAATATGTGAAACCTGAATAGTTAATAGAAGAGAAATATCGAGACTCGCATTCCATTGCAAAGTATGGAAAGATTGTATATTGGAAGTAATAAACAAAAATGTATTTAAAATAATCAATTTTAAGATAAACATGAAATTGGATTGGATGTGTCACTAGAATATATATATGACAATAGATGGCGCAGCTGAAGTCTTAACTAGATCCCAAGACATTTAAAAGATCTAGAAAAAGATCATATTTGAGATAGATGGATGAAATAAGGAACTGAGCCGAATGAAGTTTTAAATTGGAGAAATCAAATTAAACTTTATTAATCCTGCAATGACTGAATAATATTTGAAATTTTGGTAATTGTGTACACATACATATATATATGTGCATCAATGACTAAATTATTAAAACAAAAGTGTTAGAAAATATTTTAATGTAAATAATTGTTGGTGATATATATTATAAATTCAAAATGTAATTTTAAATAAAATTAGTTTCTCTTCATTATTATTGCTATAATTTATATTAGATCTGCCGGATGACATCTCTTTTTTAAAAATATTATTACTTACATAATGAAATGAAAGTTAAGGATATATATTAAAAAAAAAGTATTAAGAAGATTTATAACGAGTGGGTCTGGAATTTAAATCAACTTTATGGTTATTGGTGTTATTTTTTCTCTTTTCTCTGTCATGAATTTTGATTAAGAAATGAAGATCATATTTTATTTTAATAAACTTCTATCACTGAATTGATTACAGATTTTTATGGGTAATTATTTGAGGAAATTACTTATTGCCTTTGAGATAGGGTATTATAATTAACGAAGTAAAAAAAAATCAATTAAAACTTTTACATATTAAAGAGGTTGAGAGGGGAGGGGGATTAGTTGATAAATAATAATTTACTTTCAGATATTGAATATTAATTATTAGGATATATTTTTATTGGAATTAAATAGTAGCAAAATTGCACCAGGAATTAATTATCTCTTCCTATAGTTGTTTTGAATTTTTATAGAATCGTATATTAAAAAGTGCCCCCCCCCCTCTTGACAATCGTTTTTTGGACTTTTGACTTTTATTCTATATATACAGTATATCATTATCAATTACTCTTAAATATGATAATTGTAATAAGACTAATAAGAACCAAAAATTAAAGATGAGTTTTACAATGACTATAAACTTATGCGTGAACCATAAATATATCTTTGTATATCTCTTGCTAGTTTTTTTTTTTATTATGTTTATTTGACGTATTAAAATGTTGTTTTAATCTCTTCTGTGGCAAATTTATTTCAAGAACTATTTCAGTACAAACTCTTACATTCAATTCTCAGTCATATATCCTCTCAATGAAAACAAATGACATATCTTTTTTTAAGACTTTTTTGTAATATAAATGAAGTCTTCCTTCTCATAATTTACCATAGTGTGATTTTTATTTATTTCCATATCCTTAATCTAACAAATTGTGCCTTACAATTTTAGATTAACTGTCACCACATCCAATTAAGTTTTATAGCATATCATTTGGCTTATAATCCCACCATTGCATTGTCAGACTGTTCTGGAGTTCATTATTTTTTCCAGAATAATTCAATTCTTAAATGAAATTTTTTCTAGGCTTTTATAATGTATAGATATGGGAATAACAGATCTATAACATTAGAAATGAAATGCCCTATATTTAAAATAATTAAATGCAGTTCTTATAAACTCATTGTAACCAAATATTACAAAAAAGGTAAAAATTCAAGACTTTTACAATGTACTAAGCATGCTTTTGGCAGTTCATTGCCAAAATCAGGATACAGTATTAATTTAGCAGATGAAAATTATGCCTGTATATGGAAGTAATTTATTGTGTAAATTAGGTTTAATATGTAAATGCAGCATTTAAATGTTTGATTTTTTTTTTCAATAATGGAATGCATAAATCCTTTCTGTTGATTGCATTTGGATCCTTTACAATTGCCCAATCCTTATATTTTATTTTCCTATCATCTCTTTAGGTACAAATCATCCTCATATTATTGGTACAGAAGGTATGACCTACAGTGAGCTAATGATTGAGGAAAATCGATTTATAATTATTATTCTGTTTTGCTCTATTGTTTAAGTATGTATGCTGAACGATCCTTGTAGATCTATTCACTCAAGATTCAGTGTAATACACAGAACTACAAAAGAAATACAACATATTAAAGTCTCTGCTGCACCTCAACATACAAAGACATTGAAACTTATCAACATTCTTAAGTTGATAACTATCCAAGCCAAAATTTAGTGAAAAATCCCCCCTCCCCGAAATCACAATTTTTTTTAAACATTAATTATTAAAACATTTTTTTCAGAAGTTGAATTTAAAAATTAAGAACATTTTACATATCGTCCTTTAAAATAACAAAAATAATACAATCCTCTGACATACTATAAATCTAGAAATTAAAAAGATAAAATTCCTGTTGTTTTTTTTTAAAGCTTTTAATTGGTTTGAATTAATAATTCCATTATCAAACTTGTATTGCCTCTTGATACTTCATGCAAATTGATTCAAAGATTGCTATCATGAAAATAAAAACAAGAAATTGTTGCTAATGTATAACCTTGTTTAAAACTAGTTTTCATATTAAATGACAAATTTTTCACCACTGATAACATTTCTTATCCTATAGCAACTGTACTGCATATTCAAACATTGATAGAAATGAAATCTTTTCAGTTAACTGAGTTCAAATATTTTGACCAATTGAGAAAATGATAAATTAATTACATTTTTATGAATAATATTTCTGTGGTGTAATTTTTACAACATCACTATTATACAAGATATGGACTGATTTCTATCCGCTTTTAACATCTTGTGGAGTGGTGTAAAACACATGATCAAAGACCTGTACATCTTTATTTTCTCTTTTTTTTTTTGCATTTTTATGCAACATAATTACATTTCCAATGCTTCTTAATTCTTTAAAATCACTGAGTCTCTATCATTCTTCTTTGACTAGAAAGAATCTATTCAACAAAATTCTTGAAAATATTTTTGTTATTATGGATAACAAAGATATTCCACAGTAACTGATACCCCTTTTTTTATCTTTATAAAAAATTAAAACAATTTGAGCATTTTTAAGATAAGGTGGCACAATTTCATGGATTTCTATATTTCAAACAAATTTTCAATAGTTTTGAAGCTAAAATATTATTACCATATTTAAACTTCATTAGTGTGTGCAACCTTTTACTTTTTAAAAGTATAAAGAACTCTTTTAATTTCATCAAGATGGATATCTAAACAAATCTTAATAAATTAATGTGATGGATATACCATTAAAAGCAACTACTTGCATTGTTGAAAGTTGTTCTTATATTATTGTCATGTAAGAATGTCATCTGTTATATTATTAGAATTATGATATAGTTTTTCAAGTCTATATGTAACTCATCTTAACAGTAAGATATATAGATATATATATAAAGGACCATGATCAGTAAATGATTCTATATTTTTTAAGGTGTTAAACACCAATTATTTTTTAAAGTCATCTTCTTGTTATTTGTTAAGCATCTGTATTTAAATCCTCATATTATTTATAAAGCTTCACTCATTATATTATTCAACCAAATAGAGAATGCTCCTTTAAAAAAAAAAAAAACCAGTTGTCAATAATACAATCATTGACAAAGAATCATTCAGAATAATAGATCTTACTTGTATCTAGAATATACTTTTTAAGGTAATTTCATGTTTTGATAATATGTTCAGCTTAAAAATCCAAAATATTAATTTTAGGTGAAATTCATCATGGAGAGTAAATAAACAAAGAATTTCCTATCGGTATTTTGAGGATTCAACTTATCTGCTAATGACTCTCATTTTAATCTAAGATTTACTAATCTATCTAACACTTTATATTTTTCAGTTCTTATATAGAATTGACTTTTTTTTTTTTTAATATTTGACCTTTAACTGTAATGTCCTTTATAAATTGCCATTATGATTTTTGCATTCATATTTTTATAGCAATTTTCATTTTTAAGTAAAATTTTCTGAATATTTATTACACATGTTGTGCAAAAATTTAAAGACAGGGACCATTTAAGTTTAGAGAGCTGGTGCCAATAACTTTGAACTATATTTTACTGACCTATTAGCATGCATATTAATATCTCCAAGAAGAAAAATGTATTCTTTTATAGCTGTTGACACAGTAACACCATTCATTTAGGAATAAAGTCTTTATCAGAAAATTCTTAATCTAACATTGAGACAATTGGTCATAGATTCCATTTTTGCAAATCAGATTTGCATTAATATATTTAGAATTTCCAAGTACAAACGAGACCTCATAGTGAATCTAATTAGAAGTAGTATTGTTTTAATCAATGAACTGATCCTAGAAAGTTATAATCATCTATCTATCAATGAAATCTCTCTCCTCTGTAAGTTAAAGTTTTTAATATGGCAACAATATCATTCTTAAATGTCTGGCAAAACCAGTCTGTTCTTTTATCTTCAAAATTATGAAAAATTAAAAATCATTGCAAACACCTATATACAGTTTCACTAAGCTATAAATTTGAATCAACTCTGAGCATAGCTATTTACAGCATTTTTTTCCATCTATGATCAATTGCTTGGGATAGACCATCTGACAATAAATTTCATTATAGACTCTCATCTCCTACTGTAAATTTTCAATTGACTTAAGCAGTCAGAAGCATATTTTTGTCAGGACCTATCTTTATCTTGCTAAAACATGTATTTGAGAAATCATTTTCTCCACAAGTAGTTTTGCCAAATGACATTTGTCCATGAGCTTGTATGCTATGTTTCAGGCAATATAACTCCCAAAAGGCTTTTTCAACTTGTATATTCACATAATTAACTTGGAACTATTGTATTGTACATTTTTACAAGAAGTGCAATTTTTTTAGTTAAAAGTACTGTCTTAAATTCCAGAAAAGTCTGTCCCAAGAGAAATTGATGCAGGCTTTATAAATAATATTTATTTCTATCACTTAAATGAGAAATTTGATAACTTAGCCAGATTTTGTGAGACAGTCAAAACTTTTAAACTTTTTATGAGCCTTTTCAAGTTTGTGAGAGGTTCTTAATAAATAGGAGCTGGCAAAGCTTAAAATCATTGTGGAATGAAATTTTACCCAAATCTGATTCAAATGACTTAGAATTGATCATTATTGCTGATATTCTAATATCAAAAATATTTCATATTACATATAACAATAACAACAACAACAATAAATGGAATTAAAAATTATTCTGTAATTAAATAATACAAATGTGATTGTATAAGCATGCAATTTTATTATAATTGCTGGTAGATGATCCATGACTTAAAAACTTCATAGCAACTGAGTCTTTTACAAACCGAATTAATTGAAGATTTATAAGATAAATAAAAATAGAATAGATAAAAGCTACATAGGTATGAAACAGACATCACTTTTTCCATCAGAAATAGCAATTGCCTTTATGAACCAATATCATATTTTGCAAAGCAATTGGAGTTATTAATAGACACCAGATGATAATATTAACCTCTTAGAATACTTTCTAGCTGACAGCTTTTATGATTGAAGAGAATAGTATAGCAAATATTTTCCAAGTTTTGATTACAATAGGACTCTGACTTATGCAAATTCAAGCTACATTGCTTTATATCTACATAAAAATTTTCAGCAAATGAAATAAAATCTCAGGAATTTCGAGATCTAACTGTAGCGAACAGCAATTCAAACTTTTTTTTCTTACATACTTACTCAATATAGATGTTTAGCTGGAGTACATGCAAAAAAAAAAATTTCCACGCACATTTTTGAACATTTTATGCTATTTCCTTGGTGCTTTATAACAGGCTATCATTATGAGAAATAAATTTTCTCAAAAGCACTAAGCCATTTTAATTGATTAATTGCTATTAATTTATACAGCTGTAAGTCATAAGTGTGTTAGCACTATTTAATATTATAATTTGGACAAGCATAAAGCATAAATCTATGATTTATTTATTTATATAAATGTTATTTTTTTTAAAAAAATGACTGGAGAAAATTTTGTAACACCTAATGAAAAAAAACGCACTCTACTTGCATCATGTGATTGCTGGGGAATGAAATTCATTTTTATCATGGCTGCCTTGCAAGCAAGAAGTTGGTTGCAGACGGTTGTGGGTTTGTGTCCTGGCCGGTGCTATGATATATGAAAAAAAAAACATAGGTGGCTGGATAGTTGTGCATAATGTTACCTTATAGGAGTGTGAGTCACACCAAAGCTCTTCTGCATTCTATTCATGTTAATGTCAAGAAAATTTACTGTAATTTGATGAATGTTGATTATTCTTGTTTATATAGATGAATATATATAGAATAGAGTAATACAAAGTAAATTGCTGTTGTTAATATGGATATTCTTCTCTATAATTTAGCAAAGTGGAGAGCATGATCTTGAGAATTAATGATTTTTAGATTGATTCTTAATCTGTTACACTTCAAATGCTTAAACATCACCTCTTTTATATAGGTCCTATTTGATTATTTATTTTTAATGAAGATATTCAATATGTGCTAGAAATGTGAATTTTTTGTTTTAGAATTTACCATTCTTTTGAAAATAATGTTAAAAATATATACAATTAGCATATAATTTAAGATCCCTAAACTGCATAGGTGCTGATTTAGTATCTGATCTACATAGCTAGATAATAGTTTGGGTTCAAAAGTTATATATGATAGAAACTTTCAAGTTATTTGCATGATTAATAAAAGTAAAGTAAAGACTCACTGGATATATGTGATCTACTACTTCTCATTGTTGAAATCCTAGGGTCTGCAATTAATCTGAGGATTTTATTAGCACTTTCATCAATATTTCTCAAACTAAGATACGTCTAAAGAATAGCACATTGTCAGTGTTAATTATTGTGTTTGAAATAATATTAATAATTGTTTTATCATAATATTAGTTGATTTCATGATAGATGTTTTAGCAAGTATGTATTGTATGTAAATTTGAATTAATTGGATTGGTAAAATTCAAATAACAATTAACTTTTGGTAGATGAATATATAAAGCGAATGCTATAGATTTATATGAAGTTAACTCTTAGTTTTCTGTTTCTGTGTGCATTCCGATATTGATTTCAGTTATATAAATTGCATTTTCTTCTTAAGAGATCTTCCAAGTAAAGAGTTTCATAATTATTTTTTTTCCACTAGAGTCTTTTCTAATACAAAATATAATTATTTGAGTCAGTTTAATACATATAAATTAGAATCTGTCAAAAATGAGGAAAAGTTAAAGAAGGGGAAACTTTTTTTTTTGTTAGCTAGGAAAAAAAACATGAAATTGTTTCCAATTTGGCCAAGTCATATATTGTATTTGATTTTATCAAATTATTTCAGTAAAAAGTAATAATCTTCATTTAAAATATTGCTTATTTAGTAGACTTGTTTATTCTAAAAAAAAAAAAAATTAACAATGTTTACAAAGAGTTATCAAAAATAGAAAAAATAAACATTTAAAAAATATAACCAATACATCTGTAGACACAAACTCATACATATATTTTTTAAATATGTTTATTTTAGAACTAAAATATATTTTTAAAATTTCCAATTTACAGTCAACAGAAAAATAAAATTTTAACAACTCATTCTTAATCTTTTACAAAAATCTTATAAATTCATATTCTTTTTTTAATTTGGTTGAGTGCATAGAATATCATAAATTTTTTCTGGTCTTCAGCAGTTTTCCTATTGTAAAAGATTTCTGGATTGGTTTCTATTATTTAGGAATGTGAGTGTGAGACTTCAGTGTTTGCCTGCAGTTTTGGTGCTTTAATGTCCTTATACACTAATTCACATTTATTTTTGGTTGTTTTTTGAGATTGTGTGATGACTAATTTTATTGTTTGTTCCCTATTAAATTATCCTCTTTGCAGATTTTTTTGTATTAAAAATTTTTCTATTATCCTTTTCACTTAATTTTTTTTTAAAAATTATTTTCTAGTATCCACTTTATACCATAATTATAGCATTTTAATCTGTATGTATGGATTCGAATCTTGGTCAAATAACACCTGAAACAAATTTGAGCTTCAATGAAACCTTAAGTTTTTTTTTGGTTGATCCATTTAATCATTAATATTGATCAGTAAATGGGCATCTAGCTATTTTTAGTTAGAGAATCTATCAAGAATGAGAAATTTTTCAAAACTACTATTCCCTGACAATTAGAAAATTTGGTGAATATCTTTTTTATTAATCCTTAATAGGAAACTTTTAGAGTAGCATTTGATATATAGTTGGTTTGTAAAGTTTATTTGATCTTTATCCAAATTGATTTCTGTTTTAACTGTCTATGATTTTCAACTCTTTGCTGGACTAGATTAATGTGAAAAGTTTACAATGATTTTAATCAGATTGTGTCCATTTTGATTTTTCTTCTTTATATACAGGGTTAATATTTATCATGATACTGCTCTAACATTTTGATTTTTTTTTTTTCAACAATTTTTATGACTGAAAATTAAAAAAAAATCTAATGATTTTTTTTTAAATTTTTTATGTATATTTTTATTTTATCTTTCATTTCAATAAAAATTTTATTAACAATAAATAGTGATTACATCCTGATAAAGGATAAATAAATGAATAAATTGTACAATAATATGATTATATAATGTTCTAATTGCCATATGGCTAGATTATGTTATGAGAGCACATTTATTATACTCTTATGTGGCTAGGTATAATGAAGAGATTGTGTAGAATATGAGAAACTAAGAACTTGTTTAATGGTATTAGTATTTTTAATATGAACATGAATATTTTCTTTTAAAATTGCCTATTCTATAATGCTGGGTAGGTGGGAGTTGATAATCAGGAAAAGGATAGAGCGGTTAAAGACCAGGTGTCATCAAAGACTTTACTGGAGGCAAGGAGCTGGTCATGTTTCTTGATTTTTTTGAGCGTTTGATAAAACAATGGTATAATTTGTGGCGGGGGTAATTCCATGAGAGTTTTGCATCTTACTATCCATATGGAATAAAGGACAAAGGTAGAAAACCTTATTATTGAAAAAGTTCCATTGTGAATGGCATTTTCAAGTGAGAGAATCATATCAGATCTTATGTTGGAATTGATTATGATTATATCTTTTAGTGTTTTAGGTCTTGGGAACCAGTGTATAATATGGTCTATGGTTTCATCTTCACGAGCACACAGACCACATATAGGGTCAATGCTGGTAAAACCTCTTCGGTGATAAAGAAACCAATTCATGGGAAGTGCATTAAGATTAATTTTAAAGATGAAGTCAAGGAATTTGGGTTCCAGACTTCATCTTTTGAAGTGTATAATGAGTCTTTGGTTGGTTACTTTTAGGCTGGTTTTAATGGGTTGTTGATTATAGGTGATTATATTGTATGCTTCCCATAAGGTGATTTTTTGGTTAAGGTTAGGGGGCATCATCGGGTTATAAAGTTGTAGGTGGTCTATTAGGAATGCTATCCATGAACTGGAAAAGGGCAGAGGATGATTAATTGGTGTAATTTTTTTAATAATGTTGGAGTATCTGCAGGAGAGGATCAGATTATGTAGAGTGTTGTGGGTTTTTTGTAAAATGATTGCTTGTATTGAGTGGAATAACAGTCCATTGAATCTGTGTGGTCGTTGGATGCCTTGCAAGCTAATAGCAACTGTCCTTCCTCTCCAGAGAAGTTTGGTGCATAATCGGTTAATTTTATTTTGAAACTGTTTAGACATTTTTATGAATGGGAGATAATATGAGATTTTTGGCATTGTGATCATGTTGAGGAGGCCCTTTCCATATAATGAAAGGTATACTCTAGAGAGTGAAGTGGTGATGGCTTCAGTTGATTGAAGGATTGCATCTTGAATCTCTCTTGCCATTGCAGTTGGAGGTTTGAAGATTGGGAAACTTAGGTATCTTTGGGGTTTAGCAGAAAAGGGAGAGTTTATTTGTTTACCAGACATTATTTTATCTTTTATAGATATTATTGCAATTTTGATCTTTTTCTTTATGGTAGTTTTCAAAAATTTATTGCTTTCATGTTTTAAATATTTGTTTTTTCGATTTTGGTTTATCGCCTATGGTTTCAATGATTTTAGTATTTGAATGTAAAAAAATATTTTTTCTATATTTTATTAATTCTTATGATATTTTTCAGCTTTACTTAATATTTATTTATATTATATTTTTTAACAATTTACTCCAAATTAAAATTGAGGGTTTTTTTTTTTTGTTATCTAGAACTGAATATTTAACCATTAAGCTTATGTCAGTCAAATAAAAACATTGTTTTGTTTAGTGATAAATGTATGTCTTATAATAATAGTGAAATTATGAGATTTATAAATATTGTACCAATTGTCGTACTTCATAACTTTTTGCTTTTTACACTAATTCTGCTTAGTTGTATTTTTATCTTTTATTTTGGAATATATACATGTTTACACCGGTTAGTGGTGGACCTTTATGCAAGGATTCTCATAGTGACACTCAATATCGATTATTTTGATTTACAATCAATTATTTGTTATTACAATTTTTTAAAAAAACAACTGCCATTTTTTTTAATGTAGCCATTTTGAAGATTGATAATATCATAGAATATTGACTTCATTAAAGCTACTTCATCTGAAAATAAAATGACAATAGCACAATATAGAATTTATTCATTATACAATATACAATAATGTTTTGATTATAGAAATAAATTGGCATTAATGTGTTTTATCTTATTTTTATCCTATTGCCTTCTTTATGGTATATCCAAAGTAAAGATTGTTATCTTTATACAAAAACAAAAAAATGCCAATTTTATTCAGTACAATAAGTAATCAAAAACATACTTTAATAACATAAGCAGCAAAGTGTATTAATATTAAATTTTAAAATAGGGTACATTAGGTAAAATGCTGCATACTCACCCAGCCAATATTATGGATTAAAATTCTTATGAATATTATTATGCTTGCAACAGAAAATACACTAGTTGTAATAAAAAAATATTACCAAAGTAATTGTAAATTATTTTGAGGGAAAAATGATTTCATACATTATGCAGTTAATAATGAACTTTATATTATCAACAGTTACTAAATGTAAATTTAAAATATCATTTGTTTGCTCCAAAAAATCAGTAATTCATAAATTGTTTCTAATATTCAAGATAATAGCTGTTATAAAAATACATTTTTAGTATCAGCAAAAAAAAAATTAGTTTATTAAAACTTTAGGAATCAATTATACAGTATATTTCTTTATCAAAATTTTATTTAATTTTGACTGCATTTATATAAAATAAATGAAATTCATGAAGTCTTGTTTTTTTAAAAAACAAAACAGTAGTTTTCCTAATTACAAAAATAAAAAAAACTTAATAATAGAATATAAAGTGCATCAAAAATAAACTTTAAAATGTACGTTGTAGTTAATTTTTTTCTTTATGCTTTATTTTAATTTAACAAATAATTGTGGATTAGATTGTATTATCTTGCTACTTAAGAAAAACAATTTTTTTAAAATTATTATTATTGAAGTGTTTTTATATAGTATATTTAACATAGGTTAGTATTTTGTTTTTTATAATATGCATACATTAATTAACACTTTTTTCACTTAATGCTTTAATTTTTTAATTGAATTTTTGTATATTTTGAATTTAAAATAAAAATTAATTTTTCCCCCTATAGGAACCCATTATAAGTGCTTATTTTTTTATATTAGGTCTTAAATTTATGATGCATTTTAGTTCCAACAATTGTCCTTGCTAACTGCAGCAAAGTTGTATTATGCCTCGAACCAATTGTAATCTTTTTCTGTTGAATATTTTAATTGAATTGTAAAGTGGGGTTCTATGAAATTAATTGTTCATAAGTGATAGAATATGTTTTTACTATTTCTTCTTTATTAGTTTATTAGGTTTTTATAGCATAAGTTATTTACTAGAAGAAATTTTGCCCTAGGGCATCTATACTAAGCTTGAGTAATAAAGAATATATAAATTGAATATGGAATATAGACTCTTTATTACTCATAAACTTACAATTTAGCTCTTTAAAATTATTATTTTTAATTTGTTTTATGTAATCATTGCAATGTTTTATTCCACATATGATTTGTTTTAGTTTTAGCAGACCATTGCAAAAAAATAATTTAAATCAACTCAAATAAAAAGAATAATTAATTTTTTTAGTAATTTATTAATAGGAATTTACTATTTATTTTAAACTATGGAAATAGTTTTTAAAAAAAATGAAAAATATAATTACTGAATAATTTATTTAAACAATTTATAAACAGTTTAGTATTACAGAAGGTGTGAACGTATGAAGTTGTGTGATTAATATATATTATGTCAAAATAATCTTATTTAGATTTAATTGGCTTTTAATAATCATAATTCTCTACATATTGGTCTACTCCTGAGCCATTTATAAGAATGAAAAGAGTGATATAAGAAGGTTATACCAATAATTCTTTATAATATATACATATGAATATTTGCCACATATATGACAAAATGAAGTTAAATCTAAAATTTATTATATTAAAATTAATTATGTAAATAATTATTAAATCAGCTTATAGCATGTCTGTTACTCATAAATTTATAGCACATGCATTCTCTATGGAGTTATGTTTGTAGTATATAGGAATTATCCAAAAGTACTTCTGTGGATTGAAAGACTTTATATAGTAGTTAATTACTGTTATATTTATTATTTTTATCTTTATTACTACAGTTTGGAATTAACGGACATTTTTTTTGTATTGTATATATAATTTATATGAAAAACAGGCACACAATAGACTCGAGCCCTGATTTAAGCATGGCCTGTAAGAGTTGGTGTATATAGATAGAATGTACGCTGCAAACTTAAGTGATTTACTTAAGTTTTTTAAATTCTTACCAGCCGGAGTGTGTGCGGAGATTTATCATATTTAAGAAATAGCGCATTACCATTTGAATAATTTCAAAGTTTTCAGTGCTTTATAATAATAGGTTTATATTTATAAGGCATGTTTGTCTAATCATAGGTGGTTAAAAATTAGACTCTGTCTTTCTCCTGCTACGAGTTAAATAGATTTGTACAATTGTATATTTGATTATAACATCAGGCACACAATAGACTAAAGCCCTGATTTAAGCATGGTCTGTAAGAGTTGGTGTATATAGAATGTACGCTCTCAACTTAAATGATTCACTTAAGTTTTTTTAAATTCTTACCGGCGGGAGAGTGCGCCGAGATTTATAATATTTAAGAAATGGCGCATTATCGGAGATTGACTTCCATTTGAATAATTCTATAAGCTGGGTATAATTTAAAATCTGTTTATGTAATTAATAATGGTAAATAAGGAGTAAAATATTTTTAAAAAATAAATAATCTCATTGCAATGTCAAGGCCATTCCTGCAGCCCCTTATAGAGTAACAATGTAGTAGGCGAAAGCAGTACTCAATAATTTTGCCAATTTCTGTAAGATAAGGGTTTAAATGTTTTTCCGTCCTTGTTTTACTTTTTAATTAAGAATAGTTAAATTATTATTTACCTGCTGATATGGAATAGTTAATTGGGTTCATAGGCATGGTAGAGAAATGCATTATCGGTACATCAATAGTTTCTGTCATTAATAATAATAATGATATAGTAAATTTTATTAACTCCAGTTTTATTTTATTATTATATATATAAAATTAACAAAATTTATGGATGTTACTAAATATTTTTCATATAATAGAGATATATATGAGATATGGGGACCTGGGCCAACTGATGAGTGCTGGTTCAGCATGAAATCATCTTGGGGGTCATTTGTCTTTTATTGTATCTTTATTTATCTGATTTTAAATAGAATATGTAGAAGTATAGAAGTTGTTTAACATATTACTAAACAGTGCTTCTATGATTACATAATAAAAATCTAAAATGTCGAAGACAATTGAGCATGTGTGTATGCTTGCGTGTGTGTTTTTTTTACTTTATTTTTACAAATTACTTTCCGATTGTGGATTTACTTAGACTGAGTGAATATTGATCTTTATTTCTATTGGGAGGATTTTATCCTGTAGTACATTAATGAATTGACTTCATAAATTTTATATCCGTGTATATTTATATGTAAGGGCGGATAAAATGGAATTAATTACACATTATTTTACAAAATGCATGCATTGCAGTCGAGCAGTACGTAAATAAATAAGAAAAAATAAGATAATCGATTGTAATCTGCCAATGATTTTATTTCATAAAAATTAAAACATATTTAATTTTGTAAATAGCGCATATTGATTGTATTCAAAGATTTTTTAATGTGATTATATTCTTTCCAAATTATTATTATTATTTTTAAATTTGTAATAAAATGTGAAAAAGTGTTTAATTTGAAAGCTAACTTGTTTGTTAATGTAATTAATTTTCAAATGAAATTATTATTGAGAAAGATGATATTGTTTTGCGTGTGTGTGTGTGTAACTTTTATAAAATTACCAATTGCTAGTATCATTAGTTCTCTAATTATTCTTTCTAATAATAAACTTTTACTAAAGAAACAAAAATAATATTTATTTTTGAACAACAATATAATATTAAATCTTGTTTTGCTGCAATAATATATATAGTGATTCCTCTGCAGGTCTAGAACGCCTTTTAATCCTCCCATTTGTCCCAGTAGCCCTTTATGAATTAGATATTTTATTTAAAGTCCAGTTTGTAATATTTATTCATTATTCACACTTTTATTTTTACTTTTTTTTTAAAAAAAAAAAAACCGTTGAATGTTATTTTATTACAGTCTGGTGTCTGGAAATTTTTTTTTTTTTCAGGAAGATGATTAAACATGTGATAATACTTTAATTTTTCTATGGTCGGAATTATGGAGTTTGTTATATATATATATGAGACAATTCAGTGAATAACTAACTATTCTTAGTAATTATTATGTCTTAGATTTTATTCTTTGAAAAACGTGGTTAATATTGTATCTTCATGCAATCATACCTGACCAATAAATGATAAAACACAGTATGATGAGCAAGTACATTATAAATAAAAATTCCACATTTTGAAATAGGAAATAAAAAGGTAAATCATTACTAATAATAGAAAATTGATTAAAATATATATCAAATGCCAAACTAATAATTCTGATATGAAATTACTATTTCAAGATAGACCTGAAGATTAATACAAAAATTTATTTTATATCGTGATACTTTGAAAACAACCTAACTAAAGTTGAAAATAAATAAATTAAGCAAACTGTCAAGATTGACCCCTCTTCATTTAACTTATCTTTAGGCAAAGAAATTTAACAAATATTTTTTTTTAAAACAAAAAAATCGAATGGCTTTATTGCTCTAGAGTTCATAAGAAGTTTGAGCACTTGAATCAATTCTAGGACTCCACTTTCGAGAATCTCGCACTGCACTAAGCTGCACAGGATATTTTTATAATAAAATAATTGAAAGCTTTAAGGTTTGTTGTGTATCAGAAGTGATAGATTGAGCAGTGATCCATCGGGTCTTTAACTCTCAAGTCCATTATCCTATTATTACAATAAACTACACAATACACAAGGATTAATAATCGTTTTGAATTTATTTGATATTTGACTTTCACCAAATTACATTTATTTTGAGAATAGAAAAAAGAAATTAGCCATATTATTAAGAAACCTCATGGTGAAGTTTTAAAAACATTATGTAATTTGTTATTATTTAGGTATCATAGGTTTTGGATAGTATTTTAAACTGATTTATGAAATTAAATGATATTATATTTCTGAACAATAAAAAATGAAAAAGAAAAAACCTGATTAAAAAAATAACATATATTGGAGATCATTTATCTTTTTCACATGTGTGTGATCATGTTTATTGGTTGTATGAGATAGAGTGAATAGCTGAAGGGAGCTTGAAAGTCTATGTTCAAACCACCTATAATTACATTTAAACTCCAAGTATATGAATTCTACTTCTATTTAAAAAAAAATATTACAGAGTTCAGCCTCTATCCTGCCCATCCGCTTCTGTGTATTTAAATGGACAAGGTCCTATATAGATGAGAAGTCAGAGTGATTTGAAGTCAACATGGGCATGACAATAATATTGGCATCAACAAGGAATTTGAGCATTCCATCATTAGATTTTCAATTGTATGGATGGCTGATGAGTTGGAGGGTGGAGTAGATTGAAGCCTATCCATTAAAGTTTGAAGATTTGCTATCTTAATATAAACCAGCATTGATTATATATATGAGTGGGAGATGATAATTTGGACTAATTGATAAATGCAGGTTTAGGACGAACTCCTAAATAGTAAACCATATGATTATTATTGTTAATGCATATAATATGTATAAATGTTAATAATTGTAAAAAAAAAAAAAAAAAGGATTAGATGAAAATTTAAATATAATTTGTTTAAAAATATAAAATATTAAAGATTCCTGAGAATTATTTTGTTTTCATTAATTAAAAATGATAAATGAAATATTTCAAATTTGCATAAAAAAACTAAATGGAGCCTCAGACAAAGAATTGTTTTTATACACTTAATAATATTAATTTGTGAAATATGGACTGTTTATTTGAAAATTTTGTTTTCATAAATAAGTAAAAGGTTAATTGAGAAACATTACAGTTTTGAATAATTATTTTAGATCTATCTAAATTGGTTTTGCATATTTATGTGATATAAAAAGCTTTGCTTATTCTACAAGAATAAACAGTACACTGTTATTAGTCTTAGTGTTATTCAATACAGTTATTTATCTTACATCTATGGTCATTTGGTTCTGAGCCTTCACTCAATGCTTGGATCCACAAATAATAACCAAGTCTGTATTTATTTATAACACTGTAGGCATTAAAATCTCAATGAGAATTATTAACAGAAAAATAGAACAATGTAGTCACAATAATAAATGAGGAAAGAGGGCATTTCTCATGCAGCATTCAAATCTAGTTAAGTTGAATTCCTATGTTAATGTGTTTAGTTGGCATATGCTTATTTTTTCCATGACTAATTCAATTATTTCATGATGTAGAATTTCCATTACCATTAACTTTATGCTTTAGCAACATTTAGAGCAAATTTTTATTTTATAATTCACATTAGCAGTAGCAATTGTAAAATAATGCCTTTTCTGTGATAGCAATTATGTGACTAAATGTATATTAATTGCTTGCATAAGAAAAAGCATTATAATTTATGACACCACTCATAAAGTTGAATACATGTATAAAATTTAAGGTTATGAATATTTAATTAATACTTTTTTTTAACTTCAATAAATGAAACAATCTGTGGATTGGGCAGAAGGCAAACCATATTTATATTATAGCTTATAAAAGGACAGGAGAAAGTTGGTACAGGTTATGAAAAGTAGATTTCCATATAATTTATTCTCCAAGATAAAATAATGTGATTTTTTTAAAAAACATAATTTAATGTTCTCAAAGTTTTCATTTTCCTGATCATTGGGGTTATCAATAGTATTATTTTAAGATTGTATTCAGTGTTTCTGAAGTGATAAAACAGTATCCTGTTTTTATTTTTAGAGGTCAAATGCATTGCTTTTGAAATAATAAAATACAAATTTATTTGAAATAATCTAATTTAATTTATTATTTATATTCGTTATTTATAAAGAAGAAAAAGAAAACCGTGCACTTGCAATATACGTAGTTATTTGTTGCTCAGGGACATTTGAACATTGGCCCATTCAATTGACCAAACTGACTTTTGTTTTTTTTAATTGAGTCCATCCAGGAATTTATAGTTTTTTGAGTTTATCAATGTACTAAATTGCAGGTATAATTTTTTTTTAATGATACCTTTTTTAAAGGTTCTGGTTATTCAATTAAAATTTTATATTTTTTTTCTTATGTGTCATAGCATCAGCCGGAAAGCGAACCTGCTAACTCGGGACAACTGTTTGTAAAGCAGCTGTCTCTGACCTCTCGACCACCAATGCTTGACTAAAATTTTATATTTGTATTAATAATAATTATATTCTGAATTTTTTATTATATTGATTATTTTATAAACTTTAAGCATATAAAAATGTATACTTTTCTCAATGCAGCTCCCTGGCCTCATCAATTTCTTTTAAAGATTGTACTTGAATCCAAGGATGCTAATTTCTATCTTTCTGAAGAAAGGAGGGATAATTTTTTTATAAAAGAAATACAGTATATAGAAAATTTCTTAGACTAAACTATATATATGATTTTATAATACTTTTTGTATATCTAACTGTTGATGTAAATGTTTTAACACTGCTTGGTAGTGTAATTCTACTTAATATTTTTGTGGATTTTTCAATTTATTTTTCTACCTATATTTATTACAGCTGTACACAAAGGTCCTTGGATCATTTGCAGAAGAAAGTGAAATAAAGGGAGGCTAAATAATGTGCTTATTGACTATTAATATAATTGGTCATGTAATGAATAAACTTATATAATCTATTACTATATATGAGCTTTTTCAAATGATATTTTTTTGTTTTTTAAAGAATGATTTTATGAAAGTAACATCCCACTATAATAATTTATGAAGGCTCATTTTTTGCAATAATATCTTTTTAGAAGGGTTAAACTAACCGACTCCCCAGCAAGTTAAAAGGCAATTAAAAAAATATTTTGCATAATAGATATATTTGTAAGCAAATGTATTTTGATATAGATTGAATGTCATTAATCCAAAATCTATTTGAAGACTAGGTATTTTATCATCTCTTCAATGGAAATCCAAATTCTGCTAAGGATTAAAAAAAAGGTTGCTTAATGCAGTTTCGCTTATTAATTTATAAGAATTTATTGTTGTTGTTATTGTGTATGTGTTTAATTTATTTATAAATACATGTGCAAACTATTTTATTTACTTATTTTAAAATTGGAAAGATCATCTTTGAAACCTTATCTGAAAAGTAGAAGTTTTTGAATAATAGGTTTCAATTAATGATACTCTCTCTACATGTTATGACCCAAACTATAAACGAAAAAAAAAAAAAATTAGCAATGCCAATTATGTCACCTCAAGTAATTATCATCATTAGTTACCACTAATATGCAAAAAAAAAAAAAAAAAATTAAAAAGAGACAGAGAAATTAGTCATAAATTACAGAAATATATATGTGTATGCACAATTGCAGAGAGATTATTAGTAACATGAAAATAGCTCGTATTACTTAGATCCAATACTAACTGAATGACTAAGGATAATAAGATTTTTTTAAAAAAGGAGAAATAATAAAAGAAAGAGAAATGATTGCTATAATGTCAAACACTATTAGTTATTTTTTATCAACTCTTAAATATAAAATTAATTCAATATGCGCCATTTTGTGGATTCTGTGGAAGCAGGACTTAGTGTTTGGCTTGTGCTTGCACGTCTATCTATATTTACAACGGCAAATCAGTTTTTTTTTATAGTCGTCGAAGGGTTAAATGATAATTTAAATCCAATCATTGAACCATACAAAATAGGAAAATATTACTTTAGAATAAAAGATATATACAAGTTTCTAAGCATTTAAACTATTTCTTTTTTGCTTTTCTTTTGGATAAACAAAAATCAGCTGGTTATTTTGAAATCTGAAGGGGGGGGGGAGAAAAATCAATAATTTTAAAAAAAAAAAAAAAAAAAAAAACAATATTTCATTCTCTTTTTGTTTCATTCTAAAATGTCAGTTTCTATTCAATGTAATTCCAAATATAAAATACATAAATATTTAATTGCCCATCAATTATGATGTCATATTAAATAAAACACAAACTATTTCTCTCTCATTCCAGGTAATTTAATTCTACTTAAAAAAATTTTGTGAAATTTTTGTAATTTCATATATTTGTTGGAAAAATATAACTTTTGGATAATTAATTTAATGTTAATGTAATTAAATAAAATTACCATCAAAATGTTCATAATTGACAGAATAAATAAAGATGGAAATGAATGGAAGAGATTTATTGAAAATTTCAGTCTTTTATAAATATGAGTTGTAATTTGCAGTTGAATACTCTATATGTTATTATATACTATGCTAAAGATTGCACTTTAGAAGTAGTAGTTCATTAAAGGTTATGGCGACTCAAAAATTGTGTGTTAAGAACGTGTTAAGAACATCGTTAGTAGTAGCAGATTTTCGCCAATGCTAAGAAAGGTTATTGTAATTATAGTATTCCATTGTCTTAATAGTTTGAGGGTGGGATAGCAAAAAAGTGGCTTAAATATTGAGATGCAATACAGACTACCACGTGTTGCAACAATGAAATATTCTAAGTTGTATATAGAGAAGTCATTTTATCTAATTTATTCCATGGACTATTTATTGACATAGAATTTTTTTATTTAAGGATGATGATTCATAAAATTTTAAGATCATAAGACCAATAGCATTTTTATCAGTTTTCTAAACCTGATACTATAGAATTTGCTACTATAAAATCATATCTTATTGGAATGGACATATGAAATGAATGAAACTTCCTAAAGAAATATTTTATAGAGAACTTGAGCATGGCTTTTACAGAAGAGCCAGTCCTCATTTACATTATAAACATTGTCTCAAAGACATTCTAAAAAAGAGTAATGTTGATTGTTTTTATTATTGATTATGAATGGATGTGGTTTTAAAAAATTCAAAGTGATAATTGAGTAGAGAGTTCTAAAGCTGGTCACTCAATGAAGTATTTGGAAAATTGACTGCCTGCTATTGGAAATAATGACAAATATAACAGAGTAAGTGGCATAATGTCTTATTAAGTTTTTAGACAGATGCAAAATTATTTTATGACCAATTTAAGTTGTACTTATGAAAAGAGCATAATGATCATTTTGTTAAGAATGTGGTTCTATATGAAATGGATATTTGAATGATTAGAAATAAATAGGTGAATATATTGGAATTGTTTAATTATGTACTTTAAGAAAAATAAAAAAATTAAGTTGGAAGAATAAAATTTACATTGGGAAGTATTGAAGAGAATAAACAAAGGTAGATTATTGTTTTCCTGAAGGTTTGTGAAAGATGGTGTTTTAGCTGTATTTTTATTTTGGACTATTTCCATGATCTAATATGAGTATTGAATGTCTTTAGAAAAATTTAACTTTATTTAAATATTCCAAAGACATTCAACTATTAGTAATAGCATATCAAACAGGTTAATGTATGCACAATATTTTGAGAGGTATTATTTCCCCCTCTTTTTCAGGTGTTGCTGGCCTGACCAGTGACAGTACTAGCATGGGATTCGAACCTGGACCTTTATATTCTTGAGTATTGAATTTTAAGGTAGCATTCTAACCAACTGAGCCATCCTGACAAAGGCAACAGGCAGTAGAAATTTCATATACTTAGCTATGAGGTTTCTCCTAATTTCTCCACTTTTTTTTAAGAGCAAAGTTGATTAATGGTTTCCATACATCATGCATAATCACACTAAGTTGGGCTTATGGGATTGTTTGCCATTGTCATGTGAGCAGTTTCTAAATTTCATTATTTATACCTTTTCTTTTCTATCCAATATTTTTGTATTTTCCCAATTGAACATTATGTTCATTGGCAAATACATGGTCTACTACCTTAGATACATCTGTTTTCTCTCTTCTAATCATCAGTTTGTGTACTTGCAAGCACTTTTCGATGGGATGACTGGTCTCACCAATATATGTTCTTCCACATTCAGTTGGGAAAATACAAAAATATCAGATAGAGAAGAAAAGGTATAAAGAATGAAATTTAGAAACTGCTCACATAATAATGGCAAACAATGCCATACACTAACCTACTATAACTTTGCTCTTATTAAAAAGTTGAGAAATCAGGAGGAATCTCATAGATAAGTATATGAAATTTTTACTGATTGTTGCATTTGGCAGGGTGGCTCAGGCGGTTAGATGTTACCTTAAAATTCAATAATCAAGAATCTAAGGGTCCAGGTTCAATCCCATGCTAGTACTGCCACCAGTCAGACCAGCAACCCCTGAAGAAGAGAGGAGAATCATACCTCTCAAAATGTTGTGCATATACTAACCTGTTTGATGTGCTATTACTAATAGTTGAATGTATTTGGCATATTTAAATAAAGTTAAATTTTTCTAAAGACATTTAATATTCATATTAGATGATGGAAATAGTCCAAAAGAAAAATACAAATATAGATTATTTATTGAAAATAAAATTGAAACAAAACAGAAATTGGATTGGAAATGTATTAAAGCAAAAAAATTATGGATATTTAGTGTTTTCCTGAAGGTTTTGGACTATTTCCATCATCTAATATTATGTATTCATTGTCTAGAAAAATCAACCTTTATTTAAATTTCCAATAACGTTGAACTGATATTAATAATAGCATACAGGTTACTATAGGCACAACTTTTCGAGAGATTATTCTCATCTCTTCTTCAGATGTTGTTCTCCTGATCAGTGGCAGTACTAGCTTGGGAATTGACTGGATCTTTAGAATTTTGAATATTGAATTTTAAGGTAACACTCTAATTAACTGAGCCATCCTTACAAAGGCAACAGTTAGTAGAAATTTCATATACTTATCTATGAGGTTCCTACTGATTTCTCCACTTTCTCCTAAAAGGAAAGTTGATTAGTGGTTTTCACACATTATGTATAGTCACATTAGGTTGACTTATGGGGTTATTTGCCACTGTCATGTGAGCAGCTTCTTTGAATTTTCTTTTTTTGTTTCTTTCTCTCTATGCAGTATGTTTATATTGTCCCAATTGAACACATGTTCTTATGATACATACATGGTCTACTACCTTAGACACATCCATTTTCTCTAATCATCAGTTTGTGTGCTTGTAATCACTTTTCAATAGGGTGAGGGGTCTCACCAATATTCATTGTTTCACATTCACATGGTATTTCATAGATGCAGCTTTTGATTTTCGGCATTTCAAGTTTAGAGTTTGCTGATGTTAGAATTTTTTGTAATGTGGTATGGCTCTGGAAAGCTGTTTTGATGTTATAGTGATTGCATATTTTTCTTAATTTGTCTGCTATTTTTGGTAAGTATAGATACACTACAGTACCAATAATTGTTTTTACTTTTGAGGGTTTATTTTGTTGTGTATTTAAGGTTTTGGATTATTTTTGTTATCTATTCAAGGTTTTCTTAATAAGAGCTGATGGATAACACTTTTTCAGAAGAGTTTGTTCTATATAGATCTTCTCTTTTTTTCAAATCACTGGTTTCTGAACAAACTTCTTGTGCTCTATTCCGTAGAGATAGTATAATATCATGTTTTGTGATTGGATGCATATACTAAGTAGTTTCCAATATATATGGGTTTTCTGTAAACTATAGTTTTTATTTTACCATGAGAGAATTTGGCCACAAGAACATCTAAGAATGCCAATTTTTGTTCTTGTTCTGACTCTATTGTGAATTTAATTGAAGGGAATATGTTGTTGATGTATTTGCAGAAAGTTTGTATTAGTGCTTCACTATGTAGCTATATACCAAATCAACATTGCAAAGCCAAATTTTACATGGATATGGAGTAGTCTTTATGGTTGTGGTTTCAAGTTATTCCATGTAAATATTGCTAATCAGGGGGTGACAATAGCAAACCCATAGCCATTCCTTGGTTTTATTGGAAGCATGTTGAATAGAAAATAGATTACTATGCAGAATGTTAATAGTTCCATTATACTACCATTAGGAAAAGTAGTTCTGAATTATAAACTATTGTCACCATTTAATCTTTTGTTTTTTTTCTCATGTGTCATAGCATCAGCCAGGAAGCGAACCCACTAACCTGGGACAATTGCTTGTAAAGCAGCTATCGCTGACCTCTCGACTACCAATGCTTGACCTCTTTTGTTTTTTTGTGTGTGTGTTTTTTTTTTTTTGTTTACAAAAATCAATGTCTCTTCACATGATACATTTGTGAATAAACTTTCCACATCAAAGGTTACTATTATGTCAGTTATTTCAATTTTCATGTTCTTGATTAATTCTATAAAGTATCTAGAATTCCTGACAAAAGACTGTTTGTAAGCCAATGGACTTAGAACTTTGAGAAGAAATCTTGTCAAATTTTGGCAAAGTGAATTTTTAGAACTAAAAATAGGTCTTAATGGAACATAATCCTTATGGATTTTAAGGTAGACCATAAAGATGAGGAATTTTTTTGAAATATGATGTTAATTTACTTTTTTCTGAATAACTGAAATATCTGTGATGCTTTCTGAATAATATTGTAACTTCATTTCTGTACTCAGTATCAGATTTTTTCCCACTTTTTTATATTGGCCTTCTTTGAGGTTTTTTTTTATATTATTGTTGTAATCAATTGTATCCATTATAATTCTTGCATTGCCTTTGTCAGCAAGAAGAATAATTATATATTTATCTACTTGGAGCGATTTAATTGCTTTCTTCTCATCATAGGATATGTTGTCTCACTTCAGTTTTTGTTGCTTTTGAGTGTTGTTTTTATTCTCCAGCATAATTCTGCTGCTTCTTCTAAAGATTATTTTTGAGTGACTTTCTTAGCAGTTGTTATTATATCTAATAAAGGGATATTTGATGATGTGATGGCAAAGTTTAATTTTTTTTCAAGAACAGAAATTTCAGCAACTGGTCACTGTGTAGAACTGAGATTTTTAACAGATGAAGCTTGTACACTGCTTGCTACATTATGATTTTTGAAATGCCCATGTTGTTTTGCAAGTTTTTCTTTTGACATTCTTTTTTTCCCATGTAATGTAGAATATGATTTTCTTACTGCTTGAGAAACTCTTGTGAATTCTTCATTAGTAAGTTTATTTTTTAGAAAACATTCTTAATGGAATGCAAGGTTTGATACTTGGAAAACTTTGAGCATTTTATTTTTTCTCTTAACAGAGCTTCACTTGTTCTCTGAGTAATTTTCTCAGATCTCTGGGAGTGAATTGGAATCTGGTCACATAGCAATGATGAATAATTAACTCCCTAAGTTATCCTAGTATGACTATTCATAGTGTATGGAAACCTCTAATTAACTTTGCTGTTAAAAACAGTGAAGAAATCAGGCGAACCTCATAGATAAGTATATGAAATTTCTACTGACTATTGTCTTTGGCAGGATGGCTCAGTTCATTAGTATTATCTTAAAATTCAATATTCAAGAATCTAAGGGTCCAGGTTCAATTGCCATGTTAGTATTGTCACTAGTCAGTCCAGCAACACCTGAAGAAGAGATACCAATATGTCTTGAAATGTTGTTCATGTACTAACCTATGTACTATAACTTACAGTTGAATGTAATTATAAATTTAAATAAAAAGTTTTATTTTTTTTTAGACATTCAATACATAATATTAGATGGTGCAAATAATCCAATATATAAATATAACCAGAATTATGGATATGTTTGAATCTATGTGGTGGATAAGAGAAAGAAAGATATGAAAAGAATGAAAAGTGTAAAACAATGGACTGAAAGGCTTGGAGAGAATTGTCAGTTTGTTATGTAAAATCTGTTTGTTTGTTTTTTTTTTAAAAATTAATGTGTTTATAAATTATGATTAATGTTTAAGTGCACTGGAATTCAATTAATGGTGAAGCTAAGATATTACTTGTAGCATTAAGTGATAAGTGCTTTCAAGAAGTTTTTATCTTCTCATAATCATAGCAAAGAAGTCATCTGAAAAGATGGAATATATAGGACGACAAATATTTAAATATATACAAATAGTGGATTAGAAAGTCCAATGTTTGGAAAAGGGAAAACATGATTCCTTTCTATTTATAACATGGATTCTATGTTTCTTTGATTTACATTTGAAGCCATGACATTCTATACAAAAGCAATAGAAGCAGAGGAAGGTCCAAATGTTTGGCCAGGGACCTTTGGTGTTCTAAAAAGGTGAAATTATATTTGAGTTTAAGAGCTTTTGTGTACAAGTAGCAATGTTGAGAGACAAGTGGAGAGATATATACAGGATTACCCAAGATCTCATGCCCTCAAACTGTTGCAGTCCATTCTGCTATGGCAAATTCCACACTTCTCTCTCCACATAAAGCTAACAACATCCACACTATAAAACAAAATGAAGTATGCTTTCCACTATTTGCATATATTTAAATATTTGTCACCTATATATTCTACATTTTTATACGACCTTTTTGCTATGATTATGAGAAGATAAAACTTCTCAAAAGAGCTTGACCATTTAATATTATAAGTTCTATGCTTCACCATTAACGGCATTCCAGCACACAAATATATAATTTATTTAATTGGGAAGTATACATTTCTTTCATTTTTAAATTATGATTTAACAACATATGTGGTAAATAATTAGGCATTATCTAATTATTTTTCATATTTATTTATTTTTTTCTAAGCTTATCGAGTCAAATATCCATTTGTAAACAAAGAAATGTTGAATGATCGTGTGATTATATTACTGCAGTATTGGGGTAATCATAATGAAGTCTTTTAAATGATTTTAAAAAATTTATTACAAAATGCATGATGCAACTATAAATATTGTGATAATAGAAAAAATGTTTTTAATTAAAGATATTAATAGATTATTTCTGCTATTAACAATTATTATCATTTACTCATGGCACCTTTGTACCTAGTGATTTCTCGTGTTTTTAGGTAATATAATTTGACATATCTAAGTAAATACAATTTAAATCTCCATTTTTGTTAAAAAAAAAATTTCCCCAAATTTTATACAAATGTGAATCTGCCATTAGAAATAATTATGATAGGTACCATGTGATTTTTTATTTAAGTAATATGAAAAATTTACTTTATGTATCAAAAAAATCAATAAATCTGAAAAATATTGACATTAAGTAGCTTTTCTTATTTATAATTATCTACCAAAGAATATGAAAACGATTTGTAGTCAAAATTATATATTTTTCTATATTCTATCTATCAGTATATTATCTCACTCTGTTTATATATGGAGTGTCATGGTATATATAAAATTCCATGTAGGGTCTGTTCACATTCATATATTGGACAGACTAATTGTAGAATAAATATTAGAAAGGAAGAACACATTCTGACAGTCATAGAAAAATACAATTCATCAGCTATTTATTCTATTATAAAATTAACCAATCATGATATCAATTTTGATAAAATAAATATTCTAGTAAAAATTGAACAATATGACCAGAGATTGCTAAGAGAAGTTATAGAGATTTTTAAAAGGCCCAAGAGTTTAAATGAAAGGTATGAATTAAAGAAAATTAACAACATTTGGAAGAGAAACTAATTTTTAAAACTTCTTAACCAATAGAATTTAAACATGAGAAGAAAGAAAAAGATAAAAATAACGATTCTAAATCTCACACGCATTCCTGTGATTTGAAAAAGAGGATGCTTTGAAGAAGGTACTTGTTATTGTACTGAAACATCAGCTATTTAGCTATTTTACTACAAGAAATATTTCAAAAATAATATTCTGAAAATAATTATAATATGAAGTTATATATTTATGCGCGCACATATACATTCCATAATATAAAAATATTTTTAAATAATCAGAGAATATTAAGACATTATCAGCAAATATGGCAAATAAAAAGTAAATATTTTTGTAAAGCAATGACCTATTCAAGCCCCTGTAGAATCACCAGATTTTTCCAATGGCTTAAATGGTGAAGGTTTTAGTATTTCCATACTTATTTATCAGTTAGCTAAGTTTAGCTAGACATTCACTTACAGGGTCATATTGGGTTGTTAGCTGGCTAGGCTAAGGATAGAAAGAAGCTAGACACTCATTTATAGAACAGTATTAGATATTTGAAAGTTTTCCTCATCAGATTTAAACCCAGTTCACATAAGCATAAGCATCTTAAGATATTTTATACTGAGCATAATATGGTAGAATGAATATTTTTTTAAGGATTGGTAAATCATAGCAAATAAATCCATTCATTTATACATATATGTCATTTACATGATAATAATCCAAGCTTAATCAACAGTAGGATCTACAACTATTGTAAAAGTAACCTCTATAGGTAAAGCGTGTGTGTGTGTGTGTGTGTAAAATCACGTTATTATTTTGCTACAAATTAAATCTTACAAGTTTTTCTTTTTACATGTACTACAGAATTTGCTTTAATATCTTTTAGTTTTGAATGATCTGTAAGAATAATATATTTGAATAATTTGCATGCTGTTAACTAAACCTGAACATTATCAGTTATGTTTGAGTATATATATAAATCATTCTCTAGATGCAGCAATCAGTATCAAATGCCAATGTTAAACAGATTTGTAGTTTTAATTTTAAGATTATATGATCATAACATTATGATGTCATAAAAGAAAAGTGTTTAAATAGAATGTTGTAACTGACTCTCTTAAGCTAGGTTGAAACATTCAAACACTAAATTCAATTTCAGAAACACTCAATAATTGAAGTGTTGTTTGCTAAAAAGTCAGAAGATGAGGCCGAAAGCAAAATAAATGAACAATATAACAGTCATAAGTCTTTTTCTCGTGAAAATTGATTTCCACTAGGATTGGTTTTAATAAATTTTATTGTCCAGTCTTTTCTTGAGATAGTCAATTTTGAAAAATTAAATTGTTCTGCAGTTTTGGATGCAAATGCTCTAGCGATCACATTATCAATCTGCTCTTTTTAAACTCAAGTCTGATATTATATAATTGACGTCAATTTCCTTTTTTTTTTTTTTTTAGAATTATGTTGTAAAGAAAAAAAAGTTAATTGGTGTATGCCTTTTTTATATATATTTCTACCCAAGTATTCCAGTTATTTTGACTAATCATTGTCTTCATGAATTTGATCGGAATTGCAAGATAATAAAATAAAAAGGAAATTATGAGATGCCATTAACCTTGGAATTTTTTATTTTATTTTATACTGATATCCTTTTATCAGTTGGATATATATAATTGTTGTGATCCTTGACAAAAAAAAAGACCTGATGTGATGTATATTTATTTTTAATTTTATTTATGTTTTCTAGGAAGTTAACTTCAGTTGAACTGTATTTTTTTTGTCGTATTTTCTTGAAGGAACAATATTTATGTTTATTTTACTGTGTGTGTTTACACTTATGTATTAAAGTATCACATGATTTTTTTTTTACTTTTAATAAATATAAATGTTGAAAGTAATCAGAAAAAAAAAAGCTTTGGTGGATATTTATATATCAACATTAACAAAGAATTATAGAAGCCTGCGTAAAAGTTAGTCATATAAATATATAATTGCTGGCCTAGCATAAGAGTATCTTAACTTTACAAGCAAATAACTCGGGTTTAAAATCTTAATAGTGTTTGAATCTTAGATTATTAGTTTGGACAGTGTAAACTGGATATGTGAATGCAAATTTGCTACTCTTTATTGATGAAATTCATTTGCCAGAAATTAATCTGAGATTCTGATGTGGTATTATTATCTAATGTTCATTTCATTTATTGCTCAAATATATAAAAATTGAATTGCTGCTCCTAATGTGTTGATGCTCAAACATTTATGTGTGTGATATGCTAGTAGTCTTAAGCCCCATATAAAAATATGTAACTAAAACATTATTGTGATTATTTAATAAAAATAAATGAATCATTATTAATAAAAGTAGATTTTTTTTTAGTAAAGATTTTTATAAAAGTTTATATAGACAAGCAGTTCGTTCATCTGGTTGATAAACAAAAACAGCATTCTGTAAAAAGAAAAAAAATCTGTATGTTTAATTGGAATATCTGTGTCATTAAAACCACCCCATTACTATCAGATGTTCACTCATCAATAAATTAAATTTTATTAATAGTACTGAGAAGCAGCATTACTATTAGGACACTAACGTTATTATTGAATATATTGGTTGATTCTAACATAAAGAATAGAACCACAGCCAATATACTGTGAGTAATTCTGCTGAGGTATATAAAAGATGAACGAACATTCAGTACAACACAGTCCTGTATGTTGACTGCAACAAAACATCTCAGTGAGCCAATTGCTACATGGGATCACATGACTGTTGTCCTCAATACAGATGAAATTTTAAATTGGGACATCATGTGATATTCAAGTAACAGAAAGACAAATGAGCTCTCCAATCTGTCACTCTACTTCTGTACTAAACTCATACGGATACTTAATGAATATTTTTACAGGACTGATATATATATATATTTAGATACTTAATGAATATTTTTACAGGACTGATATATATATATATTTAGATCAGATTATATTCCTAAAATTCACATTTATTCAAAGGGGGGGGGGGGAATACATTCCACAAATATGTATGTATCCACCTTATAAAATTTACAACCTTTTAAAAGCAAATAAAATCAATTTATTATTATTAAAAATTAAATAATTTTCTAAATTCCATCACTGAAATATAATAAATTAAAAGCAATATTCTGAAAAAATATTGAAAAATATTAAATACAACCTTAATACCTTTTCTATGAATATACAATATTAATAAATATTGCCTTTAATTTACTCTGTTTAATAATTAGTAAGCAAAATAAATAAATAACCTAATAATTGAAGTTTAACTATTATTTACATTTTGTTTAAAAAGATGAAGGAAAAAATGATAAGAATGTTAGTTGGAACTACATTTTGTTCCACAAATTATCTTCTTGTAAATATCAAAATTAACTGGGGGGGGGGGGGGTAAAATAATCCACCAAGAAATAATAACTGCCATTCCACTTGTTTTTTCTTTGGAAATTATGTAGGCAAAAAAACTATTTTATACCAACCCAATGCCATTAATTTGGTTATATTTAGGTAGGAGTTGTTTTTTTTTTAATGTAAACTATTACTTGGATAAAATATGAAGGCAGGTAGTGAATAAGAGAATTTAGTGAACAGAATTTGTTTTTCTTTGATGAGGGTTTTTTTTTTTTAACTTTCTATGGAAAAGGAATATGGCAGTAAGATCTAATTTAAAATTAGACATCTTAAAGATAAATTATCTTTTAGGATCATTCATATATGCTGCTTCAAATATAAGAAGCCTAGTCATCAGATTATGTAATTATAATAAATACATGTGCTTAAAGTAGGTAGAAAAATGTGGACATGGTGTGTCTAGATTATTCATTCAAAAAGTTGTTTTCTTTGGTTCAGCACACAACAAATCTTTTAGTTATTTTAGTTAAATGATGATTACTATGATAAAGATCTTAATCATATTTAGAGATAATTTTAAATCTTTTAAATAGCATTATCAGGAAGACCCTGAATATCTGATAGTGTTGCTGTGCTTCTGCTTTAAATCACTTTCTTACAACTATCTTTAGTACTAATTTTCTATTTTTGTGTTCATTTGATGGTTAAAACTGAAATTAAAACAACATTGATTTATTAATTTAATAAATATTAATATGTCAGCATTTTACAAGTGCTTTTTTTTACAAATGAACTTACAGTCAGCTTACAATATTGTTAAAGGGTAATTTCTACTTCTCTCTATATGAGAGTAATTGCAAGAGCTTTGAGCACATACAGTTTATTTATATATTTATGATTATTTTTCATAGAGTATTGTATAGTTTTTATTTTTTTAGCAGAATAATGTGATTAGATTCAGATTTTATTTAAAATATTTACTTTTAGAAGAATTTAAGTCAAGAGAAATCAATTCAGAACTTAATGGTTAAATGAGAATGCATTTATGTTTACTGTAACATATATGTTTTTGTCATTTTTAAAAAATTATAAATAGTATTTTAAATACAATTTCATTGGCTTTAAGTAATCTAAACAATAATTTGTTCAGACTTTACAGCGTAAGTTCAGCTTTAGGTAATTTGAATAATAATTTGTTCAAGCTTTACAAAGTAGGTTAAAATAATTCTGTCTTTTTTCTTTAGTTAACATTTTTACTAACAATGTAATAATGGTCCAATAAGAATAAAATTATTGTTTTTTATAAATCTTACTTCACAGTTTAGATTTTTTTTCTTATACTTGCAAAGCTGAAATAATATTTTTAAGAATAATTTTCATTTGAAAACATATATTTTTAACAAATAATTCAAAATTTCTTAAAATATAACAAAGAATATAAAAAAATGTAAATTTAATTCAGTTCTACTGCTAGGAATTCTTTAAAAATACATAAATAATTAAAGGGTTAATTCAAGAAAAGTTGCTTATTGCAAACAAAAGACTCTAAAATTGTGATAATTTTATTGAAACATCTAATCTTAAACTTAAAACAATTTCAACCTTTCACTTGGCATTTGCAGTCTTAACTTTTAAGGAGAATGATTTTGCAATATTTTGTATAATGTAGACATATTGCTATTTGCAATTGTTAAATTCAATGATTATTACAAGAATTAGATATTGCAATTAAAATAACTCACAAATTGTATATATGTTATTTTAAAATTAGAAAGGTTGTATTCATTGCAGAAAAATAAATCGCAGAATTAATTCTATTATTAACAGAATATATATATTATAAGAGATTTGAACTGAGGCTTTCAAGCTCACTACAGCTATCTACTCCAACTTATATAACCAATACTTATCACCACATACATGTGAGAAAGATAAATGATCTCCAATATATACATTTCATGCTGAGCCAGCATTCATCATTTGGTCCAGATCATTTTCCATATATATATATGTGTGTGTGTATATCAGGGACGAAGCATCCATGTATCGAACAGAATGAGTGCTTCAATAGAAAAATTCACTACAACTTTCAAAAGCTTTAATTAAAATTCAATTTAAAAAATTCACTTTCAACTTTTTTACCAACTGTTGAATTGTTTTTATATACACAAAGAATGAATTTGACTAACACATTCTCATTGATTATAAGAAGGTCAAACAATGCTAAGATCTATTTTACAGTTGAAACTTTTAAGAATGTTAAAAGGTTTTGGAAAATAAAAATATATTGATAATGTATTATCTATATTTAAAAAACTACTAAATGAGCAATTCAAATTCATTATTTTTTTGTATGAAATTACTGTTGACTTTCCATGTTTTTTATCAACAGTTGAATTGTTTTTATATAAGCAAAGAATGAATTTGAGTAACACATTCTATTGATTATAAGAAGTTCAGACAATGCTAAGATCTAATTTACAATTAAAACTTTCAAGAGTGTTAAAAGGATTTAGAAGATAAAAATATTTTGATAATATTTTTATGATTTACAGATATGAGAGGTTCAGATTGTTCTAGATGTGTGTAATCATCAGCATCAACCATTATCAATTTACTGCAAGATAAAGGTCTCCAAGTTCAATCCATCTTCTCCGATCTTTAGCTTCTCTTTTCCATATCACCCCTGCACATTTTCTTATTTCATCCATCTATCTCATATGTGGTCTCTTTCTGGGTCTTTTACAATCTCTTGTAATCCCATTTAAGATTTCAATTGTTCATCTATTATCATCTCTTCTAGCAATATGTCCAGCCCAACTCCACTTCAGTCTTTTAATTTTTTCAATGAGATCAGTAACACCTATTTGTTCTCTTACCCATATATTGCATTTTCGATCTCTTCTTGTTACTCCCAACATGCATCTCTCCATACTTCCTTGAGTGGTCTGAAGTCTCTATATTGTTCTTCTATTAAGTGTCCAAGTCTCAGATCCATAAGTAAGAACTGGTAAAACACATTTATTAAATTCTTTCCTTTTCAAACACATAGTCATATTTTTTTTTAGTATCAATTATTTCTACCAAAAGCACTGCAACCAAGTTTAATTCTATGATTAATTTCATCCATTGTTTCCATCTGTATTAATAATATGACCAAAGTATGTGTAGCTCTTAACTTCTTCTAACTCATCATAATCAATCTTTATTTTCCTATTTTGAGAAAATCAATTGAACATTACTTTAGTCTTTTTAACATTTATCTTTTGTCCTACTTTCATCGGATAACTTCTGCAACATTTCCTGCAGTTCTAAAGCATTATTTGCAAAAACAACTACATCATCTGCAAAATCTAAATGACTTATTTCACTCCTTTAGCTTCCCATTTTAATCCACAAACGCACTGCTGTAAAAAGTTTTGGAGATATGGAGTCACTCTGTCTTACACCCTTCTCAATGTTGACTTTCCTAGTATCATTATGTAATCTAATTGTTGCTGTTGCATTTTTATAAATATTCTTTAAAATATGACAATATCTTGGATCTATAGCTTAATGATTCAATGCTTTAATCACTGAAGAAATATTATAGAATCAAATGCCTTTTCATAATCTACAACTCCAAAGCATAATGGCAACCCATATTCATTTGTTCTTTCTATAACTTCTCTTAATACCTGGATATGCTCTATTGTACTATTACATAAAAATTGTTGTAACAAGTCAAATAAAAACATTATAAAAAAAAAGAAGTATGCTTCCATCTCTAAAAACGTCATGCTTTGTCACTGATATATATATAATCAGTGCTCAGTTTATATTGAGATAGTAAATTTTCAAACTTTACTGGATCAGACTTCAATCTTCTTTACCCTCCAACTTTTCAACCATCCATATCATTAAAAATCTGATGATAGAACACTCCAAGCCCTTGTTAATGCCAATCTTATTATCCTACCTATATTAACTTTAAGTCACTCTGACCTCTTATGTATAGGACCTTAAAATGTCAATTTAAATATATAGAAAGTATAGGAAGAATATATGATGAATATATAATAAATATGTATATTGGACATGGAGTGGATAGCTGTAGGGATCATGAAATTCTGAGTTCAAATCCTTCTAATTACATTAAGTTCAGTATAGACAATATACTTGAATTCAAATATTATATATATATATATATATTACTTTAGTATTTAGATTTAACAATGGGAATGAGGTGGAAAGTGCTATTTCAATAATTTTCCTTGGCTTATTATAAAAACTTAGCGCAATCTATCATTTCACATTCTGCACATTATTCTTAACACCAGGGAAGAAACTGTTTTCATTGATAAGTATCTTATAGCATTTTAAATTTATGTAATTGACTTAGTAATATAGATTAAGGCAATAACCTTAAGACTATGTGCCTAAAATGTGACAGTAAGGACCTCTACAAATTTAAACACAAGATTAACAAGTTTAAAAGACAAGAGTGTTAATCTTGTGTTTAGATTTGTAGAAGTCCTTTGTCGCATTTTAGGTGCATAGTCTTAAGGTTATAGTCTTAATATATATTACTTATGTAATGAGTATGCACTTTACAAATTATTAATTGTACCTCGGGTAATTTTCCTGACCAATTTGACCTCCATAAAAATGTTCTGATAGCCCTTCAAAAATTCTTTCATAGTCAAAGATTTGTATCATTCTTGTTTATATTTTTATACCATCCTTTTTTTCAGTTGTTTATCTTTTATTTTAATAGATTATATGATCTACAGATAATTAGAATTTTCTTTTAAAAGTTATAATAGTGAGCAATAGTATTTCTATCAGTAAATAGTATTGACTCCATCAATAATAAATATGGATAAAATATCTTGAATGGTCACTCTACTACAATAATTTTTTGTATTGCATATTTTCAGAAATGCACTTCTTGAGGTTAAATGTTTGTGATGGTAACATGACTGCAGAGAATATTAATAAAAAACTCATACAGTGTTCACTTTTTTTTTGGGGGGGGGGGGGTTGCTTTAAAACTAATAACTCTTTATGTCTATAATTCCCTTAAACCAGGAAAACTCCATTATTACTATTTAATAATTTATCATTTAATCTTTTGCCATTTTTGTTTTTCCTGTTACTTACAATTAGTAGTTATTTACTTTAAGTTTCTGAGCATTGCAATATTTTCTTGTGGATATTAAATGTAAGAAGATATTAAATAAGCATTGGTGGGTTAACTACATTTATGCTTATAATAAACGATTTGATTATTTTTAAATCCACAGCATTTTTAAAATTCTTTACTAATACCATAATTAAAATAATTTAATTTTTTTTATTTATAAAAGTTATGATTTTCATATATCAGGAGTTGTCCTCTCTGTTTAATCTTTTTTTTTTTTTCAACTGATTTTCAGGGCTTCGTTTTTTTAGTTAAAAGGCAGCAGTGATAATCTATGATAGATGGTCGTGCTTTTCTCATTATATATCCAAAAAAAGTCAAGTACATGCAGAAATAGTATATAGTGCTGTCTTATTATTTTTATTCCTTCATAAGGTGTTAAAGCCGGATGGAAACCAATCCCTTCTTGCATGAGAATGGTGTAATGAAAATTACACTTATAGAAATATTATTCATTATTGGATAATCTCTAGTCTAATTAATGACTAATAAAAATTATTAAGGTCATAATTTGTTTCTTTATTTATTTATTTTTTTATTAAGCAAGATTTAAAATGTTTGTATTCATTGACCCTTTTTTAATTTTTGCTCTTAAAAGATTGGGTAAAAGTGATCCGGATTTAAATGCTTGTCACTTATAATAGTTACTCGGATTTAGTGCAGTGATTGAATGGTGTGAGTCAAAAGCTAAGGATCTATGGATTGATGCTTAATGATTCTCGAACATCACATGATTTTCCGAAAAATCACAAGCCATTTATTTATTTATTTATTTTTTGTTAACACGTATTTAAATCTATGGCTCGCCACATTTCATTTCACTCAATAATATATTCAATAACGTTATTTTTATTTTATATTATATTGAATAGTTTTTTATTATATGAGAACAATTTTACTGTATGTATATTGCTGTAATGTCTTAGTTATCAGTTCAGCCTTGTACTATATTTATATATTAATTACATTATGATAAAAATATATGAACTATTTTACAAAAAGTTTCTAGGGTAGAAATTTATGGCTTTTTTATGTTGTGTTATAAAACAATAATCGATAGTTTTATTACTCTGGAATTTATAATAAATTTGAGCACCAGAAGTTACATATAGCTGCTTGCTGATCATGGATTTTGAATTCTAGAATCTGAGACTCCAGTTCTGCGCCAAACCACCGAATATGGAGTCTGTTATAACATTATCACTTTAGAGATAAATGAGAATTGAGAGTTATTTAAATCAGTTGTTTGTATTTCCAGTTTATTTACACTAGGTAGTTAATATATAGGGTATATGAGCACAGAACTTTCACACGACCCACCACTCTCCAATCTACCTCATAACACTGATACACTTGAACACATATATGTCGAAAAGATAAATAATCACCAATATCCGTATTTCATGCTAAACCAGCAATCATCAGTTGGTCCAGATTATCATCTCTACACTTATAAGCAATAAGTGTTCAGATATATATATAAGATAGCCAATCTTCATAGTTTAATGGATAGGCTTCAATCCACTACACATTCCAACTCTTCAACCATCCACCCAATTGAAAATCTGATGATGGAACGCTCAAAGGCCACCCTGAGGCCGAGATTCTCATCACACCAATGTTATTCATACTACAATTACTAATTCACAAAAACAGATTGGCTTTTGTATAAACATTTATTCTCCACAAACTTATCTATTGAAAAAATACATATCTGTAAGAAAGTCTTAGCGTAGTGCATATATATAAATTTTTAATTTATGCATATGGGTAAATTGTTTGAATTGTATTTTCATTATTTCATCATTAAATATTGATCTACTGAAAAAATTTATAATATTTTTATTATTTTTACTTTCATTTTTATGTAACTACATTGATTTTTTTTTTTTTTAATATTTGTTAATTTAATTAAATTTTTGTAACATTTACTCTATTGAAATCACTTTTCAAAAAATAAAAAAAGATCTCTTTGTTACTTCCTTTTTAATGAAACATTATTGTAATTTAGTATTTAAAACGAGCTGAAAACACCATTTTGAATTTTATCTTTGACTGTATAATGGAAAATATTGGCAAACAAATTTAATTTCCTTCTGATTATATAATTATTTTAAATCTTCTATAAGGCCTCTGGGAAATCACATGATTATTTGATATTTCTTGACAGTAAATAAAATTCAAATAAAAAGAAGAATAATTTAGATTAAGTAGCTAAATTTGGGGTCATTACAAATATATATTTCAGTAGAAAAGCAAGATATTAAATCATTTATTAATTTTTGAAAAAGGCAAAATTATTTAATACATTTGTCGTTTTCATATATTTCAAGAATGTGTGATGAAATAGAATGTTGAAATATATCTAAAAATATATTAATGAAGTTAAATTTAAGTATATCTAAAATGTGTATATGAAATTAAATTACAGCATATGTTACTTATGTTTTGCTCATTTGAAAAATTGAAGTAGATGTTTCAAAATGCATCCTTAATGAGAGAGTTTGATCTGACTTCGAGCTGATGGATGGTTGCAATAAGACTGAATTAAAGATGTAAGATGCACTGATAAAAATAAAAAATTTGGATAATATTTATTTCAGTAGAAATCATTTATTAATTTTTGAAAAGAGTTAAAATTATTTAATAAACTTAAACGTTTACGCTTTGTTTTTAATTTTAGTCTTATTTAAAAATAGATTTTATTTACATAACTAAATTATGTATAGTAATAGTTATTCAAAATTTTGTTCTATATATTTGCGTATACAGAGCTGGTCTGAGAAAAAATGGGGTGCGATGTTTTCATGCAGCCTAGCTTTTTATATATGATAAAAAACACTTAGATGCTTTAAAAACTATCTTACTTGCAGATGTAAATATATTGTTTTACAATTATTATATAATAAATCAAGTCAATAATGATTCTCTTTATTAAAAATTTTATTTATTTTGAATCAGAACTCGCAAAAGACGTAAATCATGCAGGTCTGACGACTTCTGTCGTCGCATCGTTTGCATCTGCCTCGGGCAAGCTCTGTGCATATATATGTAAGATGATAATGGATACAGTATATAATTCATGTACAAATGACATACTCTCCTTGACTTAAAAAAGCTAAAGCAAATAAGAGCTTCCGCTGAAATACCACCACTTGTGTTTTTGCTAGTTCCCTTCACCTCTCTCTTTTTCTTTTTTTTTTAATCTAAGGGGAAAAAAATTCAGGATCCTTTTTTTTTCATGACTACACGATAAGTCATATATATATGTAACCAAAATTATTAAGCAGATATGAAAGTCAGTAGCGACATAATAATTTACTCCTATTTAGATGCATTTAATATTAGCTTAGAGGGTTGTAAAAAAAAATGATCAAGAAGGAAAAATATCAAGATAATATTTAGGGTTGTTCTTGTGCATAGTCATTTTAAATGCCAATCTGGAGCCCTCTCCAACATTAAATGTGATAAAAGAGTTTAGAGGCTTTATTGATTTTAATCGGATTCTGAGTCTGATAACTTAATAATTTCCTAAGCTCCAAAAAGAATAAGTATGGCCATGACTACATGTATATAAATATAATTGCAAATAAATTTTGATGCCAGAATGGGAAATGTTATATATACGATGAAATATATTTAATTACTCTTCATAGTATTTTTTCCTTCTAAATTCATAATATGAATTTCTATTTGCAGGGTTTAGAGGTTTTACTGATTTTAATCGGATTCTGAGTCTCATAATTTAATAATTTCACTATGCTACAAAAAGAATAAGTATGGCCTTGACTACATGTATATAAATATAATTGCAAATAAATTTTGATGCCAGAATGGAAGTGTTATATATATTTAATTACTCTCAATAGTGTTTTTCCTTCTAAATTCATAATATGAATTTCTATTTGCATATTCTTTTTAGGAAAAAATTATCAAACGTACACATTAAAATGAGCTTTTAATTTTTTAGTCAGTTACGAATAACTTTTACTTTTCAAATTCAAATATTTTTAAATGTTATGCTATTATTTTAATTTAAGTTCTGCTTATATATAGTATACTTTAAAAAAATTGTTTGCCAATGTAATCATATAAACTTTTTTCATCAATATTTAACTTAGGTTTTTGAATTTTCTCTAAATGATTTTTTTTTTTTCTATTTTTATATTAATATCGTCTTAAACAATGTTTTTACTTATGAAAAGGACTTTTTTTTAAAAAAAAAACTTTTATCAAATCAAAAATAATTTCATAATTTGTGATTTTTTTTTTTTTCAAAATGTCACTAGGCTTATGGGCTTCTTTTATTTTTCGGTTAACAAACCTATATATACTAGCCAGCTATAATATTGGTTGATAAACGGATGTTTAACTATTCTTGAATAGAATAAAAAAGGGTGGAATATTATTAAAATTATCACATTTTAGCAGTCTCAATAATTTGATGCCTAATTAATCTTTCATTAACTATCTAAAAAATGTGTTTGAGAGAAATTTTTATGCCAACAAACTATTCATACATGTTTCAAAAATAAAAAAACGATTAATTGAGTGAGAATGATTCAAGTGGGTTTAAATAGTTGGTTTTACAGCAAGTTTTATGCCAAGAAGATTCCATTCACACTTATTTTTTTTCATTGTTTACAAAAACAGGTCAGTATTGAAGGTTTGTGGTTAATATGCTTGATGTAGTCTATGTTTAAGTTATTTGTCTTACAAAAAACAATATTCAATTTTCAAGATTTTTATAATTGGATCTATAATTTGCTACATTGGCAAATCATAAATGTATTTTTAAATCAAATTAAATAAAATCTGTAATATCTTAATAGTAAATAAACTAGAGGGAAAAGATAAAGCTTTACAATCTTGATGACGATTCCTGTAATCAAAGTGAAAATACAGATTGAGTATCTTTGATCTGAAATGTTTTGGAATCCTAGAATATTTCTGATTTTGAATTTTCTATATTTTGGAGAAATAATATGATGAAATAATATGAAAAATGTTAATTTTTGTTTAGTTCTAGAAAATGAAATAAGAAGATTAAGAGAATTAAAATTATTTGAGAAAGAGAGTTAAATAGATATATAAATTTATTTCATTGTTAAATTTCTTTTTTATATACTTGTACTGAAAGATAATAATTTAATTTTACAATATGAAAACAAGATTTTTTTTTCATTCATTAACAATCTAGATTTATTTTGATACTGGTTAGTTCTTTGGAAGTTTATCAGTCTAATTGTGAGTGTATGTATATATATATATAATGTAAAAATAATGTAGATAAATGTATATATATATATAATGTAAAAATAATGTAGATAAATTGCAAATATTAAGTATATTAAGCTAAACAAATTTTATCATTTCTTATAATTATAATCTTTCTTGTAATTTCTTTTGTGTCTTAAGATATGGGCTCACTGAAGCTTACTAAGCAATAGGTATTAAGATCAAGAGATATTGTTTACTCATCATTGGTGGTATTTGCCCCTGTTTGTTACTTTCTTAACATATTTTATTCTAGAATTTTATTATTTAGAGCTACATTTTGGAGTTTTAATGAGTCTAATATGTAGATTTTTCATGCAAGCCATTAATAATGTGAAGTATCTATGTTCTCTTGCATTTCCTAACTTTATCACATATCTTCATGTATTGTTTATGTAAATAAGTACAAGAATCTGTAATAATCTTGCATACATTAGTCTTTTAAAAACATTTTGCTATTTAGTACGGTGGTAGTGATAATTATTCAACCTATCACATCTAGTGCTTGAATATCAACTATTCATTCAGCTATTATTATTTTATAGTAAAAATGAAAATGAATAAAATTCCATAAAATTAATCTTTCTTAAAAAATTAATTTATGTTTGCATTAGTACATTGAAAAGATTGTTTAATATGAAAACTGAATATTTAACATCATGCACAACACTTTTACTGTATTATCTTATTATTTAATTCTAGGATTTAATAAAATAATTTATTTATTATAAATAATTTATTTATTTTATTTAACAGAGGCACTCAGTGTTTCGACGCTCAGATTCAAGTGTACCTCCACCTCAGACGAGTAGTTCTGTTGTCTTTCGTCAAAAGGCATATCTCCATGATCGTCCACGACCAATATCTGACTTAGGTGGGCTAAGTTTAATTCAACAAGCTAACCGGGCCAGCACAAGTAATAGTGATGGGTTGAGCATGCAACGTTCTTTAACGGATTTGGCCAGTGGAGAATCTTTAAATGATTCATCTGGATCAATAGTTCCTAAAGTGAGTGCTAGTTCGTGTTCTTAATATTAGTATTTTTTAAATATTATTGCTTTTATTATTTTTTATAATAAACATTTTTATAATTAATATTTTCATATTTATTAAAGCTTCATATATTTAGTAAAATATTTTTTTTTCTGTTTTGAACTTAAAGAAATTATTTTAAATTAATATTATTATCATAAAAATGATATATGTGTGTGTAATGTCAAACTAAGAATTCAGAATCAACTGTTTACCAATTTCAAATACTGCCAATTAAATACAGAAAAATAGTGCTATGGCTTGTTTGCAGATATGGCAAGTTGTCTTCATAATCTATGCTTAATTTTCCATCATTCTGTTATATTGTAAGATGCATAAACCTAATTGATAGGAATGAAATTGTAATAGTACATTTGTAATATTACCTTGCACACAAACACTCAAAGTACTGGTAATTACAAAGTAACAAGATAGAATTTGTATTGCTTATGTGTGTATATATACGGTTTCATCATTATTTTACATATTAAGATTTGAAGAATATATAAAAATTTGTAGTTAATTTGAGTGTTCATGAGATGCATTATTGTTGCTGATATTATTATGCAAATGATTTAGTGTCTCTTATGAATGTACTAATCACTCCTATATTGTTTCATTAAGTGATGACCATGATCTGTGACATTATTTTATATATATATTTTATTGCCCATGATTGTGATGCATGATCTCTTTTGAGATTTAATATTTCATATATTTTTATTCACACAATATTATTATTTTATATATTTGATATTTAAAAGTTAAAGCTTGTGAAAAATTATGTGCTTGTTTTAACTCTGAATATTTGTATGCATTTTATGCTTTATAATTAAGTGTATGCATTTAATAACTATATATATATATATATATATATATATATATATATATATATATATATATATATATATATATAAACAAAAAAAAATATATAATAAAGTTCAAATATATAACACTATCAAAATTATGGAAATTTTAATAAATATTATAGAAATCACTAAGTGAGTACACTAATAATTCAATAAAATATAACTCAGGTATACAGCAGTAGATCTTATCCACTTTATTTCTTTTTGATGTTAAGTCATTTTAAACAAATACTAAGTGAATATTCTAGCAGGGCGCCACTAGATTATCTAATCTAGACACGTTATATCTGATAACCTTTCACATGTACCGGTTTGAATCCCTTTTGTACTTTATTTCTAATAAAAATGAGAGATTTTTTTTACATATCACTATAAGCACTAATAGTTAGTAAAAGTAAAACATCTTTAAACCAAAGGAGTATATTAGACATAAATCATTTCTCAGATCTTAACATAACAAATTTTTCAATATTTTATAATTCACTAGCTCAGATTATATATAACTAATTTAGATGCAATTCACTCATCCTTCATAAATAGATGATGGGATGTGGTTATAATAATACTAAGAAATCACTAAATATTATAAATCAATATTTATATCCTTTAAAATTAAACAGCTCATTAATTAAAATTATGCATGATGATGATGATAATAATACGATAATGACAAGGGTTTCAATTACAGCTCTAGGACTAAGCCTAAACATAAAACTATTTTTTATAAAGAATTCCTAATTATTCTTAATTTTACATATTTACTTATATCTTAAATAACTAATATTCAACCATTGAGGATGATGAATAATCACACTTAACAAAGACTAACTTAATGAAATATATCCCTCTTTAATAAAACAAACTAATATTTATTACTACATTCTAACATATACATAAAAATTTCTAGATAAATATAAAATTGACATGAATAATAATAATAATTATTATATAAACCCTCAGATTAATTTTAGTTCTTCCCCCTTCCCTTCAAATGTATTTTTATAAGTTGGACTACATTACATATTTTACTCCAAAAAATATTAAAAAAAAATATTATCTCTCATTAGCACACATACTTTAAAATCCAACATGTAAATAGAATTAAAAAAAAATTTATAAAATTGAAGACAAATTTAGAAAAATTTTAAATCATTATCCCCCCTCTCTTCTACCTCTGAAATGCTATACTTAATGAAACAAACTATCTAATATTCTAACACTATTTTTACTCAATTCACTCACAATTATACACATATAAAATATATTATTATGCTTTTTACCATGATAACAAAATATTATTAAAAACCAAAATAATAATATTACTTAAAACTAAAATCATAATACCATAAAAAAAATTTTTTACACATTAATATTACAACTTAAAAGTAATAAACAAATCATTTCATACATTCAAAATCATTTATAAGCTCAAAGTTATTATTAGTAAGACATTCTTTTTTTAATCATCTGAATAGTCTTTAAAGGTTCTTTAAATAAAATGTATCACTTTATTGTAAAATGTTTCTTAAGACTATATCATAAAGAAAATAGATATAAAAAGTCATATTACCGATCTTTTTTGTGCGAATTTCAAGGGTTCAAACTTGTTATATTTCTAGCTACATGTGGGAACAATCTCTTTCTTGAGGTGATAATATTTATGATGATGACTTATTGAGGTTATTTGTTTAGTGGACAATTTGGAACATTATAGTAAATTTTTTCTTTCTTGCAACTTGTGAAATACAGCAGTTGTTTTTGTAATTTTTTGAGTTTAAAATCAGTTGTGTAACAATTAATTGACTTGTGATTAATATTTATCAGTAGATTAATTCATCTTTTTTCAGTGATCTTTCCTTCTATTAAAAACATCTTATTTATCTGTCGTTGAAAGGTGTAGAATATTATTTAGACACATTTTTTTTTTTTGCTATGGTCGAAAGGACAAATATAATTTTAATTTTTATATTTTACATTCAATTGGATGTTTAATAATCTAAATCAATCACAATAATCACCTAATAATAATTCAAAAAGCTTTTTATATCCAATTTTAGCTACCTTAACCAATCAGAGATAGCACACTTGCTATTTTTGCAATTTTTTAAGTAGATCTCTATTTATTTTCAACCAAAGTATTTTCAACTGAAAAGTTTAACCTTTTCCAGACACTTTTTTTAAAAAAAAAATAACTCAATTCTTATTTCCTTTTTTTTTCTTACATCCAGGTAACACTTCAAATCTTAGCTTCCTTTCTATAGATCTTGAGATAAGACAATTTCAAAATTTAGAGCTCTGACTCATTATAAGTTTCCAAAGTGACAATCATTTACAAAAAAATTACTACAAAGATCGATATCTGATTAAACAGATTTCCTCTTTTAACAAAAAAAAATTGTACAAAAAAAATAATTTGACAGATTTAATACTTCCTTTTCTTTCAATATTTAGGAAATGTAAAATTTTGTATGTAATGTACACACATCCTTCATTCTTTCAAATCATTCATAAACTATCCTTAAATAATATGATTGCTAGCTTAGTAATTATAACCCAATTATTTAATTAAGTCTGTAACTTTTAAATCCCAATTATAATTAAAGAAAAGCAAAATAGAAGCATAGATTAGTTTTAAAGAAAGTTAAAATGTTTAATATTTGAAATATAAAACAAATAAATAATTTACACATACATTGCCTATATGTATGCATTATAACTTTGCTTTTTAACAGAAAATTTAAATATTAAATAGTTTAAATGTGTGTATTACCTTTCTATCAACACACAAACAAATAAAGCATATAATTGTTGACCCATTCTTTCTCTGTTTAAAGCTTTTAGAACTGGACCTTGTAGGGTTTGAACTTGGATGCCCTACAACTTCCTTTATGGTTATATAAAATTGTGATGATGATTTTGTTTTACCTTTTCTACATGCACATTACTATAAATTTGGCTAGTGACCAAATTGTAATGGCACAATATATATATATATATATATATATATATAATAAATCTCCTGTTTGGGTGATTTCTACATCTGCAGTTCCACTTATCTTTGACTTAAAAAAATAAAATAATAAAAAAATTTGAAATTAATAAATAAAATAAAAAAAGGAAATTTTATATTTCTAAATTTTAATTTTTTAGTTGTACACTTTTATATGTATTTTTAACACATATATTCTGGTTACACATACTTTCAACATGTATATAAAGAATGTACTCGTGTAAATGCATGTGAAATTAAAAATGCATTTTATATGTAAATTTGAATGTCTGCATTGGGACTTGAAACTACATCTCATAGATATGTGAGAACCCTTGTTTACAGATCATTTTAAATGAAGAATGAGATAGACAAGATCTGTTTAGTCAAAATCTAGATACTATGAGCCCCAATATTGTTTTTGTTTTTTTATATTTGACTTGTAATATTCTTAAATTCTGACATTTTACTCTTTAAAATGCATATTGCTGCTTTAGATTCTCAATTATTTATGTATAGTCTTATTATTAAGAATTTTAAACTTCTCTCTTAATATTATAATAAATAAAATTAAAAGCATGTGAAGTGCTTGAAAGAGAAGCTATAAAGAGTGCAAAAATATTAAAAGCTTAGCGCTTTCGAGGCGGATTACCTCATATATAGTTCTATTATATATATATTATAACAATCGGAAGTAAGTGGAGATTGAATCTAACCGCAAAAACAATATCTGCAACTACCAGGGCGCCATCTAGGCATTTGAGCCTAGAAAAATTTATAAAGTAGGCAGATACACGCTGTTAAGATTCCACTTTATTTAAATATTCCGATCGTTAGCCCAAGTCACTAGCTCAGTGAGTAGCAGAGATAATAAAATATAAATTTTATATCTTAAATATAAAAGAATAAAAGCCACTGCCAGAAATTAACACATAAAAATATTTATTTACGCACATATAAAATCATTCTAAATTCGAGGAATAAGTTTAACCTTTGGATTTTTATATTAACTTGTAAATTTACATTTAAAAAGATTTCAATAAGTTTAATTTTTATTTAGTGAGTCGAGTATGAATAGACTATATAGGTCTGCATTTGAAAAGAAAATATTCTTTCCCTTATTTAACCTTAGGCCAAAAGTTCGTAGTCAAAATGGCGCCAATCCATCTGATACATTTATGTATTCAATGTAGCATGAAAATACGACAACACAAAATACTGTACTGTCAGGAATGTACATCTGAACAGTAAGTAGAATTAGAGAAGACATTGACTCTCCACCAACAGGAATGTTACATCTGTTGGCAAGTAGAACAATAAACAAAAAACTCCATAGGAATGGACTGCGGTCTTCTGCCGACTTACAAACCCATCCATAGGCAAACAGAAAGTGTGTGGCGTATATATGCAATCCTGCCCATAGCGGATCTCATACTACATCTACTAATTACACAAATATATCCAATCCATTGAGCCAATTCAACTACGAAACGAATAACCTAAGATTACCCTCCCTTAATATAACTTTACAAAACTATATAGCCATTCACGCCCGACTTAAATTTAACATTTAGATACGTTCGCACAAATGAATTTTTATAAAATTTGTTTTAAAATGTTGATTATAGATCAGCTGCACAGATTCCATGGTCAAAAACATTCCAAATTAAACACAACTGACCAAAATACAAAGTCATCGATAAACGTCACTTGCATAGGGAATATACAAATCCCATTAGCATTCATCGTAAGATGCTGCAGTGATATCGTTGACCCATATATTCCAATCGAATGTGAAAACCACAACATAATCAACCGCTAAAGAATCTATGCAACGTCCATGTCCAACCTTAAATTTCCTCATTTAAAATTTAAACAATAAATAATTTATACAATAAGAAAAAAAAAAAAGGAAATGATTTTTATCAATCGGAAAACGTATAAAATTAAACATTATTAATTTGATTTTAACTTTAAAAAAGTCAGATGGAAGTTCATAAGCTTGAACGAAAGTTCTTAATTATTTTTAAATTTAGAGTTCATGTCAATATAGCTTACGGTAGAAGAGTCCAGGTTTCTGCTTTTTTTTTAATTCCCGCAACGTCTCCATTGGAAGATAATGTTCTGGAGGTAGCATTAGCTGGTTCCATTCTTGTATCACAGTCTTTTCATTTTATATTTTTTTTAAAACAAAAAAAAAATGAGAGAGAACGGCAAGTGCGTCTTACCGTTCTCATCAAATCAAGTCCGAAAAACTGTCTGGAACTCAATATTTCTCTTTTTATAGTAAATCTCCAGATTGAATGAACAAAGACGTCACTTATCCAAATTTTCGTTCGGGTCCGGGCTGAGGCTTGGTGCTTCATTGGTCAAGCTAAAATCTCTTTATTCTCTTATCTAATTTACTCTCTGACTTTTTAATTAGACAGCTTTTGGATAATTAATAAACAATCATTTCCATTTACAGATTACAGGAATTAATTAATACCTGTTTTTATTTTTACTTACGTTATTTCTTTTTTAAACTATTTTTATATTTAAATCTTTTTTTATAAAAAAAATACATTCAAATACCTTTTTTTATTTATTAAAAAAAATATTTTTAAAGTTTAGCATCTGTGCGAATATATACGTTTAACAAACATTTTAATTTTAGCATTTAGTTTTTTTTTCTTTTTAATACACTTATTTTTATATGCGAACTTAAAAGTTTTTATTTCACTTTAATGTAACGACATATTTATATATCGTTACAATATATATATATGTAATTATAAGGGACTTAAATTTTACTTTCAAGCTCCCTACAGCTATTCACTCTATCTTATACAGATGCACATGACCACATACATGTGAAAAAAATAAATGATTTCCAATATATGTATTTCATGCTGAACCAGCACTCCTCCGATGATCCAGATTGCCATCTCCATACATATATACAATCAGTGCTCAGTTTATACTAAGATAGCAAATTTTAATGGACAAGCATCAATTATTCTTCACCCTTCAACTCTCCAGCCATCCATATCATTGAAAATCTGAGGATGTAACATTCAAAGTTCTCATTGATGCCTATATTAATCTCATACCCATGTTGACATTAAGTCATTCTGACCCTCTCACATATAGGATGTTAATATGTCCATTTATCTATACAGAAGAGGGATGGGCAGAATACAAATTGAATTTGTAATATTTATATACATGCCTATTGTTTATACTAAACAATATAGTTAAAAGAGACTTGAAGTCAGACTTTCAAGCTCCCTACAGCTATCCACTCTATCAACCGATGCACATGACCACTTACATATGAAAAAGATAAATGATCTCCAATATAATGTATTTCATACTGAACCGCACTCATCAGTTAGTCCAGATCACCATCTCTCACATATATATACACAATCAGTGCTCAGTTTATGTTAAGATAGCAAATCTTCAAACTTTAAAGGAAAAGCTTCAATCTTCTCCGCCCTCATTGAAAATCCAAGGATGGAATGCTCAAAGCCCTTGTTGATCCCAATATTATTGTCATATTCATGTTGACCCCAAGTCACTCTGACTCCTTACATATAGGACTTTAGTATATCTATTTAAATATACAGAAAAGGGATGGACAGAATACAAGCCATCCCTCTTCTGTATATTTATATGGTCATATTAAGATCCTATATATGAGAAGTCAGAGTGACTTAAATTCAATATGATTATGATAATAATGTTGGCATCAACAAGGGCTTTGAGCATTCCGTTCTTGGATTTTCAATGATATGGATGGTTGAAAAATTGGAGGGTGGGAGAAGATTGAAGTTTATCCATTAAAGTTTGAAGATTTGATATTTTAATATAAACTGTATGTGTGGAAGTTGGTGATGTGAATCAAGTGATAAGTGCTGGTTCAGTGCAAAATCATATATTGGAGGTCATGTATCATGTATCTTTCTCACATATATATATATATAATCATGTGTTTCTCTTATATAAGATAAAATGGATAGCTGTAGGAAGCTCGAAAAGTCTGAGTTCAAGGCCATGGTAATTATATTGTTTAGTATAGACAATAGACATGCATTATTATATATTCGAGCTATATTCTTCCCATTCATCTTCTGTATATTTTAAATGGACATATTAACATCCTTTATGTGAGAGATCAGAGTTACTCAAAGTCAACATGGGTATGACAATAATATTGGCATCAATAAGGGATTTGAGCATCCTCAGATTTTCAACAATATGGATGGCTGAAGAATTGGAGGTTGGAGAAGATTGATGCTTGTCCATTAAAGTTTGAAGATTTGCTGTCTTAATATAAAGTGAGCACCAATTGTATATATGTGTGGGAGATGGTGGTCTGGACCAACTGATGAGTGCTGGTTAGCAGGAAATAAACATATTGTTCAGATCTTTTTCATATGCATGTGGTCATGTGTATTAGTTCTATAAGATGGAGTGGATAACTATAGGGAGCTTGAAAATCTGAGTTCGAGTTTATTTTAATTACATTAAGTTTAGTATAACAATAGACATGTATTTAAATATTATATATATTGTATCTACTGAAGTAATTTCATTATGCAGTGGAATGTCAATTGTAACTTCTTTTTTTTAAATTGATCTTAATAGTGAATGTATTGACCTAGGAGCATTGAAATATGTTTATGACAACAAGAATATTGAAACAAAATTTTTTTATTATTAATTGCAATATAAAAATTATGAAATGACTTAATGCATTCAAAAAAAAAATGTTCATATAAATAATAAAGGCTATAGTTTTAATAAAATTATTATTCTTTCCTTTTTTATCTGTATTTTGGTTATTGCATTCATAAATAATAGATTACAAATAATACACATGGAGCTGTTGTTTTGTTTATATGATATATGTAATATTATATTGGTGAGATATATATAGAATATATATTTTCAGTATAATATGGTATTAAATTATTATAAATTATTCTAGTTTGTCTTGAATTAAAAGAAAAATATTATTTGTATTTTTTTTTAAAAATGTAAATATTATTTATTATATGTAATAAATGTGAAATGTTTTTTCATATTATTGTGTAATAAATTTCTAATTTTGGAATGCTGGATAAATGTGACATTAGAGTTATAAAATACTGTTACTTTAGTTTTTATGATGCCAGTTAAAAAGATTATAAATAGAACTGAATGGTTTGAACTCTCTCTCTCTCTCTCTGATGTCTTGACTTCAATAGAAGCAAATCTAAGTTTTCTCATATAATTTTTTTGATTTATTTTCAAAAGTATTCGATTATTAACCATGGAAAATGATAGGGTAAGAATAATAATACTTGTCCAGAAAATTGAACAGCATCAATAATATGTTAAAGGAATGCGAATTTGTTAAAGGAATAAATAAATAATTCATTGTATTCAAAATAATCTGAATATTTCTTTACTAAAAGTGGATATCACTTACATTTTAATAATATGATATAAAAGCTAACAACAGAAAATTGTATATAATAATTATTTTCATTTGCAGATATAGTTTTATTATACTGATGAATTATTTCACACAATATTTAAATTGGTTTATTTTGCAATGCATAGTCATGGGTAGAAACTAGTGTCTGTTCATTTATAATGTCTTATAGTATCAAATACCTGCTAAATGAAAGAATAACTTCAATATTTGGAAAATATCAAAAAATTAATGAAATGTGTTACGCATCAGATAACTTTTCATGACATATCTATCTTCTCTGGAGTAATAAATTATTGTTCAAATTATAATTCAAGAAATAGACAATGGATCTGTGGTATTACTTTAAAGTGTCATATTGAAGAATGATTAATTAGGTTGTATGCTGAAATGTATTTTTTTCTTCTAAGTATATAATTGTATAATATTTATTAACATAACTGGTTATTATATGTTAAGTTTGGGTAAATATGTATCCTAGATGCATGGAATATAAGAGAGATAAGTTTTCTAAATTCAAATTTATATTGCAAAGCTTAATAATTATAATTTTAATTTCAAAATATTATCTTTTTATTTGTTGGATATAAATTATTTTTGTATATATAACGTATAAATATTGAGAATCTAAAACAACAATATTGTAACAGTTATTCATTAGTATTATAAAAATGTGAACTAATATTCGGACTTATGTTATTATATTTTATTTCAATTAATTATTTATTGTGAAGATTAGAAATATCATTAACTTTCTTGTATTTCAAGATTGTATATGTTCAACTACATGTTTTGTTTCACATAGATAACATATTTTAGGTTAAGCATTTTATAGATGAAGTTTGATATATTAACACCGAAGTTTGATATATTAACACCTATTTTATTAAAATTAAATTTAACAGAAAATATATTTCATAATATATTATTGGATTATATATATATATTTTAAGCATTTATGTTTATTTGTCATATATATATAATTTATATTCATTGTTAATAGATTTTGAACTCATTTAAAAACAAATAAACTCTGTTAGTTGTCATTCAATTTTATAATACAAATCTATTGGTTAGTAATATTTTGATAAGATAATATCCCTGTACTGACTTACACCAAATAATTTGTTATAGGTAATCATAAAACAGTACAGAAATTAAACCAGAGGACACATATAATTTTTTTTGTAGTAAATTTAACACTTTAACATTTGGACCAGGTATACATTTCTATATAGCAATAAATTAATCAATTTGGTATTATTAGATATTTAACAAGTAATTAGAAATTTATTATAATTATTTTGTTAATTATATTTTACTGTTATATTAAGACAGAAATTTATAATTGAACTGATTCGATAATTTGTAAAGTATGCATATAATAATTATTTAAGATAAAGGCAGTTACAATTGGATATTTGCATATTCTTTTAAACTATTATTTGTTGGGTGAATATTCTATCAAGTTACAGTATTTAGTTATAAAGATGGTAATATTATATTTTTAAATTGGTAATAATGTATATTAAAATTGACATTTAAAGTCTTAAATAAAATAATTTGCTGTAATTACAATTAAAGTTTGTTGGTGTAGTTTAAATACTAAGTTTTAATATTGACATTTGATCATAATAAAATATTAATAATCTTTTATATATTATGATAATTACAATTTAAAGTTTAATAACTTAGTTTTATTATATTGAAGAATAATTTGTTATGATTTGCTAATTGTATTTCAATGAGAGTCAAATGAGAATTCATCATTTATTTCATATTGTTATGATTGGATATTGTAGGTTTTGTGATTATTTAAAGAGTTGATTTTATTTTATATTATTATAAATTGGTGAAGGTAATGAGATATGCTAGATTAGTTAATTTTGTGTATTATATTATAGTTTAATATTAAGGTATTTTTTTTTTTTATTTATGAATTACTGTTATGAATTGTAGGATTTGAGATGTGTACGTTTATATACATATTAGGGATAGATTAATGTGCATAAATTTATGGATAATAAAACACCATTATTATCAAGTATTTGATCTTATTGCAATTGATTTATTTAATAAGGTATATTGTTATTAATGAAATAACATTGCTGAGTTGGCATTATCTTATTTTATTTAGTTATAATTAAAAATCAACTATTGAATTACCCTTTATTTAGATATGATTTTGATATTTTAAGTTTGTAGGCCATGTTAAAGTCTTTATTTCATATTCTTATAACTCTCATTTTGATATAAATAGCTTTTAAATTCCTAGGACATATTAAGGTTATTATTTTTATTCATTCATGAATCATTTTGTTTAAATACAAATAAATGTGTTTTAATTCATATTAAAGTTTATCTTTATCTTTTGTCATTATATTCATTCTATTACAGGTGTATTGTTTAATAGGGACGTATTGCTATTTATAAGATAGTGATGTTTAGTTATTGTTTTCATTTTTAATCTGTTGCAAATAATGCTCATATTCTTAGGATAATTTGGAATATTGATATTATTTATTCCCAATCCATTACCAAGGCTGTTCAAATCTGTGGGGTTATAACAAAGATTATTATCAACAAAGCAAAACTCTCCATACATTATTGCCACCCTGAGCTAACCAAAGTAATCAATGAATGCCAGAAGGCTTATGCATAAAATCCCTATCTAATGCCTACTCATCCAATATCCCCATACTAGTTTCTGGCTTGTGGCCATCGTCAGTGAGGAGCTTTGGATCTGAGAGCACTGCACTTAGATCTTAGGATCTAATGCAACCCTCCAGCACCCATGTTTTATCTCTACTTAACTACAAAACTATAAGAATGAAATTGAAAACACAAAAATATTTTCAATCTAAGCTCAATAGCTTATATAGTCATATGGGTCTGAACTCAGTTCAGCACCCATACATTTTGGTGTCTTTGGCTCTTTAACAACCATAACCACCACTATCCTAAGATCTAAGTGCAGTGCTCTCAGATCCAAAGCTCCTCACTGACGATGGCCACAAGCCAGAAACTAGTATGGGGATATTAGATGAGTTGGCATTAGCTTTTATGCACAAGCCTTCTGGCATTCATTGATTACTCTGGTTGGGACAGTGTGGCAATAGTATATGGAGAGTTTTGCTTTGTTTATAAACAATTATGTGCTAGTATAAGAGATAGTGATCACGTGATGCTTAATGGTGTAAAGATTATTATCATTGTTTATTTTGTTATAAATGGCATCCATTGATAAAAAGCTTGGATTAAGTATTAACTTATCATTCATTGGTTGGTGTTCACTTTGGCTCAGTTCATCAATTTTATTCTGTTACAAATCAATTCTTTCTTGGCTCATTATTTTTATTCTGTTACAATATATAAAGAGAGTAGTTCTCCTCCCTCAGACTATGAATTAAAAATACTTAAAATGTTGAACACAGGATCAAGAATATAATGAATCCACTTATTCTTGAAGCCCTGGCGTTTAAGAGAGATTCTATATCCAGCTTTCTATAATTTATTATTAGTTTAATAACTTATTAAATGCTATATTAGAGCTGGAAGAATACAATGAATCCATTTATTCTTGAAGCTTTGGCGTTTAAGAGAGATTCTATATCCAGCTTTCTATAATTGATTATTAGTTTAATAACTTATTAAATGCTATATTACAGCTGGATGATATATTTATTTCATTCTGAGTTATCAACATTGTTGCCTTAAACATCAGAGCTACAAGAATAGATGAATTCATATTGTTCTTGATCCTTTGTTCAACATTTAGAGTGCTTTTAATTTAGAGCCTGAAGGAGAGTGATTTATTCTCTTTATTTACATATTAAAATTTTATTTAATTGTTACAACCAAGATACTAAAAGAGAGATTCTGTTTCCAGTCTTGTATAATTCATTATTAGTTGAATAACTATCAAATGCAGAATTCTAGCTGGTTGCTATATCAATTTCATTCTGATTTACCAACAGTGTTGACAGAGGTATGCTTATAAACAGCAGAGCTCCAAGAATAGGTAGATTTATTCTATTCTTGGTTCTTTGTTCAACATTAAGAGTGTATTTAATTCATAGCTTGAAGAAGGCTGATTTATTATAAATATATTATAATTTTAATTGACGTAATTGATGAAAATGTTTTAATATGTGGAAATTTCAATTTATAATTTTAGTTACAAAACATTTCAAATAAATAGTAATAGAAATAAAGTATCTAGTATAATAATATTAACTTGAAAATAAAATCATGCAACTTTGGATATCATTCTTTAGCATAATTGATCTTGTTAGTTAATTTTGTTAATAATTGAATGGTTAATTGTTCAATAGTTTACAAGAAGTTTAAGCAATGGAATTTTGCACTATAGAATCTGCTATGCTACCACTCACCAAACTATGCAGGCATTTGAGAATATTGGAATATTGAATCTAAATTTACAGCAATATTGATATATAAAATTCTAATATATGTGGTTGATCATTTATTTAATACTTTCTTTAATTTAATTTTATCATAGAACACCTTACATTTTAAGCCTCTTTTTAGTTGTTTTTTTTTTTTTTTTTTAAATAAAAAAAAACAGAACAAAAATTAATTAATTGTATGTCTGTGATTTTAAGAAATTATTTTTAAAAAACTAATCACAACTAATATCTGGGCAACTTTTATTTGAAAGTTTTATATGCATTTCATTCTGTTTACTTTAAAATCGTCTATTGTAAGCTAGTAATCAGTGGCTCCATGAGGAACATTGTATTCAAATATCCATATTAGTTTCTGGCTATTGGCTATTAATAGTAAAAAGGCAGCAGTCAGAAATTCAAGTATCTACTGATTACTTAAGCTTATAATGTTTTATTGGTATGCATCTCATTATCATGCAGAATGCAGAGACTATCACCATTTTATGTAATCATCACAAACTCATCATTGAGTTTTTTTATTTTTTTTTTAATTTATAACTTTATGAAGGTAGAATGGCCATACTCATTCATGAATGTTTGTTACTGCTGTTGACTTTTCTAGCTAAAGGTTGACTAAAGTCATTAAAACATAGTTATTGGGTCTAGTGTCAGATCGCTGTTGACTTTTCTAGCTAAAGGTTGACTAAAGTCATTAAAACATAGTTATTGGGTCTAGTGTCAGATCTCTTTAAGTGTACAAGAATGTTGGCTTAAGTTCGGTAACTTGGGTGTTTTTGAATTTCACCTAGTAGTTTAATGTAAAAAGGCTGAATGATGATCATGTATGTTATATGCATATATTTGCACATATATGGGTAACTGTACTCTGAGTATATGTTATAAGTAGTCTATCAATTTAATATTTTAATGTTAAAGTCTAATCAAGGTTTTTTTTTTGAATCTGTATAGAAAAAAAAAAGAAATAATAGTTGTAGATTTGCTGGTTTGGCAGAGCTTGCAAATAACAGTGATTGACTAAAATGTTTATTTGGATTGATAGAATTTGTAAGTTTGAAATAAATGTAAATGCAGCTATGCTACAGTTGTAGCAATAACAGTAGATGAAGTTAGACTTAAAGAATTTAAGAGTGATAGATTGATAAAAAAATTAGTGATGAATTAATATTTTTAAGAAATTACAAATTAGAATAGCTAAGCTGATTTTTTAATAAAATTAAGAATTTATTCTATTCCCAAAGAAAGAGGTATAGTGAATGTTTTGTTTATTGTTATATATGAAGCAGATAATTGAATTATCAGAAATAAAAAATATTGTAGACTCTAAAGTTCTAAATTTAGAATGGGAAAGAGAATATTTACTTTGGAGGATAAAATGAAAAATGGAAATGGTTAAAAGAATAGTGTGATGGAAATAGTTTTATGATAAAATGAAAAAGGTAAATGGTGAAAAGAATTAGTGTGGTGGAGGCAGTTTTATTGAAGAAACAACAAAAGCCTATGCCAATGTTGCCAAGTCTGATGTGCAAATAATTAACATAAAGCATAACTTAAAGTCAATCCAAGTAGCTAGATTTAGAAAAGCAAATCAAAAAGATATCGATAGTCTTAACTTAAAGACCATTGAGAACCAAGATCCCCCCCCCACACACACACATTAGACTGCAGGAGTTACAAATAGTCAATATTAATTTCAATAACACAATTCCCAGAAAGTTATTCAATACATTTAAAAAAAATTTTCTCAACCTAAATCAATCATCTTATCATCTTATCAGCCACAGACAGAAATCTCACATTATACAAATTCCCCAGATCATTGCTATATGAGGCACTGACAATATACGGAATGTGGGAAACAGCATTATGTATTGGTAAGCATCCTAATTCACAATACCTGGTGGTCAAATTTTTCCATGAATATCAAAGGGCCCAATTTCAGACCCAAGTTAGAACATTAGGAAACTATGCACTGGTAGTGGTTGATAAACATGATAGAACCATTTGGAAAAGTGGTAAACTTAAATCCAATATACTAAAAGACACAGCCACACCTGTATTTAGCAACAATTTTGAATTTAAGATAAAAATAAAGAACAATGTAAATCTGGAAAAATATACGTATGCAAATTATTGATCAGGAGACAGTGTTTTCTCTTTATATAAGAGGGTTAAGACCCCAATGCTACTCCTGCAGATAGTGTGGCTATCTGGAGATACACTGCAATGCAAACCAAATTATGCAAAATCAGATAATGAACAACCAACCTATACAATGCTCACAGGAACAAATAATGAAATTACATCAAAATGATGACGATATAAACAAGAATTTCAAAAGCAGTCAACACCAACAATTGGAAAACAATCAAACCAAAAATGCAAATATAAACATAGAAGTGCTGGGCCTATCAATCCTAAAACCATATAAAAGACAAACAAACAATGCAGACATGAGTCAAATAACCTTAGATTATCCATCAAAAACACCTGATAAAACTCTCGACATTACCGATAAAGACTAATAAAATCAAAAGCAGATAACAATACCATGAATAACACAAATCACCAAACCAGCATACACCCTTATAATAAAGAACATTCCAACAACACATATAACAGAAACAATCACTCCATATCTTTTCTAGATAGAAGAAACAAAGGCCAGGCCGCTCACCAAAGCAACATCGAAAAATAAAGCTAAAACAGAAGAATTTAATCAGGAAGATAACATTGGCCATATAGACCACATATTTGATCCAATTAATGAAGACAGAACTAAACTATGATAATAATCAGTAAATACCCCTAACACCTTACCAACACACATAGATAATCTCACCAAACTTACATAAACTTTATGAAACTCAAGAATAACTGCATTTAATGTAAGGGGGTTGAACTCCATTTCCAAGATCAACCAACTAAAACAATGAATTAAAACCACACAGCCCCACATACTTGAATTAATTGAAACTAAAGTTTATGCTGGCTGTCAAACACATCCAACAAGACATTACAGAACACATGGGTTTTGTGCATGCTCCAGACACTCATCAACACACTCTGGGGGCACTGGACTCCTCATTACACCAAATTGTCCATTCACTTCATTCACAATAATATTTATAGATTCACACTTGTTAATAATAACCTTCCAACATCGGATTGTGACAATCAACATAAGGCCTAACATAATTACCAATATAATAGCCAACGTTAATTTGCTACTTATCTTAACAAATCCAACCATATTAATTGGAGACTGCAATATGACATATAAAGATTTCATTACAAGGTGGCTGCATCAAATTTCAGTGCCACTAATGAATGCTCAGGTTTTCCTACCAGACAATGCAGTAACATTTCACAACGGCCAACATACATCAATAATTGACCTCTGTTTCTATTCGCCAATGCTGCATCATCTAATCACAATTAGCCATACACCCTCCCCATTCTCAGACCATTCAGCCCAAACAGTAACCATCAATGTTACACAAACTCAAACATCAGTGCTTCCATTAACCAAAACAATAAGAGTATTACTTTCAGTGACCACCCCAGAAATTTTTAATCTCGAGACCTACATTATGCTTAATAAAATTGAAAACCTACAGCTTAATCATGTATGGATATCTAACATTCATTAATATCCTTTCTTTTCATATTGATGATATCACAAGAAAGAACCCACCATCCTCCAGATTACTAGCACTTGCTGACGAGCTTCATAAGCGAATTCTTATCATAAAACCTTTGCATCATACTCAGCAATACATACATAAACTCACATGAACATACAAAAATACATGCAACACTCTAAAAAACTACCTAAAAAGAAAAAAAGACAAATATGTCTTACTCAACAGCACACCTGACCAGAGGCTACATAAAATGGGCCCTAGAACACCCACCCAACATCAAAGTCTTAATGGCTATCCAAGCAAATAAAACCACATATGCAGGTCATAACATGATATTACCGATCTACTCATACTTTAGACAAAAACTACAAACAAACCAACCACTTAAACTTCCCTCTGACTTATTTGGAACACCAGAAACAACAACTGCATTCAACACAGCTTAGTTTGCAATAAAGCTGGTAACCATTCCAAACACATGCCATCCAGGAAGCTCTAGCATCCCTCAGTTTGTCTTAATGCATCTTAGTTGATTTACAACTTAATATCTTTATGACCTAGCAAATTATTTATCACAGAAAATTCAATCCATGGAAGGAAATTACCCAATTGCGATAGTGCCTTTCAACAAAAAGACAAAAACCATCCCTCATCTAAATGACCTTTGCCCAATATCCATGGGACCACTGCCAATCAAAATCATCAAAAAAATCATCAAATAAAAAATAGAACCTCACATAATGCTGCTAATCTCCAATTAAGGCAGTCCTAAACTCAATACAAGGGAAGAAAAATTATTCACCAATAGCAGTCCAACCTGACATCAAAGGAGCCTTTGACTCAATCGCAAATACCTCAATACTAAAAACTCAACTATATTTATTCTTAAACCTGCTCTTAAGCCGTGAAATCCACATAATCCTCAATAGCAGAAACTCGCCATCATTCGTCCCCACACGAGTGGGAAAAACTTCACAACACATCTTGTGCATTAGATACATGCATGACAACCATCTTTCTATCCTCAAAAAAAAAACACCCATCTTACAAAAACTCTATAAGATTACACAAATTGAAATTTAATGCAAGCAAAATCACTGCCTGGTCACTATTTACTGGTAAACCATGTACAAATGCATATCAAACTAAACCAAGTGCTTTTCTTGGCTTCCCATTTCACCAGGGAGCCACAGGAATGAGATGTCATATACAAAACAAACTAAAAGATGAAGCTTAGCAAATCATTGACTTCTTATCAAAAACATACCTTTTAATATATTCAAAGATGCAACTGATAAACCAATTCATCATCATTAAATTTATATACTATCTCCTTATCATATCCTCCTCCAATGTATTTAAATCAAAAATCAGGTCCATCTGCAGCAAATTCCTATGGTGCAGAAAGGCGGCCGCAATCTCAACCAAATGCCTCAGTCAACCGCTTGCGAGCAGTGGACTTGGTCTACATGATATAGACATCTTTTATATACAAAAGTTAAAAAAAGTTGTTAACTGGCACAATAATTCAGTTCCCACAACTAAAGTGCCTACTCCAAATCACATCAACAGACAAAACATTCCCACAACCTTTATACCTATCATCAATCATTTATCAACCCAGAACAATCAACCAAATACCCAAACAATAGACAAACAAATACACTTATGCAACAAGAGCAGTTTAATAACGAGCCCCCTCCAATGCTAAAAATAAATAACAAAAAGCTAATCCATAATTTTAAAGATGGTCACTGGAGACTAAGTTCTTTGACTTCATTATCAAAGTCAATCTATATGCCATGCCAACAACTACTTCGTCTATCACAAGAGAATGTACATCACCATTGACCCATTCTGCAGACTTTGACACATGCAGAAAGAAATACAGCAATCTCACAGCACTAGAAGAAATCAGAAAAATAATGTGCAACACATATAGGCAACCTAATACCTCAGTAGAAAAGATTATCAGGGCATATCAAGAAAAATCAGTTCCGAGAATAAGGGTGGCAACATTTATACTCTATGCATTCTGGTGCATATGATGTACATTTATAATGGGCAACAACATGAGATAGCACCCCTCTACCTTCCTTAACAAGCTAGCACAATTTAAAATTAGAGATAACATAATAGCACATCCAGATATATATATATATATATATGCAGCCCCTAGATCACTACTAAAGCAACAATCAGCCCTATGACCAACTAAACCAAATATGTAAAGGACAATCAGGATATTCAACAAGAACAATTCATATATCCAATAAAGATTATGAGATGGAACTAGAACAAAAGACTTTTGAACTATAGGAAACAAATACCGAAAGTGTTATAACCAAGAGGCCATTTTTCTGAAAACTGTAAGTCTTCGAATTAAATAGACAATCTGACTAAACCAGCCAAAGAACAATGAATATAAAAATGTGTATGTAACCTAAATGTATGTAAACACCCATTGATCCAATAAAGTTCCTTTTTGAAACATAATAATAATAGTAATAATAATAATATAAAAAATAGATTACTAATTCAATCTTTGTCTGTAGATTTTTACTTGAGTATGTCATTAATAGTTTTTGGTTTCCTGGCTTTTATCACTTCAATTATTAAAAAAAAAAAAAAGTAATATACTGTAATGCTTTTTGATAAAGTTAAAATTTCAAAATATTTATTAATTAAATTCTTAAATGCATTTTTGGTGTTGAATGCGCTTTTTAAAAGACCAGTTAGAATAACAGAGCATTAGACTGTTGTACTTTTAATAGTCTAATGCATTGTTATTGTAGTATTTACTTTTTGAAAAGATTATTCTACTTTATTAAATACATTATCAGATTAATTAATTAATTATTTTGAAATTTTTGCAGTATGTAAAGCATTTAATATTAGCACAAAATTAAAATAAATAAATAAATAATGTATGAAATTATATGTCGGGGACGAATTTTATATATAAAATGAGCATAAAATTTGCAAATTATTTCTTCGCATTTTGCTATCACGTTAAAACTTAAAATTTATCATAAAATTGCAATTTAAATATTTTATAAAATCTAAAATGTACTTCATAATCACTTTGTTTTGAAATAGGCATGCATTTATTTAAAGCAAAGTGTCAAAAAATGTTCATTACATTTACAAGTAATAAAACATTTTGTCATGTCTGTCAGCTTCTTTTACCTATGATATTTCATTAGAATAGTAAACACAACACACACACACACACACATTTATATATATATTAGTTATAATGTCACGTACTTTACTGAATATTCCATTTTATTAATACTTGGTTGATCTATAAGGCATAAATTTGAGTGTTTTTTTTTTTTTTTAAAATTTGACTTTATATATATATGCAGCATAGAATAAGAAACTAAATTTATTCAAGAAGTGGTTACTTTAGTCTTAGATTATTAGAGGTACAAACTGTACATTGCCTGGGGAGGTTTTATTAAATAAAATTTCTTATCAAGCACTATATCTATCAAACACTAGCAATCTTTATAACTAGATTCTTCCATTTTTTATATCTTACTTAAGTTTACTTATAGGTAGCTTTAGAATCGAGTGAAGATAATTGCTCTTAGAAGGATGAGAAATTTATATGATATCGTTACTATCATCTTTTATTTGTTTTGCTTGTTTTTATTTGTTTTTATTTACATTGGACCATAACAATATAAGTGGATGGATCACAGTTGAGTAGAGTCATGTCAGTTGCAATTACATCATTTCAAAATTTTTTAGAGAACATAATCATAAAACATTTTTATAATACATTTTCTTGAACATTTTAGGAATGTTATTTATATGATATCAGGAGTTTTCGGTGTAAATGTTAATAATAGTGAGGGCATTGAGAATTATAATAATTTTATATAATTAGATGTAACGTAGGTTATTATATAAACATTTTTATATATATATAATTGAAAATAATACATGTGAACGAGTTTATTTTATTTGTTTTCTAATAACAATGTAAATTATACATGATCAATCTACAACCTATAGTCCACATATGACCTGTTATGACTTCTTATACAGTATTATTAATTCATAATTATATTAAAATTTTATTTTTGCCATAATTTGTAAGTAATTTCTATCTTCTTCTTTTTTTTTTTTTTATCATAAAGAACTTACCTACATATGTAATAAGAACAATGTTTGTGTGTTTTATTATAAGCAAATCTCATCATAAATTAAAAACTTTTGCCCATGTGCCATTTAGATCATATTATTATCTTTTCCCAAAGGTTTGTGGTGATGACATTTTATTTGTATTTATTATATGTTAGACTCTTTCCATCATCTAATTTTAAATATTGAATGTCTTTAGAAATTTTTTTAAAATTTATTTAATTTTTTTTATTACATTCAACTGTTAGTAATACCACACAGGTTAGTATGTACATAGTGTTTCAAGTAGTATTATTTTCTCTTCTTCAGGTGTTATTGACCTGTCTAGTGCTAGTATTGTCATTGGTCAGGCCATCATCACCTGAAGAAGAGTGGACAATAATATTACTCAAAACATTGTGTATATACTAACCTGTTCAGATCAGTAACACCTGAAGAAGAGAAAATACTACAACTCAAAATGTCATGTCTATAACCTGTGTGCTATTACTAACAGTTGACTGTTATTGGAAAATTTAAATAAAGGTTTAAAAAATTTCTAAAGTCATTTGATATTTAGCGTTAGAATATGGAAATAGTCAATCAAATGTTACTAACTTATTTTATTGTAAGATACAATCCATTTTGCCGTGATGGCAAATTATTTTTCATGCAGATGCATTCTACTTTCAGTGTGGGTTGCACATGGCAGTCAATTCAAATCTTTAACTTCATATTTAATAATAGACCAGTTTATGCATATATTGGAAGAATTGAAGGATTTAATAAAACCAAAAGTGAATCTATTTCCTCCGTGAAATTTTTATAGATCTTTCTTTTATAAATGTTTATGAATAAGCTAGCTGTCTTGCAAAACTCCATACCCTAAATAAATAATAATGATATTGAAAATATTTAAGAGTGATTTTATCTCCACATTTTCTTACTCCAGTAATTTGTTTATCAGTGTGTATATATATACAGTGGGACCATGATAGAAGCTATATTTTGTACCAAATCCCTCTTGCATACATTGTATATAGCATATAGTAATTAACATTTTGTTGACAAACTTTAATAAGTATTTTTATTGTATTATTAAATGGAAATACAGTAGTTTTTAACACACACATTTATATTGTATATATATAATGAATGCTTTTTTATATGTATAATACACATTTGTAAATTAAGATTATAATATAAATAAAATTATTAAACAATTAATAATGAATTATTAATGATAAATTAAAAAAGCTAATTTACTTACATTTTTGCAGTATTGTGTGTGTTCAATTGTTTACATTCATTAAAAATAATAATAATAAAACTTACTTTTTGTCACAATACAAGACTGTTAATTAAAATGTTCTAATGATCTATGTCATTTAGCTGTAGATTTAAGACTTTTAACATTTTAACAAAAAAAGTATTTCTTACTTTAGTTGCAACTTTAACTGTTTTAGGGACACAAACAACAATGGCATGAATCTGTTTTTCTCTCTTTATAAATTCTCTGATGGAAGATTTATTGTTTTAAAAATTTATGTCCTACTTCAGAATATGAATTTTTTGTCTTTCCTCACTAAATCAATGATTTTCATTTTTTTTAATGAAAATACTTTATGGTTTATTTATTTTTCATTGATCTACAAAATGTTTACTAAAGATATATGTACTGAGTTACAGTATAAAATTTGAAAAATTAATTCTGTGCACATGCTTACAACTACAGTACTGAACTATATATCATAAAAACAATGTGATTTAACAAATTCATGTTTGAGATTTGAGAATGTGCTATTTACCAAAAAAAAAAAAAAGGCTTCCATTATACCAAGATTCATAAAATTTAATAGCCTTGTACATTTTAATGTGTTTTTATTATTTGTTTTGTTTACATATTTATTTATATATTTAAATAGTATATAATTATAGTTGTGTACTTTGATACAACCTAGTTTTTGGGTTTACTGTCTATATATTCGTATCTACTGTTTATTAAATATCTGCTATAAAAAATGACCTCTTCTATGCAGTTATGCCTTAGTACAATTGTCTTAATACTCAGGATTGTTAATTTTTGTCTAAAGCAAATCATTTAAAAAAATGTTCATATATATGTGGATATGGATTGATACTACCTATAGGGATCCTAGTCCAAAAATCAGCCTTTAGATTTCTGTCAATTGATTTTATTAAACACACACTCACATATATATATATATATTAATTTTATTAAACACACACTCACATATATATATATATATTAAAATTAAGCAGTAATGTTTAACTCCTTCCTATATTTATAAATGGGTATATAAATATATTGTGTATATAGATGCATTATTATTTATAAACTTTTTTTAATATCTTTTTTGATCATTTACAGCAATTTTCTATACAGAACCATTCAATAGATTAATAAATACATTGTAATATTGTGCATATGAGTTGAACTACCAAAGAAATTGAATTTTTTATGTGAAATTGGAAATGATAGATGCTTTCAACATATGCTCAACTCCTGACATCTCATTTAGTGAATGAATTGAATGAAGTTGAATATAAAAAAATGTATTTAGATATAAATTTTTTTTTATCTTCCTACAGTATTAAAATATAAATAAAATTAAAAATTCATTTCCCCAATTACATTTCTCATACTTCAGTACACAATAGCTATATTTATTAATGGTCATTAAACTGGGCATTGCTGCTATAATCTTTGACAATTTTATTAAGTTCACATCCATTATCATCTTTTAATGCTTTATCATCACCAAATTGAATTCCCTTCACATGGTGCTAATTTTATATTGCTAAATAAAAAATAATATGAGTTATTAAGACAGGTTATTTATAAAACCATTTGTCAATCACAAACTTTATAAAAGTTTAAATACATATGTGTGGCAATGTTTTTTTTTTTTTTTTTTTACCAGAAATTGTAATTGGTATTTGTTAGGCTTGTCAATAGTTTATTAACAGTATTTTCTATGTTACTGACTTCAGTCATTTGGATTAGTGTAGGGCCTAATCATAATGAGCTTTTTATGCTATCTATCATTTTTGTAATAACTATGACAATGAGACTGTGCATTTGCATAACTACACTTTTAATCTTTAGCAAGAAATTCTGACTCCAATCTTTCTATTTTTTTTTATATGGTTTGTCTTTCTATCTTTTTTTTTCCTTATGGAATTACAATGGTTACACTTGTTTATAAATGGCTGCTAATGAAAACATTTTTGTCCATCACTCTACTTTCAGCAAGAGTAATAGCAAAACATTTTATTCATAAGAAATGTATTTTACATGCATGTACACATATCTTTGAATATTTTTTATAAAAGTGTATTATAAGACTTGTTTATATTATTATCAACAAATAACCAAGTAATCATTGGTTATTTGTTCATTTTTGTTTTGTATATCTATATAACTAAAATATATTCTCATGTACTCACACAAATTAAAGGTTAAGCTAATCATACAGATATAAATTAACACATTATTTAGATTTATCTAAATTGCTGTTAGAAAAATTAAACTGTAATATTTTATAATACATCTGCATTTTTAGTTCTCTAGTCTGACTTAATGATTTTAATGGATTAAGAACCCTTTTTTCCTTTGATAAACCTCCAATATCTTTAAAGCATTTATAGCCAATGAAAATTTAATATAAATAACAACTCAAGTTTAATATATATACTGTCTCTATGTTTATTTATATAATAATAAAGTTTACCAATTAAATTTCTTTTTTTTTTTTCATCTGTGAAATCTATTTTTAAAAATTAAAATATTAGCAAACTTCTTATCAGCTGATTTAGCACTAAATCTTTCCCCCCATAATTCACTTGGTAATATTATAGTGAGAAAAAAATGAAATAAAATTATTAAAATATAAAATTGAAACTTGGCATTCAATTCGCTCGTTATGTATTGTAATGAGGAAAAAATAATAAAACAAAATATAAATTACAAATATGACATTCACTATCATATGGGCTTGATAATCCAAAGATAATTACTTAAATATGTATTTTTTTCAAATGTGTCTATATATTTTGTAGTGTATTGGCTGTATTATATTTAATTTTTTCAAAATATGTATGAATTTAAAATTAAATATAACAGAAAAGTTACATAAATAAATTATACTTCCCTAAAATAAAAGAAAATCTGATAATCTTGAAAATATGAAGTCCCCTATAATTATGTCTTAACTGCAGAAACTGCCAAATAATAAATTAGATTAACTATATTTTACCTGTACACTTTTTTTTTTTAGATATTAAGTGAAATAACATTTGTAAGTTTTTAAAGTAATTATTGAATTAAAAAAAAAAAAAAAGAAATAAATTGTCATTACTTAAAGTTTTAAATAAACAAATCATCAAATATTAAAATTACAATAAATATTATAACGTTTTATTTATATTATTAAATATTTCATTTCAGTGTAATCAGGGTCCTCCAACTGTCAGTTCCCGCCCAGATCTGAGAATGCCTCGAATTAAAAAAGGTGCTGTTTTGAGGCGGTCTCACAGCCATCCAGTGGAAATGGATAAGATTGGAATTCAGCCAACTCCATTCAGTAAGTTTTTGTTTTTTTTTTAAACAACTGCTTGCAGCTTTTATAATTACAACAAAATAAGCAATTAGGTAACTGAACTTTTTTTCTGATTTGCATAAAAAAAAACAGTGTGAGAATTTTAAAAAAGTAAGTTCAGACTCTGAAATATTGATCTCTAAAGTAATTTTCATTTTCGAAAAGGTAAGAACTAAAAACATAATTGAAGTGATTAGGAAATTATTGACAGAAATATATTTTGAAAAGAATTTACTAAACTAAATTAGATATTTTAAAGAAAAATGGTGAGATTGGAAGAAAAGGCAATTATTGAGAATTTTAATATTTAAATCAAAAGATTTGTCTGAACATCTTTTTTTTTTATATCAAAATAAATAATTTATTGATCAAGATAGATACATTTATTGATTAGCATAGATACATTAAATATTAAGAGTCCTTGGGTTTTTTGTTGTACATCTATTGTCAATCCCTATTATTATGAGAATATTCACAGGAGCTGAGAAAGCAAGAATAAAAAACATAAAAAATCTAGAGTGTAGAAACAGGGTCCTCAATTATCTGGTAACTTTGCCATTTTCCATGTGTCTCTATATAAATTGTCAGGCACCAAGTTTCTGTCTCTGTTTTTAATATTATTAATAAGTTTATTGAATGTACGGTACTTTGGATGTCTTGTCCACTTGCCCAAAGATTAATTTATATCTTGGTATCCATAATTTTTTTTAATTAGATATGTCTAAAGTAAGATTAAGAAAGAGATTTTGCCTATCCCCTGCTTTCTTTAATATTTATTTATAAGAGTTGCCAAGTAGATGCTGTATTGATGACACTAAAACCAACTGGAAGTTAAGTTCATTGCATTAATTTTTGTGATTGGGCAGTTGTTTAGAAATATAATACCACTAATATATTTATGTTAAGTAGGATTAATAACATTTTTTTGCAGCTGGCAATGATAATAAATATATTTAAATCCAAAGCAATGGTTAATGTGGGCATGACATAACAAAGATGTTTAGTGATTTTAATTAATTAGATATTTGTTTATTTAATGAAATGGTTGAATAGATTTTTAATATAAATAGAATGCTGTTTTGTAGGTCAAAGTTATATTTAACAAAAATGTATATTAAATGTTTTATTTATTATTTAGATTATGCACGTTCGAAGCTTATAGAATGTGTTTTTGTTTTTTTTTGTAAAAGAATGGGTAGTTGCAAGAATCATATTACAAGTGATGAAGCATTGAAATGAATAAATGAAAAGAGATTAATTTATTTTAAAAACATTGTGAAGAGGAGAAAAGAAATTAGATTGGGTATATACATAGAGATAGAAATCTTTATTTAGCACTGAAAAAGGGTGTAAGACAGGATAATTCTATATCTCCAAAACTTTTTATTGCAATCTTAAAAGAAGTATTTTATGGATTAAAATGGGGAAACTAAGTGAATAAAAAAATAAGTGGAAATTATTTAAGTCATTGTTGGTTTGCAAATAATAATTCAGACCTTAGGAAAGGTCGTAAAAGCTATCTAATGAAATTAAGAAAGTAGAATTAAAGATAAATGCTAAATAGATTAAAATAATGTTCAGTGAATTTTCACAGAAGGAAATAAAAATTGATAAACATAAATTGTAAGAAGTGAAGAACTTTGTTTAGATTGTTAATAAAATGGAAACATAATGAATGAAAATATTCATCAAATTAATCTTAGATGGAATTAATAGAAATAACTTAGTATTAAAAGGAAATATGCTGATATGTTTGAAAAGAAAGATTTTTAATTGATATGTTTTACCAGTTTTTGCTTCTGGATCTGAAATTTGGACACTTAACAAAAAAATCAATACAGATACTTCAAATCACCTAATAAAGTATGGAGAATCATATATTAGAAGTAATAAGAAGAGATCAAAAATGAAATGCATGAGTGAGAAACAAGTATTGGCAACATCATTGAAATAATTAAGAGATTGATATGGAACTGAACTGGGTACTTTGCTAAAAAAAGATGGTTATAATAATTTTTAAATTGGCTCTTAAGAAATTTTAAAAGACCTAGAAAAATCCACATGGGAGATTGATGGATGAAATAATAAAGTTTATTAGTGTAATATGGAGAAGAGAAGCTCTGGATTAGAGCAACTGAATTAAACTTGAAGATACTTTCATCTGTAATGGATCAATAAAATTTGAAAATGTTGATGTAATAATTAGTTGTATGAGATGAATATGTTCAATGAATCTATGGAGGACAAAATGGAAAAAAAAAAAAAAGTTGATTCCCAATCTGAAAGAAAGAACTTTCTTTGAGCATTCTCAAAATAGAACAGCAGGCAGAAAAGTTATCATAATAATATGTGAATCTTTTTTGTCTGATAATTAAAAATGATGAAAATTGATAAATAGTAGATAATAATTACATTTGAAATTACAAATTGAATTTTATATTGCAATCATATTAAGATTATCTAAAATTTTTAAAAACATTTAAAATCATTTTGTATATATGGTATGCATATTAATTTTAATGACAATGTAATATTTCAAGATTCTCCAGGTATTTGTCCAATATAACACGACTTGTGGGCCTAAATTCAAACTGCATTGATATCGGTTCAGTAAATTTTTAGTAATGCACGATCTATTATTTAGAAATGTGCTTTCATGGAATTTTATGTCTAATTCATTAAAAAGTATTTACAGTTCATTAAAATAGAAGAAAAAGAAATGAAGGATGAAATCATAATTTCTTTTGATTGTTGAACTAAAACTTGCTTTTTTAAAAAAATGCTGCAATCATAAATACTTTAAACATTTTGTAAACAATTTTTATTGTATACAAATTTTATTTCAAATACTGGAAATATGGTGACATTGTTTTGAATGTTAGTTTTTAAATTTGAATACAAAAAGTTGTTGCAAAATATCTAAATATTAAAAAAATAAAAAATAATACACCTTTATCAATTGGTTCTCCAAAACTCATTGTGAAGCAAGAATATTGTATAAAGAACAAGTAGTTATGATTTCTCATGGAAAAAAAATTGCCTCATTACTTCTGTTAAAAATTACATTATAAACTGTGAGTAAGCAACTTAACCTAGTGTGTATAGTAATTAAAAAATGCTTAATGTGCATTATATGCTTGTGTAAACTGTGCTATGCATATTGGGCAAGTATGCACTTAAAATATATATGTATGTGTATGGTAATGCAACTTAAATCTATGTAAAAAAAAAAACAACAGTTTAAAGTTCTTTCTGGTGATTCATTCATCAATCATAATTATCCAGTTTTCTAAATCATTAATTGCTCATTCTAAGATCAATCATTGTCTTCTAAATCCTCTGATGATCTTGTTTTTTGGTTTTTTTTTTTTGAAGGAGTGCACTAGATGGCGATGGAAAAGTTTAAAATGAATCGTTGATATGCATTTTGGATTTCTTTTTATATGAAGTGTATGATTTCATGATTTTGGAAAATTTGGATGACCTACAATGGTTTGAGGACTTTGTTCTATTTTGTCTTTGTTTTTAAAAATAGTGGTGATTAAAAAATGGAGAAGAACTGATGTTACAATTTTCTTCTCTTTCCAATCGATGTAAGATATCCACTTTAGTTTTCAAACTCAGAGATTTTTTTGATTTTTTTGTGGTTGTGTTAATGGCTACCATGATTCTAGTTGAAAATGTATATAGCTATAAACTTTTAAACAGAATCGCTAGAAAAAAAATGGGTCTTTTAACTGTCCAAAAGCACAGCAAAATGAAAGTGAAAGCAAATTAGCAATTAACAATTTTTTGTGTTTTTCCATGCAATTATTTCTCGTTGTGCTGGGGGAAAAAATCCATATTGATATTTTATTTTTTAAAATTTATACTAACATATTATATTACACACGAAATTATTTGGAATTTTAAAGGAAATATTTAATAACAACTTATTTAATTGATCACAAAGTCTTGTTATTTATTATTAGTGTAAGAATAGCAAAATTAGCATACTTTACATTATTAACAAAACCTAATAGCAGTTAACTTTAAAAAAAGAAAATCTGATGTATTAAAAAATAAAAAATATATCTATATAATGCATTGCATATTGTAATCAATATTTAAGGCTTTTTTTAAAAAAATATGTACTAGGCAGATCTAAAAAAACAATCCTTTATATACAAATATGCTAGCTGTGACATGTGTTTTTTTTTACATGAGTTGTCACATTTTATTAAATCTGGTAGCCATTTTCTTTGAAATGATTAAAAAAAGTTTTTGATTAGTGCAGTATTTGCAATGCAGAGATATGAACTACTGTATTTAAATATTAAAGGTACGAATCTTTTTCAGTTTATGTGTATTGCATATTTATCGACAAAATTTATTATTAACTGCGTAATGTATGCAATTTTGCTCACTTTTTTTAAAAATTGAAAATACATTTAAATTAATAGTTTGATTTGACAAAATACTTTAGCTAACAGTTATACTGTATATACTATTTTAAATTAAATATTAATAGTATACAGCCTGAATTTATTTTTAGTTTTATGTTGGACAAAATTTTTATTTTTTTTGTTTCACTTTTGCCAATAATATGCACTATTCTGAAACAAATTATGAGATGTTTTAAAATCAGGCAAATATATTAAGTGTTATTTTTAATTTAGATTTACTAATTTTTGATCATATAAAAATTCATTATTATGAAAATTTTTTTTTGTTTTCAAAATAACAATCGTGATAATTAAATTACACTACTACGATGATCATAATTTTTGTCACAAGCAAAAATACTGTTAATAAGAATTTTAATCCATAAATATAAGTAAGTACAGTGCACAGTTTTTAAACTAACAAACACATTTTAAAATTTAATTCTGTATTAATATATTTGGTTGTTATATATCATTAAGATAAGATTTTATTTATTTATTATACTGAGTGAAACACTTTTTTATTTTATTTCATAATCATTAACAATGAAAATCTTTACTTTGGATATGTTATTTATGAAGTACTGATTATGTTTCTAGGAAGCTAGATGGAAATTAAATAAAATGCTATACTATAAATTCATTAATCATATTTTAAGTTTATAATTATTGTATACAGCATTAATATTGTTTAGTATATTGTGTATTGTGGATAAACTCTGTACTATACAATTCCAGCATAGAAGTCGTTATTTTGCTTTTTGATGACACAATGTTAATAACTATCCTATGACTACATCAGTCTTACAAAATGGCCCCCAAATTTTTTTTTTAAAAGTTTGTTATAATTAATAATTGATAGTAAATCAAAATAGTGGATACAGATGGTTGATGATCACTATTGTAATCCTCACATTATAAAAAATACTTTTTAATATAAATAATACATACAACATATATACTAGTCGAAAGCACGCTTAGCATATTTTTAATTCTCTAGCATAGTTATTTTCAAGTTTTAGACAAGTTTTTTTGATATACATCTTATATGTATTATTTATTTATATTGAATTATATTTTTTTGAGAAATACTTAAATTTCTTGAAATTAAAAAATGCTTTTATTTAATTTGAACAGTAATTTACTAAAAACCCAAAAAATGTTTTTTTGCAACCATAATTTTCATTTTTATATATAATTTAAACTAAAAGCATGGGACATTTGTAAATTAATTTAGAGGACATCCCAACTTTTTTTTTTCAATTTATATATAACAACCAAAATTGTAGTTGAAGAAAAACATTTTTTTAGTTTTTAATGAATTACTGATAAAGTTAAATAAAAATATTTTAATATCTCTTATTGTATTATTTTTGACTGGATCCCATTTGAATTATTTCTGTTGCTCTGAAATTGTTGAATACAATTTGTGAATGTCTGTCTATGTAGTTTAATTTACTTTTTGTACATATTATACATAAACTTCCATCTATCTCATTTTATTTTATCTTGTGTTTTATTTTATCTTGTTTTTGCATTACTCTACTCTTATTTCTTATTATTTTATTTATTATATATTTTACAAATGTTTTATTGTAGAATTCTCTATTTTGTAATGATTCTTGATAAGATTTTTAAATATAACCACAATTTTTTATTATTATTAATTGTTTTATTTTTTTTTTTACTTTTGATGTCTAACAATTTTCTTGAGAGCTATAAATGGCCATACATTATTTAATATATTGTCATTATTTGAAACTCAAAAAAACATTCAATTAATTTACCTTAAAATGGAATATTAAAAGATTTATTCATATGTGCTTTATAAATATAATAAATAAATAAATAAATATTTTTTAAAATATATGCAAAAAATGGTTAGATAAAAAATTAAAATGTATTATAAATTTATTTAATTGTGTGCAATTTTTTTAAATTTGTTATTTATATATGATCACACTGCTGAAAAAAAAAATTATTTTAATTTTTTATTATAATGGCAAATAATTTGTAAATTTCAGCACTGATAAAATTCCATCATTCTTTTTTCCCAATGATTAAAAAAAAAAACCATTTTTCTTTTATTAATTAGGCAAGAGCAAATTTATGATTAAATAAATAATTATTAATAATTTTTTTTTTTACTACAAATACTGTTTCTGCTTAAAAGTTTTTTTTCTCACATTTAATTCCTACATTTTATATATCAGAATCTTATAAAAGAATTGCTAAAAATATTCATAATAAAGTATTTTAATTTATTAAGCGCAAGCAGATGAAATAATAATAGAAATAATAATAACGTAAAAGGCTGAAACCTTTGACAGATGATTTTAAAAATGCTTAAATGACAGCCAATCAGATAGTAATAATGACTGCACAAGGAATTCTCTATTCAAAACACAAGGCAGAGATTTTATGAGAAAAAGATAGAACCACCTTCTTCTCTACCTAAATTTATATATAAATATGCCAGACTCAAGCATTTTGAACTATGAGCATGAAGCTTTAAACACCTTCACATTTTATATATAAATAAACATATTATATATTATAACGGGCACATACACCGTTACATTATTTTTTTTAAAATTAAACATGAAAAATAAAAGTTCGCAAGTAAAAACTTTTTTTTTAAGAATTAAAAATTGAAAATTAAAAATCATCTAAACTCTAATATATAAAATTGCACAGATGAAAAATTATTAAACAAAAACTTAAAAAAAAAAGTATTTTGAAACTAAATTTTCAGTAAAGATTTAAAGATAAAAAAATATATCTTTAAGTTTGTACAATAAATTAATTAATCTATTGTAAAATGGAAATGATTATTTTAATTAGTAAAAAGTAAGCTAGCCCTTGGGCATTTCAAAATCTATAAGCAATGGTCAGATAGGAGAAAAAAACAATAGAAACTAATAGCCTATAAAAGAAATCCCTCAGGAAATGGATCTCAACGAAAAGATCATCATCATCATGATGTAATATTGAGTTAATCCACAAAATTAATATAAAAAGAAAAAGTTTTGGAAATAAATTTTAGTGAAGAAAGAGTTGGGAGAGAAGATAGAGGTGTGACTATATGTGTTAGTGTGGAGAGAGTTGAAGGAGAAGGGATTGAAAAGATGCACTCTTCAATCCCTTCAGTTTTGCTAAAAGGAAAGAGAAATGACATCATTTTTCCTATATGAGGACCACAGGATATCAGGGGAATTAACGCTGGCTCCAAATGGCAAGCAACTGCTAAGCTTGGATTTTTAAAACAGTAAGAACTCTAACTAATGAACTTTAATTCTAAAAAAGAAACTTTCACAGTATTTAAATTATTGCAATAGAAATTCCTATCTGACCAAACTTAATCAGTTAGTAATAATTGTTTTATTGAATGTATTATTATTTTTTGTAAATCATTTCCATTAATTTATTTTTTTCTGTTCTTTTAAGTTTTTATTATGATTTTTTTTCTTTTAAATAGCTTATATAAATGTTAAATTTAAGTCAGACATGAATAGCTGCATAGATTTATAAAGTTATATATATTAGTTTAAGGGAGGGTAATCTTGGGTTATTTGTTTCGTAGTTAAATTGGGTCAATGGATTGGATATATTGGTGTAATTAGTAAATGTAATATGAGGTCCGCTACATGCAGGATCGCAGTATACATTGCACACCCTTTTTTTGTCTGTGGAAGGGGATAGTAAGAAGGAAAACGCAGTTCCTTCCTATGGAGTTTTTTTATTGTTCTTTTTGCCAGACAGATGTAGCATTCCTGTCTAGATGAGAGTCAATGTCTTCTAACCATGCTGTTCAGATGTGCATTCCTGATAGTATGATATTTGTGCTGTCATATTCATTCTGCATTGAATACATCGATATATCAGATGGATTGACGTTAGTTTAACTGCGAACTTGTGACCTAAGGTTAAATCAGGGATAGAATATTTTCTTTTCAAATGCAATCTATGTAGTCTATTCATACTTGACAATTTAATGAAATATTAAATTCATCTGTGCAAACTTTTAAAATAAATAAAAACAGTTAAATTGTAAATTCAAATATAAAGTAAAATAAGTTATAATGTTTTGTAAAAAAAATATTAAAGTTATACTAAAATAATTTTAAATCTTATCTATGGTTAAATAAATGTTTTGTGTATTATTTCTGGCAATGGTTTCCTTTATTTTGAAAATATTTTTAGATAGGAATATATTTTAAAAATCTTTATTAAAACTTATAAAAATGTTTTAAATCTCTGCTACTCCATGAGCTAGTGACATTGGGCTAACGATCAGAATAAAATGCATATAAAATTTTTTTTTCTTAACTTATGTATCTGCCTACTATATAAATTTACTAGGTTCAAATAACCTAGTGGCATCCTGTACGGCAGATATGGTAAGACTCTATTGAATATTCCTTTCAGACCGTTATAATATAAATAAACAATGTGAAATCTTTAGATTTACTATGCAGTAAATTTTCGAATCTATTGAAATGATCATAATAAGTATAAATATATTAATTTATTAAGTGCAAGCAAATGAAATAATAGTCATTATTATTATGATCATTTCATTAGATTTGAAAATTTACTGCATAGTAAATCGAAAGATTTCACATTGTTTATTTATATATAATATTTAGTGAATTAAATGTGAAGGTGTTTAAAGCTTCATGCTCTTAATTCAAAATGATTGAGTCTGGCTTATTTATATATAAGTTTAAGTAGAGAAGAAGCTGGTTCCATCTTTTTCTCATAAAATCTCTGCCTTGTGTTTTGAATTGAGAGTTTCTTGTGCAGTCATTATTACTATCTGATTGGCTGTCATTTAAGCATTTTTAAGGTGCATCTGTCAAAGGTTTTAATCTTTCACATTATTATTATTTCATCTGCTTGTGCTTAATAAATTAATAAATTTACATTTGTGTAGCATTTTGTAAAAATGGCAGACATGTTTGTGCACTCCAGAAAAACTATAATTTGTTCGAGTGGTTGTAGATCATGCACTGATAACGGAGGAAGTTAACTAACGTAATGGCGGGTGATAATTCCAAGAGTTATTTGCTGATTGCAAATATTTCTGGTTAAAAGACGTTACCTGATTGGACAAGGATTAATTGCTACAGTTATCAGCAAGCAATAAAAGATGGTGTAACATTTACACAGTGTAATATAGAGAGTAGCAGAGAGCAGTCATGCAGTATTGAGTAAGCAGTATTGGAGTAGACATCTGTTTAACACCAGTAGAGATATCTCGCGTCAGTGCTGGCAATTAATGACCAGTGCCCAGTGGAAATGTAGTTCACGGGTATAGCTGAAGGAGACCACAGCGGAGATATTCAGAGCATTCGTTGCAGAGCAGGGCATTCGTTGCAGAGCAGAGCATTAGTTGTAGAGAAGCATTCATTGCAGAGCAGAGCATTAGTTGCAGAGGAGAAGCATTTGTTGCAGAGCAGAGCATTAGTTGCAGAGTAGAAGCATTCGTTGCAGAATAAAAACATTCATTGCAGAGCAGAGCATTAGTTGCAGAGTAGAAGCATTCATTGCAAAGCAGTGCATTCGTTGCAGAGCAGAACATTAGTTGCAGAGTAGAGCATTAGTTGCAGGAATAGACCATTCATTGGAGAACATTAGCGAATGTTATTGGATAACCGCACAGTATGACTTGCAGATATAACATTGGCACAGTCGTAAGTGCAGATATAACATTGGCGCAGTCGCATTTTGAACCTGTGAGTAGCGAATAAGTTTTTAATTACATCAAGTTTAGCTACAGTCGGAGAAATCTGGAAAATAGAAAGCCCAGTTAGTATAACGTTAATATCGGAAGCTGAGTTCCACCACACTTGCGCAGTCACCATTGAACATAACTGGTGAAAAAGTTTCAGCAGCAGTTAAATTGTATATTTCTGAGTGAAATAGTAGGAATAGAAAAAGAAAACATCAAGGAATTGCAACAAGGGTTTTTCTGGAGTGGAGGGAGGTGTAGCATTTTGTAAAAATGGCAGACATGTTTGTGCACTCCAGAAAAACTATAATTTGTTCGAGTGGTTGTAGATCGCGTGCTGATAACGGAGGAAGTTAACTAACATAATGGCAGATGATAATTCCAAGAGATATTTGCTGATTGCAAATATTTCTGGATAAAAGACATTACCTGATTGGACAAGGATTAATTGCTACAGTTATCAGCAAGCAATAAAAGACATTGTAACATTTACACAGTGTAATATAGAGAGTAGCAGAGAGCAGTCACGCAGTATTGAGTAAGCAGTATTGGAGTAGACATCTGTTTAACACCAGTAGAGATATCTCACGTCAATGCTGGTGGTTAATGACCAGCATCCAGTGGAAATGTAGTTCATGGGTATAGCTGAAGGAGACCGCAGTGGAGATATTCAGAGCATTCATTGCAGAGCAGGGAATTCGTTTCAGAGCAGAGCATTAGTTGCAGAGTAGAAGTATTCATTGCAGAGCAGAGCATTAGTTGCAGAGGAGAAGCATTCATTGCAGAGCAGAGCATTAGTTGCAGAGTAGAAGCATTCATTGCAAAGCAGTGCATTCGTTGCAGAGTAGAGCATTCGTTGGAGAACATTAGCGAACATTATTGGATAGCTGCACAGTATGACTTGCAGATATAACATTGGCACAGTCGTAAGTGCAGATATAACAATTTGTTACAATCATTTCATTAAATTTGAAAATTTACTGCATAGTAAATTGAAAGATTTCATGTTGTTTATTTATATATAATATTTAGTGAATTAAATGTGAAGGTGTTTAAAGCTTTACGCTCTTAGTTCAAAATGCTTGAGTCTGGCTTATTTATATATAAATTTAAGTAGAGAAAAAGGTGGTTCCATCTTTTTTTCATAAAATCTCTGCCTTGCATTTTGAATTGAGAGTTTCTTGTGCAGTCATTATTACTATCTGATTGGCTGTCATTTAAGCATTTTTAAAGTGCATCTGTCAAAGGTTTCAGCCTTTCATGTTATTATAACAAAGTATTGTTTATCTATGAGGAGAAATTCAAGTTTTATTTTTTCCACGTTAAATAAATCTGCTACCATTTCATAAAATACAACTTTTTTTCTTTAACATATATTTTATTGTGCCAGAGCAAGTTTATTGTTAAATAAATAATTATTAATACTTTTTCAATATGCTTTATTATAGATTGCCAGATTTTTAACAACAGTGTTTTGTTTTGTGTTTAATAAAGATGTCTGTTTTAGTTTTAGATTAACAATTTACATTCAGAATTTTTAGTGAACTATGACATTTGATACTATTTCCCTTTTACTTATCATATTGTAGATATAGAATAGATTATTTCAGTTAACCAAAGTGATTATTTTATTTTGTATCTAATTATTATAATTTTTTAAAATTTTAAATAGTAATATAGATTATGATCTTAACATTCCATTGTAATGCGACAATCCTCTTCCTCCACACACAATCTGGTAATGTCATATTTCAGATGTATTTTTTATTCATTGTTAACATAGCAAGGTCATCTGATCAACTCACTTGTATGTAACTAACTTAACTTTCCAGAATTAAATAAATCCTGAGATAATTTGGGAAATTTTTCTCAATCTAAAAAAAGATTTTTTTTTTGTCTAAACCTGAAATCTTCTGAGTTACTATGCATTAATGCTTCTTACTGTATTTATGTAATTAAAGCAATATAGATGTACAGTTCTGTATATAGTTTAATATTTTCCATTCAGTCAGCTAGTATTTACATAAAATTAGTCATTCAAATCCTTAAAGGTTACTGATTCTATTTTAATTTTAAATTTGTTTTTGCTGATAAACACTTTAATAAAATTGGATTTATTTTTAATACCCCCCCAACACATGATAGGTACATTAAAATAGTAATTCATCATCTTATCATTTGCTCTTTGCTGCTCCAATTCACAGCTTTCTAAATTGACAAGTTGGCCTAGGCTAATAAATTTCTTAATGTCATTTAACTTCTAATATCTCAGTCAACTTTCTATTTTTAGAAACTAATTTGAAGTGAAAGTTAGGGAATTAGCTTTTGGTTTTCAACTGTTAAGAAAAAGTTAAATTTTTATAATAATGTTAAAGTTGTGTGAATTTTATGTACATTTATATTTGTATAGCATTAGATTTTTTCTATGTATGGTAAGCCAATTCTGTCCTGGTTGGAGGTTTAATTCCTGGATTAATCAGATGTATAGATAAATTTTGAGAAGCTAAAGCCTTACATTTAGTAAATGACTTCACAAATATAAAAAAACATGTACTTTTTAATATAACCAAATATAATTATAATATTGAACTAATAAATAAATATATTTTTGAAGTAAACTTAGCAGCAAATATAAACTGTAGTGTGTAATGTAATAAAACAATAAATATAAAATTATTATAGAATTTAACAGTGGGATGTATTAAAGCTTAATTAGCTCATGATATTAAGGATTATCACTAGGGAAAATATTTTGAGAATGCAGAATGAAAACTTATGTTTACTAGTAAAAGAAATGTCATTTGTTACAGTATTGTAATAATCAATAAACCTTGCCTCTTGGCTTATGCTTTTTTCATTGTGCTCTTCATGAATAACTCTTAAGATTTTTTTAAATAGAATATATTTAGGCCTGTTTTGGGATTATTTAAACACATAAGAGTTACAAATTTATTTTTACATGCTTTTATATTGGTGTTTAAAATGTTCTGTTAGAATTACAGATTTATTTATAATACCCACTTAAAAAAATACTTTACTTTTAATGTCCTCTTATTTTACTTGTTTAATATTATCAAAATTATTTATTTAACATGTAAATAATTTTATGAAATCACATAAATGTTATAAGCTGTATTTGGCTATTATTTTATGCATGTACTTTGCTCATAGTCACAAACTAAATTGAAAAGTGTTTTCTATTTTCCCTAAAATTAATGCTATATTCATTTTACATCTGTCATACATGTGGCCTGAAACTTGAAAAGTACAAATTGCTAATCTTTCATTAAAGAACATTAAATCCATGGTTTGTCTTTTTTATTATAGAAATGAATATCTTAAGCTTTTTGTTTTTGCTCACTAGGATTCAGGGAATCATTGAAATCAAGATCTTACTTCAATCAAAGATTTGTTCTCTCAATAAGAAAAATGGCCCACTATTCTTTTCTCAGATATATGTAATTTATTAAAAATCAGAATTGTAAACATGAAGCTTCTTAAATGTTCTTGTGAGTTATATAGAGTTTACTGTGTATAACTAGTACTTTAATTTATTTGCTTAACTTTTACTGTTTTTGAATATTTGAATCAAAATCAATTATGTTCTAATAATCTCTTCGTTTTGCGTTATTGAATCACATTTATCATTTTTATTTTGACTTCTAAGTTGCTTAATAATTAGCTATTTAGACAGATTAAATGTTTCACTTCTTGAATTGATATGATTTCATCTTCATTGATTTTAATGTTTGATTTGAATTCTGGTATTATCTTTATATTCTAAATTTACACAGAGGCAAAACTCTCCATACAGTAGCACCACTCAGTTCAAGCAGAGTAATTAATGGATACAGGAAGACTTGTGCATAAAATCCCTATCTAATATCTGCTCATTCAATATCTCCAGACTAGTTTCTAGCATATGGTTTTCATCACTTGGATCTGAGAACACTGCACCTTGATATTAAGATCTAATGCAACTCTCCAGCAGCCGCCTTTTTTTAGCTAACTATAAAGCTTTTAGTCCAAAATGAAAACATTATTGTGTTTTCATTTTGGACTCAAAACTTTATAGTTAGCTAAAAAAATAAAAGATAGCTACTGGAGGATTGCATTAGATCCTAAGATCTAGGTGCAGTCTAAGACTTCTCATTGATTAAAGCCACAAGCTAGAAACTAGTCTGGGGAATATTGGCTGAGTAGGCACTAGATAGGGATTTTATGCACTGGGTGGTGCTACTGTATGGAGAGTTTTGATTCTTTGAAAAACAGCTTGTGTAAACATAAAGAATGGTGGTCATGTGCTGTTTGATGGTTTAATACCAATCCTTCCCAATAGGATTATGGTGATTGTGGTTATTAAAGAACCAAAGACACAAAAAATATGGCCACTGCTGAGGTGAGTTCTGATCTATACAACTATACAAGCTAATGAGCTTAGCTTGAAAACATTATTGTGTTTTCAAAGTTTTATAGTTAGCTAAAAAAGTAAGTGGCTGCTGGAGGGTTGCATTAGATCCTAAGATGCTCCCAGATCCAAGGCTCTTCACTGATGAAAGCCACAAGTTAGAAACTAGTCTGGGGATATTGGATGAGTAGGCACTAGATAGGAATTTTATGCACAAGACTTCTCGCATCCACTGATTTACTCTAGCTTGCACTGACTGGTGCTATTGTATGGAGAGTTTTGCCTCTATGAAAGACAACTTGTGTAAACATAAAGAATGGGGATCATGTGATATTTGATGGTTATTCTAATTTATTTATATATATTTATAAAAATTTTAGATATATTGTAACAGTTATATTGGCCATGCCAAGTTACATTATTATATTTTCAAAAAGTAATTTGATATATTTATTTTATTAATCTCCCTTTTTACTAAAAATAAAATATGTTAAATTTATTGTGGAGATAGCCCAAAAAAGATTTATAAAAATACAGTTAAAGTGTTGATATGTAAATCAAGTCGAAAAATATTAAAATGAGACAGATTTTTTTCTCATTCTTTCTCCTGCTCATTTTTGAAGCAGAAAAAAAGAAAGCAAAATAAATTATCTTTCAAATAGTTCTTTTTGTATACATCAGAAAGAGAATTATTTTTTTTATTTACTTGAAGTAATGGAGATATCCTTTGTACTAAGGTTTACATGGAAGATGAAGTGCTAAGTTAAAATAAATAGCTCATTGGTTTCTATTCTGCTGTAATTGTCTACATTCCTTATAAACTAATTTTAAAACTGCTGGTAGAAGGAACTTTTCAAATGGATCATTAGAAAAGAAATAAGGATATCCATGCCTTAGATAATTACATTTAATGTTTCACTTAAAAGAGAAAAAATACTTAAATGAAGAAAAGACTTGCAAGATAGCAGTAAATTATTTTAAAGCCAAAACTTTTAGTGCTTTGATATTGCTTGCTATTTATAAATATTCAGAATAAATAAAGGATAAGAATAGTTATGAACTTTTAGAAAAATTAAAGAATGAAAACTATTTTTGAACTTATTTTTTTATTCATAAAGGAATTATAGAAATATAATATTCTTTAGATTACAAACTGTATAATCTATAATAATAAATTATTTCCAGAAAAGCTATCTAGAAATAAATGAAGATAATTCTTTTTTTTTATGTGAAAAGTTATCATGTAAAATTATAAAGAAAGAAAGCATTTAAACTTTTATGCAATATTTGATGTCTAAAGTACTCAAGAAGGGAAATTCTCATCAAGCATTGGTGGTCCGGAGGTCAGCGTGACTGTCTTACAAGCAGTTGCCCAGGTTGCGGGTTTGCTTCCCGGCCAATGCTATGACACATGAAAAAAAAGAAAGGAAATTCCCAAAGAAGATTCCAGTGATTTATTTTATTATTTATTGATGGATTTATTATTTAGTTTTCTCATTAATAAATTATTTCTTTGTTTACAAACTTATCAATTGTTATTTCATGCATTCATTACAGTAATAGTGGAATAAAATATTTCATTTTCATGAAAAACACAAATTAATTATATTAATTTAACATACTGCTATATTATTTTTAGTTTACATATAACAGACTTGCTAATAAAATAGAAACAATAATATTACATGCACATTCCATAGAATATCCCCCCATAGCCATGATATGTTATTTCTGGAATATACAGTGGCTAAAGCAAAAATGAATCTCCATATGAAGATTGAGTTCTAGATAAAAAATTCCTAACCTCATATTATTGTACTTATATATTCTATTGCACCTGTTTATATTGACAAAGTTACTGTTACAATATATATATATGTTAAAATGAAGATTTGCATGGGTTAAATATATAAAATACATATTTTGCGGGTTCATCCGTGTTAAAAACTTTTAATATCAATATACTGACGTTTCGACTTGGTCACACAAGCCATCCACAGAGTTATAAAAAGGTAGAAAGACAGTTGTAGAGGCGCTACAATCACTGGTTTGAATAAAACATTAAAAATCCCACCAATAGCAAAAATGTTAAATTTAAGAATGTTTTTTAAAGAAATCTTTCCAAATAGGAGGAAGCGAGATGATACGTGCAAACTTCCTCCTATTTGGAAAGATTTCTTTAAAAAACATTCTTAAATTTAACATTTTTGCTATTGGTGGGATTTTTAATGTTTTATTCAAACCAGTGATTGTAGCGCCTCTACAACCGTCTTTCTACCTTTTTATAACTCTGTGGATGGCTTGTGTGACCAAGTCGAAACGTCAGTATATTGATACTAAAAGTTTTTAACACGGATGAACCCGCAAAATATGTATTTTATATATATGTATATATCACAATGTTTCATTTTATTGTAGGGAAAGTACTTTTATTTTGATTCTATGTCTATAGAATTAAATGTTTCATGTAACAATTATTTTGGGGTATTTTAAATAATTATTGCATTGTCAGTTACTTTGAGGGTAAATAATATCCAAACATTATGCTTCAAAGGATTAAACGATTTTTTTTTAATTTGCAAAATCTTTATAGATATTTAATGAATTATAGGGTAAAGTAGTCCAGTATTATTTTTGACAAAGTTTCTGTGAATATGTATATATTTTCTGGTTGAGAATTCTCCACCTGCTTACTATTTTGAATTTGTGGAATTTTCTTTGATAATTTCAGTTTAATAGCAAATTTGATGATTTACAATACTTATCAAAATTTTATTACATTTAAATTTGCTATCATTACGATGAATAATTCTTTGTTAAACAAATGTTGTAACTAGTAATTGTTTGACATTGTTTAAACCATTCTGTACTAATTACTTATAATATCCTAGAGATTTTTTGTTTTATAAAAAACTGTAACTCACAATCTTTTTGTCTTAATGAAACCCTAATGATCTTTTAATAATGTTGTGGCAGCATCACTGAATTCCACCAATTAATGGTTTATTAAGGTCAATAAACTATTTTGATCCTGATTGCTTTTTGAGTAATCACATTTTTATAAATAATTTTATTTAGAAGTATATAATTTCAACATATATTTCTACAGCATGAAAGAGCAATTAAACATTCAATCCAATTGAATTTAAATTATCATTGATTAGGTTGAAGATGTTCTATTTTGACTACATTATAAGAACAATATAATTCACTATAAAAGCATATCATGTTTTGAAAGATTAATGATGAAACAAGAATACTTTTAGCAATAAGGCAGACTTCATCAACACAATAACGATTGTAATTTTGAGCAGCCTGAAAAATTGAATTGATAATAGGTCTTTCAGGAGATAAGGTTATTCAGATGATTGCAAGTTAGTGTCCACTTGATAGCTTTTTTGAATTTACGAATTTTTCACATTGCAGAAACTTCATCATTATAAATTAAAACTCTGTTATGATGGGGGGGGGGGGGGATAATTCATTGCAATTAGACTTGTTAATTTTTAAATATTTACTCAATTCTGTGTTTTTTTTATTATTGGTAAATATGTGTACAAATTAATTCCTTTATTATAAAAATTCAAGTCATTTTAGAAATTTTATTTAGGTAATAGAAGCTTTATAAATTGATGTTAGGATAATGATATTCTGTATATAATAATACCTTTTTGATATTAACTATTAATGACTTTATTTTCCTTGAGACTATTTGAAATTTATACTTAGTTAATACATATAAGAAGTAATAATATCTTTTAGTGGAATATAAAAATATCTACAAGATGTGTAAGCAATGCATTCTGAGTTGGTTTATCTAGAACTATTGCTTTGTTTAATGTATGAGGCCATAAATGTCTATCTAAAAATAAAATGAAAGCATAACCAGAATGATTTTAAAAAAAAAAAATTTATTAAAAAGGTAAAAAATAACCAAACTGCCCTCCTTCCCCATCCCCCTTTTTTTTTTTAAAAAAAAAAACCCATCTCTACTGCATATATTCTTGACACATGCAATATTTTTATATTGAGACATTTTAAATATAAATTGTAAGGGAACATTAAATGATTGGGTTTTACTCATGCTTGATTTACTAATAGTTTTAACTGAAATTGAAATATTCTTTGTAAATGAGATTTTATTCTTTTAATAATACATTGCATATATATATATAAAATTAAATATATGCTGTTTAAAAAAATAATGTATTATTTTGTTTCAGTAACTGGACAAAGCAGTTTTGTATGCAATGAGAGTACCGTATCTTCAGAGGATGAAAGTGAAGATCTTTACTGTCCTCGTTTTCATTTCTTAGCACACTCTGTTGGAGGAACACCACTATCTCAGAGTGTTAATGAGGTAAGATTTATTATTATTATTATTATTATTATTATTATTATTATTATTATTATTATTATTATTATTATTATTATTATTATTATTATTATTATTATTATTATTATTATTATTATTATCGTAAGTACAAAGTACAGTAAAAATGAAATTCGAAGAATGAATTTCATCACAGTAGATCAAAATCTTACATTATATGTTTAGTATATAGGGGTTTGAATTCAGACTTTCACACAATCCTTAACCATTCATGCTATTTCATACTGCTGATACACATGATCACACACATTGAAAAAATAAACAATCACCAATATACATACTTTGTGCTAAACCAGCACTCGTCACTTGATTCAGATTATCATCTCCACACATATATACAGTCAAAGCTCAGCTTGTATTAAGATAGCCAATCTTCATACTTTAATAATGGACAGGTTCAAACCACTCCACCCCACAACTCTTCACCCATCCATTGCATTGAAAATCTAATGATGGAATGCTCAAAGTCCACCTTAGTGCCAACCTTCTCATCTTACCCAAGTTGACCACAAGTCACTGATCCCTCATGTACAGGGCATAATCCATTTACATACATATATGAGGGATGTGAAGACCTTACAGCACTTTATTTTGAAATATGAATTTTTTTCTACAGTAGAGGCTTTTTCATACCTGCACTTATATATGTAATATATAGGGTTTGAACTCAGACTTTCACACAACCCTCAGCGTATCAGTGGTATGACATAGCACAGATGGTTGAGGATTGTGTGAAAGTCTGAGTTCAAACCCCTATATATTACATATATAAGTGCAGGTATGAAAAAGCCTATACTGTAGAAAAAATTCATATTATATGTTTAGAAAAATTAATATATGAAGATTTTTATTAATATTAACTCAAATAAAGGATTATTTTAATAAATAATCATTTAGCTGAAAGAACTAAAAATATAAGAATAATTCAAAGCTTTTATTAATGTGTGAGATTGAAAGTGATAAAAATTATTGTACACGAATCTCTTTGTTTTTTAAAAAAATTTGCAATACTTTTTTATTATTATTGCATCCTTTGACGTTTTTAAATAGTCATTAATATATATTATTTAAAACAATTTTTGATATGTGTAAAAGAAAAAATGGAATGTATTTAATAATAGTTATTGTTTAATGAGTAAAATAAATATTACTTGGTGGTATATAATAAAATGGGAATCTAACATTAACATATTAATGAAAAGATAATTATCTGTTTGTTATTATATATTGTTTTACATATGTAAAACACTTGTAAATTATTATCTTGCAACTCCTAATAATTATTTTCTATGGGTCTCATCCATTTACCATCCCCATGAATTGAAGTTTGAATCCAAGCCTGATGAGACTTGATAAATTTTTATGGTTACAAGTAGGTTTTAGGATTTTTCTCTGAAAAATAGCGGGCCCACAGACAACCCAGGTAATAGATGTGGCACCACTTCACCATTAATGTCATATAATTAAATAAAATTGTATATATGTAATTCAGAAAAATTCATTCTTTTTATTTTACCGCAAAGTAGAATAAATAGAATGGATTTCTGCTGCTAAGGCAGAATTTGTTTGGTATAGCAGATAGAATTTTTTTTTAAAAAAATTAAGTTAACCCAAAATACTGTTACAGCTTGCTGGACTTTATAGAACTTTTGTAAAGAACTTTTTTTTTTTTTTTACTTTGATAGCAGATTTTGTTACAATTAATCAATTTTATTGATACTATTACTTTTTTAGAGAAAGTACACGTTTTTGTCTCATTTAGCAAAATCTATTGGATATTTTTTGAAAGGAATAAAAAAAAATTCAGTGGAGCTAGCAATGTGTCAAGAATCCCCCTTTCCCCACATTGTATTATTGATTTTATTTATATATATATATATATAAAGTTCATTCAACCAATGTCACATTTTCAAATCTAACAAGAAAATACCAGTTATTAAAAATTACTTATTATCACATGAAATAGTCTAAATTATATTCAACTTTTTTTTTTTAATGAAGTATGTTACTTTAGCTAAGTGATACTACCCAAAACTATAGATAAATATTCACTCATTTACCAAAATATTCACTACATAATTTTAATTATTGTTTTTTTAAATGTAAAGTATAAAATGGTTTTAATTTATTCGTAACGAAATTATTTTAAAGTCATTTTGATTATACTATAAAATAGGATTTATGATTTTTGTGTGTGTGTGTGAAAATGTTTTGTATTTTGATAAGATAATTATGATTTTTCAGATTGTTGTAGCATTCTTCTTTGATTAATCTGCAATTGCATACAATAAATGCATTTAAATCAATTATTAAATTGATTACATCCAAGTTTTCTCTGCATTCACCGATTTAAATATTAATCTTTTTTCATTCTCAACTTTGCAGAATGTTTTCAAAGATCAGATAGTAAATGCTAATATTAACTTATTAAAAATTGAAACCATTATGATAGAGTGTAGTAACAAACCACCCATTTCAACAATTGTTTCTGACTGCACTACAAATTGATTTCAACGCCTATCTTTATTTGTAATGCATAAAAAGTGCTAATAATTTTAATAAAGATACAGTAAATTCTTAATATCAGCATTTTTTATATCAGCAGGTTTGATTTTCTACAACTTGAAAAATATTAAATAAAAAAATTCGAAATTAATGGAAACGAAATGTTCTATTTATACATTATGTACACATTCCTATATGTGTGTGTTAGACCTTTTTAATTTGTTTGCACATTATGTACGTACATTTAAATATGTTTGTTAATAACATGTATATGATTTGCTACTATCCATGTATTTTGATATCCTCATCATGGCTTGGAACCAAATACCAAGGATATGGCAATACTACTGGAATTCAATATTTTTTCCAAAAAAATTATTTTCCAGTTTTAAAACTTTTCAGTGTGCCTACATATTACTGGTAGAGGTAAGAGTTGAATATTTTGTCCAATCAAGAACAGTTCACAAGCCAAATGGTTTGTTAATTTAATTTATTATAACAGCTTTAAACTTTAGCAATTAATATTCCACTTTCATTCTTGAAAATAGTTTTGTTAACTTCATTAATTGAAACATCATAATTTATTTCAATTAGATTATCAAATTTTTGTTAACTTCTTAAACATTCCATGCAAACGCTCTGCCTCAAAAGGATTTTTTTTCTAATAATAGCATCTTGATTGAATAAAAAGTATCACATTCAGGTCTGAGTTTAAAATCTTTACAAATTTGCTGAAATGTAATGATTCAATTTCTCTTGTTAAAATGTTGAACTAATGGGAAAAGTTACAAGCTTGTAAATATTAAAATATTTAACATATATATTGATATAAAAATGTGTGCACAAGTGTGATTATTAAAATTTTAAAACTGTATAATAAGAAAGGGAAAACTAATTCATGACTATTATAATTGAAATAGATATTTTCAGCATTATCTAATTTTTTTTTTTAACAAAGATTCATCTTAGATAATTATGTGTAAAAGAGCTGAGAGGAAATTTTTTTAATTTTACTATATAACTATTATTAAATATTTGATTAACAAGTGCCAAACTTTCTGCATCTCATAACTTTAATACCATTTATTTTAGATGAATACTTTTCTGATTATTACTAATCATTTGTTAGGTTTAATATTATCACATCATTCCTATCCCATATATAAGCTTCTGACCTCAGTTAAAGATTAATATATGATTTTTTTTCAATTGAACACATGGAATAGTTTTATTTTTCTCTCTTTTTTCTATGTAATATCATTTTTAGATATACACCTGGATCTCGTTTTATGCAGTAGATAGGTTCCTCAGAAAATGCGCACAAAAGAAATCACACAAAAATAGACTTAACTTGCTTTGAAAAATGGGGGATAGGTTCTGTAATTTCCAGAAATTACATAAAAGTAAAGCAACAAGGAAAAATTACTTTAAAATTTGCATTAAAAAAATAAGGAAATAAAAGTATGACTAATAAAAAATTTCAAATATTTGAAAAAATTAATACAAGACAAACTTTTTTTTATTTTTTTTAATTAATTACAGTATTTAATTTTACATTTTTCATACATATTTTAATCATTACCGCTATTTGACAATATGCGTTCGTTTGTGAACTGGTAAGAAATCAGATTCATCACAAGAGCAAGTACAACTAATGCCACTTTCAGTCTTGTGCTGTGTTAATGGTTTTCTGTGGACAATGTAATCAATGATTAAACTTTAAGATGATGATTTTACTAATTGTTTATAAAGTTCATGATATCCAGACATATAACTATTTAGCTCTCGTTGGAATTCATTGCAGGAAACTCTCAGATTTCAGCATTTTTTGATGTTTGTCTTTGTCTCACACATCACCCTAAAATCTATGATTAACTGATTTTTACTACTGAAATAAATTTTAAATGTTCACATTTTGTTTCTATATTAAAAAAAATGAGATCGCAATCAAAAATTATCATTAGAAAGATTATTTTCAGTTTACAAAATCAATAAAATCTTCATTATTTATTTTAAAAATCTAAAAGATTATTTATTTCTGTTATATCTAACAAAATACGTTTTAAAAGTTTAAAATTTTTGAATATTTATTGTGATATTTTTATATGTAAGTATAAATCTATTATTATTATTTACTCATTAGTATAAGTAGGTTATTTACATAGAAGCTAAGATTCTAAATACAGCTTCAGACCATACTCATGTTAGCTGCTAATATAATGTTATATTTTTGAAAGAAAAAAAAATATTTCAAGTCAAAATAAGTTATTAATCATTTAAATTTCCTGATATCTAATAAATATAGTGAAATCTGAAATATATTAAGAAGAAACATGAATCACATAACTTCAAAATCACAATAAAATAATCTGCATAAAACAAGACCCATGTGTACTTAAAACTTGCATTTCACCACACATAAAGACACCAGAAGAGTACTGGTTCAAGATGAAATTCAATCATTTGTTGTGTTTTTTTTCAGATGATTTTCTTTATGTGTTTGAAGAAATATATGGTGGAATGGAAATTTTAAGTATAGAGTATATTATTTTATTTTATTAATTAATTATTTTTTTTAATTATTATGCTATTTTGTCATTGTTATTATTTTCAACTCTGATCTTTAAATTATGTTTAAATTGAAGGAGATTCAAATCAGAGTGAATCAAATTTTTTTCTAGATAATTAAATAATTTTCCAGTAAAATAGGTATTTCTCCAAGGAATTGATTACTTAGCATTTATTTAGAAGGTAACAAACTTCCACACCAATGCTGCCATTTAAACAAGATGATAAAACTGTAAGGATACTCTTGCCCCAGCCACTTCTAGATACTTACACTTAAGATTGGCTCATAAATTACCATGTGAGTGCTCTGTTCTTACTTCCTTAAAGACTTTATCTTGTGGCTGGGGTGCGAATATCCTTACAGTTTTATCATCTTGTTTAAATGGTGTTGAAAGGTTTCTTACTTTTTATATTGTTACAATTTAAACACTGTGCTTGTAAAATGTATGGAGTGTTAGCATCTATTTATTCTTAACTGAAGTGTAATCCTATCTGTATGGAGATTGTTTTTTGTTTTTAGAAGAAAGATACAGATTTAAAAAAAAGACTTTTACTGGTCTGGAAGAAAAGTGTACAAGTTATTTATTTGAGTACTTTCTAAATCTTTTATAAAGATGACAGTGGCTTTATTATATTTGAATTTCAAAATAAGTTAAACATGCTATAGTGTTAGATCTTTTTTTATTTTATTATTACATATATATTATACATGCACGTATATTTTTAGCCAAGAAGACTTATTACTAGAATATTAGATTAATAATGAGTTAAGTTTTCTGCTGAAAGTATTGCAGACAAAGCAGGGAAACATAATTATTATTGCTTGCAAATATTTTAATATAATTTTAATGAAGTTGGATATTTAGAGTTGCATTACAAAATAATAAAGCTCTCACATTATTGTGCGTGTGTGTATTAAAAAAATATAATGGCTTTTTTTATATATTTATTTGAAGAACGTTAACTGTAGCAACTATATCAAGTTGGAAATTATGAACAAAGCTTTTAAGACAAAGTTGGATTTGTGAATGTATATTTAGGTGAATTTTTTTTTTTTATATTCTTTATCTAAAAAGTAAAGATTAAATCTTTGATCTGTTTCCTGATATTTATTTTTGTTAATATAATTCTTGAATGTATTTGTTGGGTGTGTAGTCATATTTATTCAAAATCTTGGTGAGGCAAGCCATTCACTATTGATTAGTAATTTAGATAGGATATTTTTAATTGAAGATTAAAGTCACTTCCAGAACAAATTATCATATGATTGTTTATATCCTGATTGTAAAGAAAAACGTAAGATCTAATCTTTGCAACTACTGCAAGAATATTGAGCTAAGTGTTAGCTTATTCTTTTTAATAATTGCAAATAATTTAATTTTGAACTATCATGAAGAGTTCACTCTTTTTTTAAGCAAATCAATTAAATTCGCTTTAAACTAGGGTATTAAAAGAATTAAATTAAGTTTAAATGAGTATTTTTGCTTTTTATTGTTTCAAGTGGGGTTTTTTCCTAATGCAATTTTTGATTGTCTTTATTAACAATTGGAAATTTATATAATGTATCTATATATTTCTTTTGTAAAAAAAAAAATAATAATAATTAAATCACTCATATTCGTTATTTATTTATTTTATTAATTACTTCTAGCTATATATGAAAAATTTAACAATTACATGTTTTAAAAAGAAATTGCCATTTATATAAGAGGATATCAAGCAATGCTCTTTTACTTTGTTAAATCTGTCTTTGGGCAAAAAACTTAAATAGCTTAGTTTATATTGTGTTATATAATTATCATTTGCATTATTTAGTATTTTTTTAAATTGTAAAAAATAAATATTATTCTTAGGTTGTTGGTTTTTTTAACAAAAAAAAAAAAAGAATATTTCTCTGTTTATAGTAAAGGTTGTGGATTTGATTAGTCATTCAAGTTATCACTTTTTCTCTATCTCTTCAGTAATAAACGCTAGCAATAAAAGTAAAATTGAACTAAATCACATAAATTTTAATGGCAGTTGAGGTTAAACAATGTTTGAAATTTTAAAAAAGTTATAAATTTGATTTTATCTTTGTAATCCATAAAATAGTGTATTACCTAGTGGCTATAAATAAATTAATTTCCATTTCAAATATATTTATAAATCTGCTTTTAATTTTCTATTTTTACTCACAAATATAACTTAAATGTAAAATACTGTTTTATGATATATCTCCTTGAGTAATCGGTTACCTGCCCTCATGAGTTTGAATTCAGCATGGCAAAACGTGAAAATGTTTCCATATTTCAAGTTGCAAACTGATCTAACTATCTGTAATGGTCAGAAAATGGGTAATTAGATATTCTTAGATTATAAGACAAGAGAGCAAAGCTGTTCAAATCTTCCATTTTTAGAAATTGACATTGCTAATGAATAACATCCCCTTCCTCATTATTTCTATATAGGTAAGCAATTATAGGGGTTTTGCTCTGCAGTAGGCTGTTTAAAGACAATTTTATTTTACTTACTACTGACTAAAACATCTTTTTCATATATGAGAAATGATGTGGAATATTATAATTGAGCTCAATTTGAATATAGATAACTCATATATAATACAGCTTTCTCTAAAATGCAAAATTGTTTTAAGTATCACAACATAAATTAAGTTTTATTCCATGTAGTAATCTGTGTTAATGAAATTGAGTAAAATGAAAGGAAAGTTAATATTTTCTATGCCTTCCTTACATAACTTGCAGAATAAATCATCCATATTTTTCTATTTATGTATTTATTCTCTTGTTGCTAAAGATCCTGTTCGAGCCTTAAACAGTAAACTATTTTCCTTGCTATTATTATAAATTAACTTTCACCCAATATTTTGTTTACTTCTATATATTTAACTTCTTTTTACCCTCCATACTAGTTCTCCATCTCTCCAATCCCTACTTTTTATTAATGCATCTATTCTTCTATCCATTCCTTGTCACTATCACACTCAACAATTTTTTTTAACACAATCATCCCACCTTTTGTATAAGTATACTGACATAAATTCTTTATCCAAATCTTCTGCATACTGTACTATCTTTGTCGCCCATCTTGTTGCCTGCCCTTACTCATAATCCAATTAAATACTATTTTGGCTATTCTTTTATCCATAAAATTGCAATCTACCGAACATTTTCTTTTTTTTTTTTCATCTCTCATATAAAAACTTGACCATCCCATCTCTCCTTGAATTGCCTCCTTTGCTACCCACACATCTTCATCCAATGCATGTCTTTCTACTATTTTTTGTACTTTTTTAAAGTAATCTAATACCCCTTTACTAACACATAATGCATCATTACCATAACTTAACCCTGCTACTGCCACTCCCATATATTTATAGCTATATCATATTTATTATATGAACACACTGTTAATTTTTTTATCAGTCCCTTTTATTTGCTTCATTTATCATTTTTTTCTCCCATTCATCCAAGCAATTTCTCTGACTACTTAAACATTTCCCAAATAGTTATACCTATTCACCACAATTAACTTTATATCCTCAAATAAAAATTCTTTCTCTTATCTTTCCTCAGTATTAATCATCATTATTTTTGATTTTACTTCACTAAATTTAATCCTCATCTCTTTACCCACTCTTGTGCATGTCTTCAACATAACTTCCATATCTTCCCTACTTTCTGTGCATAAGGAAGATATCATCCATAAATAAAAGACCCAGTGATGTATATAATCTCTTGCCATCTATTAATGGTTTCTCTACCCCTCTTTCTAGTCTTTCTATTGCTCTCTCCATTTCTCTCAAATATAACAAAAACAAAATAGATGACCCCATTTTTAATTTTAACTGATTCTACATTTCCTAATCGATATGTATAATAATTATTTTCATACAATATCTTATAAGATTCACTAAAACTACATTCCCAAATTTACTAAACTTACCCATAATCTATTTTTATTTATTCTATCATATGCCTTTTCTATATCTATAAAAACCACATACAACTGTGTACCTATATTCCTACTCATATCTATAAGTTGTGTAACTACAAATTCTCCTATATGACTATCTGATCAAAAACCTCCTTGCATTTCTCCCATTATATTATTTTCTTCCATTCATTTTGCGACCCTTTTAGCCACTATATATGCGAAAATTTTATATAACACTGACATTACCGCTATTGGTCTATAATTGTTTAACTTTCTATGATCCTTACCTTTTCCTTTAAATAGTAGCTTTACTCTTGTATTATTCCAGCTATCTGGAAATTCTCTCTTCTGTACCATCTTATTAAAACATGATAATAGGTTTAATTTTGCCTTATTTCCTAAATTCATCACCATCTCTGCTGCCTATCCATCTAAACCTCTTCACTTTCCAATTTCTTCCCTGTCTCATTCAATTCATTTTCTCTAAATCTAATATTTCCCTTGCTATATGCTTTCATGTTTGCTATCATTCTGCCCTTTACATCTGACATCTTTTCTATATTCATTATATCCTTATTCAAGGTTGTCTCTAATTCTTCTCTAGAACTACACTGTTTTCTTATCATCTAGTAACACTATTTCTGTCTCCTGTACATTTCTTCTTTTAATATATTTTCAAATTTTTGTTATTTCCATCTCTTTCACTTTTATTAATATCCTCCACCAATTTTCTATTTGATTTCATTCTTTCTCTACAATTATCTATTTTAGCCAACTTTTTTTTTAAAAAAATACTTTTCCATTTAACATTAACATCTTTTTCACTTTCTTTGGTTTTAATAGCACACATATTTCCTGCATACTTTTTATTCTCTTTTATACTTCTGCTAACTCTCACTTTTCTATTTTATTCATCTGAATATTCTCACCTAAAGCTCTACCACTTTTTCTACTTCACCCAGTCCTTATATTCATCCCCAACAAACTCTTCTATGATTTCTTCTATCTTTATTTATATCCTTCTAACTTATTCTTATCATTCATTCTTCATTCCTATCTTTCACTATCCTTTCTACTTTTATTACTATTTCCCATCACATTACTAACCATTTCTATTGTAAAGAAATTATGATCACTATTAAATACTCTCTCTTCATTATCACACTTTAATTTGTTGTGCTTTAATTATTTCCACTTTCTCTACTAATACATAATCTATTGTGTAAAATATATCATTTCTAGACCATGTGTATTGTCCCTTATAAATATTTGATAAATTTTCAATGCTCAAATTCACTCTATAACAACAAATTTTCAAAAGCTGTCCATTCATGTTATCCATGTCATCAATTTCTTCAATATACCCATTCATATCCCTTATAATCCATTATTTTCTTCCTCTTTTTTAAGAATGGCAGTAATGAACTGCAATCTGGTAGTAGAAAGCTTAAATTACACATTTTATACCCATAAACAATTTAGCGAATCCTCCAACATTGGTTGCTTAATGGGTATCTAACTATTCATTAGTAAGGTAACGATAAAAATTTGCTGAAACCATCACCATTCTCCAATTTGAATTCCTGGTGAGACTTTTGCAAGAGTCTTTGACTTACAAAAAGCAATTTTACTGTTTTATCGATATTGAATTGGAGGGGGAGGGGCATAAACATAAGCTAGTAATAGTAAAATGTTTATCAATATGTTTTTATTTTATATAAAAAATATATGTAAAAAGTGAAACTTTTATTTTTATATTTAAAAATCATCAAATGAGTTTTATTCTATTGTTATTCTCACATCTGCTTATAAAACTGTTTTGAAAATATAAAACAGGTATTATCATTTTTCAGAACCAAACGTCAGTAAATATTTAAAAAAAAAATTCAAACAAATTATATTAAGAGACAATGATTTCTCCCGTTATTATGGTCTTCAACATTTTATTCATATTCTTATGCTTTTTTTAGTGATGCCAGGGCTTAGTAACACTTATAATTAAAGCGGATATATAGTAAAGTAAATTGAATTTTATAGAATAATAAACAATGGCAAATTGTCACCGACATTGACCAAGTATTATTGCATTTTAAGAATACCCTTTTGCCGAGTTTATTTTCTATCTGTCTTTAGGGAGGAAGCCTAATATATATATATATTAATTTAATGTTTATTTTTATATTTATATCTTTTAGATATATATATATAATTTGTTTATTTGAAATATTTTTCATAAAATGTTTGATATTATTATAGAAACTCTAAAATTGAATCACCACCATCCCCCCTCCATATAGAAAGCCACTTCTCCAAGTCTGAAGTATTTTTATTGTTTTTAAATATTGAAGTGGCATGTGCTTGAGAAATAGTTGATTCACCTGAAATTTCTAAAAGGTTATCAGAAGTCATTAAACAGATGTGGTAATGTGATTTTAGGTCATTCAGAAGAAGCAGTCTCATCTCTTTTGCAGTGGTCACGCATGACTGAGAAAAGCTGTTGGATGAAATATTGGTTTAGTCTGTTTTCTGACCATTATTATTTAAAAATATAAAAGTCAATCTATGACTGTTGGCGTATTATTTTGCCAAAATAGTTATAGTATTGATCATTTTAAAGACGCATGTTTATTACATACATATACATGTGTGTATATATTTGGTTCTTAATTAGAAATTATCAATTGCAAATATTTTGATCAAATTACTGTTATAGTTAGATACATAGTAGATGAAATTATTCATGGAGTTAAATTTCAATGGAATGTTTTTGGTAAAAATAATTTAATATTAAAAGGTAAAAATACTATATAATTGAAAAGGGAGGTTCATAATAAATATGTTCTATTAATTCTTTCATATGAATCTAAGACTTGAATTTAACCGAAAAACAATAGAGAGATTTCATATTACTTAACGAAATGTGGAAGAGATGTATGTTGGAAGTTACAAGAATCAAAAAGTGAAATGTGTGATAAACAAACAAACATTATTCAAAATTAAAAGACAAATGGAATTAGATTGGACATATTTCTAGAAGTGATATTAATAGATTGACAGTTGAAATTTTAAATTGGGTCTCAAGGGATTGTTAAAGATCTAGTAAGAAATTACTTGTGAGATGGACAGATGAAATTAGGAAGTTGGTGGGATGGAAAAAAAGAGGCTATGGAATCAGAAAAACTGGATTAAATTTAGATGAAACCTTCATCCTGCAATGAATTGATTGTTGGTGATTTACATTTTTATATGACTTCTGCTTAATCAGAAAATATTAATAAAATACAACTATTTATCTTCAAGTTAATAACCAAAGGTTTGAATAAAATTTTTAATCAAAACCATCAATTTTTAAAAGAGCCTGTAACCATTGTATTGTATATAAGAAATAGGCTAACGGAATCGCATGCTATTGTATATATATTTTCCTTTGATTATAGATAGCTTTTATTATATGCTATTAGCTTTTAAGTGAAGTTTTTAAAAACACATTTTTCTGAACTACATCAAATTTAAACAATTATGCAGGTTGAAGATTGGAGTTATTTATGTATTAGATTATTAATTTAGCCTGCATAACAGATAGATATTAGATATGTCTGTAATTATTGTTCTAGCAGCAGATTACAGAAAACTTCAGGAGTTAATTGTATTGCAATCTGATATATTTAAATTGTCTACTACCTAGCGATAAGTAAATGAAATATTCTACCATAAAGCCAAGGTCAGCAGATTATCTATAACATGTTTTACTTTTTGTTTTTTAATGATTATTATGTAAATAAAGTTTTTCAATACAATAGAAAATCCACTGGATCTCACATATTATATTATTGTGAACATTTTTCTTTGAGTTTGCACAAAATGTTTAAATCTAACTATAAAACACAAACGGGAACACTCGTTGATTATGCATAGATTAAATAAGGTTTTTATAATGTTTAATTTGAAGATTTTTTTTCTCTATATAAAATAAAAAAATCAAATCTGTTATTGATATTGCTATATTTTTACTTTTACTATATGTATTTAGATTATAACAGGCAAAACTCTCCATATAGTTAGTAGTGCTACTCAGTGCAAGCTAGAGTAGTCAATGGATACCTTTTGGCATCCATTGAATATTCTGGCTTGCACTGAGTGGCATTACTGTATGGAGAGTTTTGCCTGTTAAAACAGCTTGAGCAAGCATAAGAATGATGGACATGTGATATTTAGATTGTATATTAATCCCTTGATATCCACATCATTTGGTTGAAAACTTTTAGGTGATTATCAAAATTTGTGGTTAGAGTTAAACTTATAATAATGTACATTATATATATATTGTAGTGTGCACTGAAGCAGGATATAAATACGCATACATGCATATATTATAAAAGGAAAAAAAAACGGAAAAATTTATTTAATAAATTGTTTTTCTCTTCACTAGTAAAAATTGTAATTAGAAATAAGCTACTTTTTCGCATTAAATAGTGCTATCACTAGAATAAGTTTTATGCAATTAAAATAAATGAAACAGAATTTTAAAATAAAATAAATTTGAATCAGAAATATAGATTTATTTGATTAAAAAAAAACAAAGTATAATTAGTTCTGAATATCTTGATAATTTGTTAAATGGTAATTAATTGTACATTTTATATAATAAGATCTAGTAAGTACTTGACTTCAATGTAATTAACATTGTATTAAAGTTTATATGAAATTAAAAAAAAAAAGCAAAAAATTTATGTGATAGATATATGTCAGATAATAATCTGGGTGACAAGGACATATCTTTCAAAAAAAAAAAAACAGTGACAAGATAAAATATAAAGAGGATCAAAATCAATTGTACTGAGTTTTTTTTTTTATTTGTTTGAGAAGACGGTAACAGAAACACCAATGGACAAAATACTAAGAAACCAGCATTGTCGATAAAATACAGCAAAAGCTGAGCTGCTTGCAGGTAGTACCAAGAAATCAGCAGACAAAGAATGGTGACTGTTATATAATATATCCTGAAAAGATAATGAATATAGTCTATTATTGCTATATGGATCTAAACCCCCAAGTATGTATTCATTTCAATTTTTTCATGATATTATGATTAAGTAAGAAAAGAGTTTCTTAAAGTATAGTAAAATTTGAAGTTAAGCCCATTACTTTTGAAGGATACTTGCTATCATTCATGACACTTGACTAAGCAGAGATTAATATTAATATGTTGTAAAATATCATGAAATAAAAAAATGTGTAGAATAAAAGAAATCATAGGTTTAACATTGGATCTCTGACCATTTTAAGGCAAGGAAAAATGAATCAAATGTGATAAATTCAACCGATACAGGGATGAAATCAAGAGCTCCTAATAACTATTCAATTTTCAATGCATATGAACTAAAAGTAAACAAGGAAACTGACCAAACTTAATGCTAGAAGAGTTAATAAATTTGAAGCTATATGAAATCAGGACTCAGTTATATGAACTCAAGATAAAGACTCTAAAGAAAAAAGTAAATGTGATCACAAATTTTATTTAGATCTAAAAGAATTATTTATTGGGTTATTCACTAGCATTGTATCTATATCTATATATTTTACTACTTACAGATGCGCATCAAACATTTTATATTATTTTGTTTTATTTATTTTTTTGTATTTTATTTTATTAATATGTCATGCAAATATGTTGTGTAAATATGCAGGATTAATTAAACTGTGATTAATATAATAAAATTATTTTATTAAATTGTTATGAACAGCTTCTATTCTCTATACTGTGATGTTCTCATAAAAAAGGCATATAGTTGTGAGACTGCAATAGTTTTTTTTTTTCTTTTTGATTAGAGATAAGTAATTATGTATTCATTGAATCAATGAAATTGATGATATTGTTATCAGTATTATGTTTATCTGAATCAGTTATGGGTAAACAGAAGGATTTGATATCAAAAGTGGAGGGTTTTGAATCTGCCCTTGGACATTTCTCATTATAAAAGTGGCACCTAAATTCTCCTGTAATAATAGATCTATTATAAATAAAAATGTATTGGGGATGGACTCTCTTCAATTTGAACTGATTTTAGAAAATGATGATCAGGAAATGTGGCCAGTGGTCATATTTAAAATAGATATATCTTACAAAGTCTCAGTCTGGTTATCATGATCAATTAGAACATTCATACTAAATATATTTAGCTGGTTGATCGTAACACCCATTAAATCCATGTTGTATTAAAGGGGGCACATAGTATCGTATTATAATATAGTGCAAACATTTTAACATAAAAAATACAATGAACATATATATATATACAGTATTATATATCAATGATAGAATTTAATTGAAAAATTGTATAAATTAAGTATTTTCTCTCTTAAAAATAAATAAATTTATTGCATTTATATTGTTCACTCTTTTTATGATGAAAAAGTATTGATGAAATGCAAAAGCTATATTATCTGAATGATATTAAATTTTTCAAAATCGTAAAAAAGATAACAGAAATCATGTTTTTGTAGTAATAAGACTCTTAATTGGAGTGTGTATATTAAAGGAATTTTAAATTTAGAAATATAAATTTATTTATTTTTTTAATTTTTTTTTTTTGTGTGTGTGTTCTTTTAAAATTACAGTTACTAAAAACATAGATATTAGAGGAAGGCTATACATTGTTTGTGTAATTTTTATTTCAATGTAGGATATTTTGTGTGTGTGCAGTGGTCTGAAATAAGTTTTCAAACATATACATTTATTTAAATTCCAGATAATTTTTTTAAATGAATATTTTCAAATGACTTGGTGAGAATGCTGACTAAACAGCAAAGTATTCCTGATCAATGTCTGATTAAAGAAACTAATGAGAAGAAAATTTTTTTTAATCCTGTTACTGAATTTTATATTCTTCATCTGACAATATAGTAGTTGAACATTGTTTGCTTCTCAGGCAGTAGATGTTCTTTGATCAGCATTTCTTCATTCTTAAGCAACAGACTCTGTCTTATTCTATAGTAATGCACATTATATACTTGTCAGATAAGTGATCAGGTAATAAATAATACTTTAATATATTAGAAATTTACTAAATTGTTTGAGTTTTTAAAAATAGGCGGAAAATTTTATTTTTAAAAATAGTCTTCAAAAATTTTAAATCAGACAATTTAAATTGCATCAAGGAATTTTAAATATATCATTTATTAAAATATTTAAAATGATTAACTTATAAAAACAACAATATCAAAATGCATTTTTAAAATTATATGTTTTGATTTTTATATTGTTTTAAAATTTATTATAGTTGACCATCAATAAATCGTGAAGTTTTGGCTTCTACGTTTTGCTAGATTTGTGGATTACTGGTAATAATAACAATTGTAATAATGAACAACAGAAATTTTGAAACTAATTATTCTATATTATTGTATTAAGTATAAAAAGTCATTGTAATCTATGACTTTTTAAAAATAAATAAAAAGAAAGATTATCAATTAAAGAAAAATTAAATTTATGGTTTACTATGCTTATGAAGATTGTTGACTGCCTTTCATTTTTTAATGTTTATTATAGAACTGCTCACATTTAGCTCATTTTGTTGAAAACATTTTTTGGTTTTTATTCAAACTAGCATGGAAATGCTATAATATATATTTCTCATATGCTGCTAATAACATTTTAGTTATAGTGAATAATCTTCCCATTGATTTTTTTTCTTTTTTCTCTCATATCTTGAAAAATAAATTATTGGCAAATTTTTATTCAATTTGTACTTTTTAAATTATTTTTTTTAATTGTATAATTAATGAAAAATAGGTAATATGCATAAACTATTAGCATTGGTTTATTAGTATTTAAATAAGGTTTTTTCTGTTACGATTAATCATTTTTTCTTGAGAATAAAGTTTTTAGCAATTTTTTTTTAATTATTTATATTTCAAAGATATTTTTTCCAAATGCATAATTAATGAAGGAGACCCCTCTATCCTATATTAAGTTTATGAAAAATCTCACTGATAAGTTGTAGAAACTTCAATAAATTATTTAATATATATATTTTCCAAAAGCCATTATTTTTATTCCTCTCTAAAAACATTTACAAGCTTGAGTAATTAGGAGCATTAGTTGGTATTTTCCTGAAGGTTTGTGATGATGGTATAGTATTAGATGTGATGTATTGGGCTATTTCCATCATCTATGAGTGAATGTTGAATGTATAGAAAATTTTGAATTTTAATTTAAACTTTTCAAATACAAACAACTTGTTAGTAATAACATACAAATAAGCAACACAGGTTAGTAATTACGCAATGTTTTGAATAATATTATTCTCTCCAGCTGTTGCCGACCTAATATGCACAGTGACATTATTTGCATAGAAGTTGAACTCACACCTTTAGATTCTTGAATATTGAATTTAAGGCAAATGCTCTAACCAATAGCTCAGTTTGTTAGAATGTTTGCCTTAAATTCGATATTCAAGAATCTAAAGGTGCGATTTAGATGTCTATGTGAAGATTGTCACTGTACATATCAGGCCAGCAACACCTGAAGAAGAGTGTAATTACTAAGAAGTTATCTGTATTTGAAAAGTTTAAATATAGTTTAAATTTTTTTATACATTTAACATTCATTCATAGATGATGGAAATAGTTCAACATATCTTATCATTAGTCGGTATGTTCTAATATTCCTAGACCAGTTTCTGGATTTTGCTTTCATCACTAAGGATTAAAATTTAAAGCTGTATCAGATATATTTATGTGTCTAGCAGCCATCTTTTATTTCCTTATATTACTACTTCAGATAATAAACTGAAAGTCCAAAACCTCTAAGGTATTTGTACAATTATATAGATCTGATACCAGATTACTTTTTATTTGTTTTAGAGATATCAGTTTTGAGATGCATAAAAACTCCTTCAAATCTTAGAAGTTTAAAACTAACATCTCAAGACTTTTTCATATGCTTCTAAAAACAGTTATCTCCATCTTACTCTAGAGCCATTTAATGTAAACCTGAGTAATCACCAGATACTAGATGAGATCATGATATAAAATCCTCATCTTCAAATCAGTTTTGGCCTTTATTTTTATTATTGATCACTCAAATTAAAAGCTAGGAATTAATACATGTGTGGTTTAGCAGTTGGCTTTTACTCCTTTATAATTTTATTCAAGATAGTAATATGAATATCAGAAAACTCTAAAGTTTTGAATCCAAGCTGACTCACATTGTTATTTAGATCTGACATTAGGTCAGTTTCTACAAATTTTAGAGACTCAGTTTTATGTCAACTGTAGACCCCTTTTATCATTTGGCTAGAAAGATTATTACCAACAATAAAATCATATGACTTGTAATAATGTTGTTGGTATTTTCCAAAAGATATAAAAATGAAAAGTGCTGATATATTTTTGTTAATATATAAATAAGTTTTATGTGTTATACAGCATGTCTAAACTTTTAAATTATCATGTGTTCCGTTATTTTAATTAAATATTTAATCATAGTTAATATTTATTTATATTTGTTGGGTAAGTTATTCCCTGTATTGTTTTTGTTTAATTATAATTTTACAAAGAATATAAAGACTTACTAAAAATTCGCATTTAATTTGGAATATGTTATCAAGGATTAAAATGTTCAAATTCTTTAGAGTTTTTTTTTTGTATTGATATTAGCTATATTTATTTTTAGCTTCAATGTATTCTTTAGTATTTAATCACTTAATATATATATATATAGTACAAACTGGCCCTGTGATAAAATTTGTATTGAATTCAAATTGTACTTTTTGTGCATTTTTATTTTTAATTTTTATGCATAATGGTAACTATCATAATTTTATATGGATTATTTACTACTAAGTAATTAATGGTCAATATATTTTAAATGATTTTGAAAATTGTGAATTTATTTTAATTAAAGCGTTA